>VZDJ01000268.1:332062-343854 GCA_008694505.1 Cyanoderma ruficeps | reverse complement strand
GGATGGGCGACAAGGGGGACAGGGGGTTAGGGATGGGAAACTGGGGTTAGGGATGGGGACAGAGATTTTGGGATGGGAAACGGGTTAGGGATGGGGACAGTGGGGTTAGGGCTGGGGCAAACAGAACAGGGTGCTGCAATGGGGTGCTCCAATGGGGTGCTGCAATGGGGTGCTGCAATGGGGTGCTGCAGGCCCCTTTGTGCATCCCAAGGTTCACTTTTGGGGGAGACGCAGAGCACCGGAGCCTCGTCCTGGCCGTGCTCTTGGTGCAGGGGCTGTGGGTGCTGTTCAGAGCTCGGGTGAGGTGCCTCCATTTCTCAGCTTCCCCCCGACTCCCTGGGCCCTTCCCGCCCCTCTTTCCCTCCCAGCCCTGTCCCCCGCCCTGCTCGTGCTGCGCAGGGACAGAGGTGACACGTCCCGTGTCCCTGCACTGGAACTTCATCAGCTGTGACACCTGATAGAGTAACTCTGCCCAAAAACACACACCTGCAGGGGGACAAGTTAGGTGATGAGAAGAAGTCCAGAAAATGCCAACAAGGAAAACTAAGAGCATATCTCTCCCTTTTTGATTATTTTCGATGATTCCTTTTAACGTTTTAACTTTTTAATTGCTGCCTGGTTCTCTGTCGAGCGATTTGCCTCTTCTCTTTTCTACTGTTAATTTATGACTCAAACACCATTAAAAGTAAATACACGAAATAGCTGCAGCTATTAAAAAATAATTACATTGTGCTGTAGTTTAAAATGCTGCATAATCCCTTAAATAACACGGAGCTCGTGATTTTTCCCTTCTAATTAGAGGTGCTAACGGGTAAACACTGTAGGAAGGGGAGAGGCAGGAGGCAAATATCTGCAGTGGGTCCAGAGAGTGGAGCCATTTCAGCAGCTCTGTCCCTGGCCAGGTGTGAGCCACTCTGGCTCTCAGCACTGGAAATATTGGAAATATTTGGAAATAAATATTGGAAATATATTGGAAATATTTGAAATATATTGGAAATATATTGGAAATATTTGAAATATATTGGAAATATTGGAAATATATCAGAAACATTGGAAATATTTGTTTAACCTCAAGAGCTTGAGGCTCAAGCAGATGATTTCTCAGGCACAGACGTGCACAGGGTAAAGTTTGCAGCTTTAATTGGGTGACACAGACTATGACCAGCCTGAAAAATAGGTCTTCTTTTGACCCCCCCCAAAATGGGGCCATGTGAAATTGGCTTTATTTTCTATACCTCACCTAGATTTCACTGTCCCATTTTAATTCTGGGCCTCCTGATCAGGGTGAGATCTCCGTGCCAGGCCAAGGTGCTGAGCCTGAGACAGGGGCAAGGCACAGACTGAGAACACAACGAGAAAGTGAAATTGGATCTTCGCTTCTTCTGAAGGCTTTCCCAAGCTGCTGTGTTGCTGCTCTGGGCCCTGAAAAGGACTGGCCTGAGGCTGGAACCTGAACAAAATCCGTGGGGATTTGGCTGCTGTGGGATGGGAGCCGTGGGAGGGAGCTGGGGCAAGGGACTGAGCAACGTTTCATTTTCCCGTGCACGGCGCTGTCCCTCTGTGCCTGATAATTACATTTCCATTAATCTGGTTCTTCCAAACACGAGCACGTGCCTTTGTGTGCCCGCTCCTCGCTTCTCACCGTGGCCTCTCTGATCAGGAGTGGATTTGGGGCGCAGTGGTGGCTTTTCCAGGGATGCTCTGCTGGTCACCGCTGAAGATTCCCATTTCTCTCTGCGCTTGGTGAAACATCAGCTCCGGCGCTGGAGGAACCGCCAGTGCCCGGCTCCCCTCACCTGTGGCAGCAAAGCTTCGTCCTCATCTTCAGTGCAGTCAGTTGTGAAAGCGGATTCAGTCTCAGGCTGTTGTAATGAACATTATTCCCTCTGCCTCCAGGCCAGCAGGTGATCAAATATTAATAGCTGTACTCCATGTGGAGTGGAGACGGTTCTGAGGCCTGTTCCCTTTTCCTTTTGAAACAGGGCCACTTGCTATCTAAATAATTAAGCCCCACAGCTTTTGCAGCTTAGGACAGACGTTGTTATTTTAAAAAATGTCAGTGGGGCAGGACAGAAGTTAATCCTGTTCTCCTCGCACAAAGGATCGTCACAGCGCCCAGCTCCGGGTCCCCACCGTGATTAAATTTGGTAGATATCTTGATTAACTCAGCTAGAGAAGTTAATTAAAATCGGTGCCTAAAATTGGTTTGGCCCTCCAGACAGTTTCCTCTGTTGGACTAGAAACAACTCCAAAACAACCGCCCAGGTTTTTCTGTCGATGTCTGTGTGCAGAGGTGAGTTCTTTGGACCGGCCTCTGTGGGGTGACACGAGCTCTGCCTGTGTTTGGGCACCTGCCCTGTGTCTCTGTGGGCTCTGGGGCTTTGATCCAGCCTGACAGTAAAGAAGGGTCTAAGATCTTCCCAATTCTGCCAGTTTTCACCACACGTGGGCACGTTTTTGTCAGCCCTGTCCTGCAGAGCTCAGTGCTCCTGGCTGGGCACAGAGGACGGGCAGGGCTTCTCTGGCTTTCTCCTGCAAACACCATTTTTTTTTTGGGGGGGGAAATGGTTTTCTTCTGCATCTTCTCCCCCCAAACGTGGCAGACAAAGGTCAGCAGGGCCGGGCCTGAGATCACTGTTACTGAAATAACCCCTGCACAGGAGGCTAAAAAAGGAAAAGCAAACGGCACACGGTGTCTGCATGGAGATGGGGAGAGGAGTTGCTAGGAAACCACAGGATCTCAAAATGCATATGACCTAATCTGGAAGATAATTTATATGATGAAAATAATAATACTAATGACAGCCACTTACAGGTTGGAATGATTAATTCGGTTATCTGGGAGCCCACGTGTTTCTCAGAGCAGGATGGAAGGCAGGGCTCAGTGGCTCCTGGGGATTTGCTGGTTTTTGGGAAACGGGGGGCTCAGGAGAAGCAGGAAGGGCAGTGGAGACCTGCACGGGTGGGGAGGGTGCAGCATCCTGGGTGTCTGCGCTTCCCAAAGGGACTGGCAGAGGAGAGAGAGGAGCCTGAGTTCGTCTCGTTGCTCTTTGGAGAAGTGCAGGGAGCAGGAGCTGCTGGCTGGGAGAAATTCTTACCAGATGGCAGGCTCAGCAAACACCTAATTATTATTTATTAACGATTTCCATCCAGTTCTTATGGAGATAACACTCACCCTTGATTTATGTGGGATAAAAATGATTAAGCCACAACCTATGACACAATTCCATGTTTGCCAGGAGCCTTCGGCTTTCCAGATTTTCTGCTCTTGAGCAAGCAGGGAGGGGAGTACCTGAACATCAGGAACTCTCTGCAGCCCCTTCTCCCTCTGCACTGGAGCTGGTTTTAGCATTATCTCTCTCAGGAGGAGGTTGGGAAGGACCTCTGGAATCCAGTCCTGGATCACCTGGTCCAACTCTGCAGACACCACCAGGAACAGCTCCAGACCTGGCCTAGAGCCACCTCCCCCTGTGCCCAGGTGATTTTTGGGTCTCTCCAGACCCTGCACCCCTCAGGGTATTCATATATTAATGGCATTACCTGGCCTAGAGCCACCTCCCCCTGTGCCCAGGGGATTTTTGGGTCTCTCCAGACCCTGCACCCCTCAGGGTATTCACACATCAATGGGGTCACCTGGCCTAGAGCCCCCTCCCCTGTGCCCAGGGGATTTTTGGGTCTCTCCACACCTGAGGCTGTCCATGCACTAAGGAGCTCCCTCTGAGCTGTCCCTTCTCGAGGCCACAGCCTCCTCCACAAGCATTCCTGGCAGAAAGTGCAGCTACACCAGCTAATTAACTGTATTTCACCCCCTAATTCCTCAGTAATTAATAGTTTGGGTATTACCGGTGGCTGCTGCAGTAGGTGAGCCCCGCTGGGCCTTTGAGGCTGAGATGAAGCTGCTCTCCAGGGCCAGCACTGGGGTGCTTTGGGTCTGGTTTTTATCCTCAAGGTGAAATATCACAGACATTCAGCAAGTGCTGGGTTTTCTGGCTTTTGTCTGCGTCTGTTGCTTGGTTGGGGTTTGGACTTTAAATTCTCGATGGAAGGGACACGCTGGTGGAAAAGGTGGCAGAGTTAAACAAGCACAGCCCTGCTGCAGCAGCTAAGAGGAACTTCTCCTTCTCCTTTTAACCTCTTCTTTTTTTTCCCTCCTAAGAAACAAACTATCCACATTTGGATTTTTACTTCCTCTCAAACCTTTACATTAAATGGCTTTTGAGCCAAGCTCAAATCTTCTGTCGCTTTTACTTTGGGGGAGATGTTGCAGAGCTGCCTATGGAAATGAGGTGGTGCAGAAACTCATTATATTCCTATATAATTTGATAGAACCACTTACAGCCAGACCTTGATCTTATTTTGGGGCTGTTCATTACTTTCCAGAGATGAAAGATTCCCCTCTCCTCCTCTGTGCCTCTCCTTTTAATGCCACCTTACCCTTGGCACCATTAAGGCAACAGAACATCATTTCCAATGAACTTTATCATTTAATCTCTTCCAACGCTGAGGAACATCGTGTTCAGGCTATTTATAGGACAATGCACAGAATGTGGAGTTTAATGGGTCTGGGCCTCTCCCAGTCACAGATATCCTGCCTGATTAAACAGGGAATTTATGCAAAATGGGCAGGATGGGCAGGCAGCCCCTGGAGGGCTGGGCCTGCTCCACTCCTGTTGTAAACTTCTTTTTGTACAATCTCATCTTGAGCTTAAACAAGCTCTGGCTCAGATTTAGAGAAGCTCTTACTCCTGTGGGATATTTGTTTCAGGAATTCTTCTTTCTATTTAGAAAAACCCTTCTGATTTTCAGCCCGTGTGTTCTGTGTATTCACCCACCCAGGAAGGGTCACGGCCAGCCTTGATCTGTGTAAGGACCAACTTTAGGGACACTTTTCCCTTCACTGGATGGTGAATGATGTTTTACACCGGCGCTGCAACTTGGCTGAAGCTCAAGGCCTCCTCTCTGCTGAAGTTCCCACACCACCAGCCCAGATGAGTGACAAAACCTCCTCTCTTCCCTGACAAAACCTCCTCTGTTCCCTGACAAAACCTCCTCTCTTCCCTTCTCTCTCCCTTCTTGAAATAATAACAAAAAGAAAAAAAAAAAATCCTCCATAGGCTTTTTTTATAATGTTAATGCTGGAACAGATTTTTAGGGCTCGGGTCAGAATTGCTCCAAGGATGTGAATAAAGAGGGGCTCAGCTGTCGGGGGAATAATCTGCAATAACTGAAATTGTTATGGGTTGTAAATCAGTGTCAGAACTTGTCTAGAAACTTCTTACTTTTAAAAAAAAGGCAAGAAAAGACCCTTTTTCTGCATTATTGACAGAGATGCTGCTGTTCTCCATCAGCCCCAACTCAGGCTCATGTTTCACTGCAGCCCAGTGTGATGAGCAGCTGCCTGCCTGTGATTTATCTCTCCGCCTTTTCCGATCTGTGTTTCCAGAGCTCACTTTTATAATCCCTTTCACACGGCTCACACCCCTAATTAACAGCTGTAAAGCATTCGGGGGGAGGGAGGAATGAACAGAATTCAATCTGGTGTCACATGCCAGGGCCCTGGCCCTGATGGATGAGCACTAGTGGATGGTGTGGGGCTGTGCAGAGGGAGGGGATGGCTCAGGCGGTGCCAGCACTGGCTCAGGGGCTGTGGGACGGGTCCCTGCCGGCAGCACCGAGGGGCTGATCCCCCGTCCCCTCTCCCTGTGTGAGTTTCCAGCGCTGACTGGGAAGTTTCTCCTTGCTGGGAGCCGGGATTGCCCAGAGCTCCCGACACCGCCACAAAGCCGAAGCGCGGGTGCTGCCCTTGGTGCTGAAACTGCCGCGTGTGGTGACGGATCTCCTGCGGCGGGGAAAATCCATCCCGGCTCCCTCCCGTGGTGCTGTCGGAGCGCAGACCCCAGGAGAACTCGTGTCCCTGCTCACATCCCTGTTCACATCCCTGTTCACATCCCCGCTCACATCCCCGCTCTCATCTCTGCTCTGACGGCCACAGCGGCCGGGCTGCGGACCGGGCTGGCCGGCGGGGAGGGACAATCCCGGCTGGGGAGGGACAATCCCGGCTGGGGAGGGACAATCCCGGCTGGGGAGGGACAATCCTGCCCGGACTGTCTCCCGGACCCTGCACACTCCTCCCGCCGCTGTCCTGGGGCCGCAGCGCTGTCACCAAGCCGTGCAGTTGCCGTGGTTACTGCCTGCCCTGGCCCTGCTCTGTGCATTCCAGCATCGCTCCTGGAACGGCTCCCGACTGTCCCGACTGTCCCGACTGTCCCGGCTGTCCTGCCTGTCCTGCCTGTCCTGATGTCCCGACTGTCCTGCCTGTCCCTCCTCCCCGCGGGACGTGCTGGAACCACGGACAGCGCTGGAATCTCTTTCCCTGCGCACGGCCACAGGAGCCAAGGGGAGGGAAGGCTGGAAGGGCAGAGCTGCCGTGACATCGGACACTGGGGCAGGGACAGCGACAGGACAGGGACAGGGACAGGAGGGAGGGCAGGAATTCCCCGTGTACGTGCTTTCAGACATCCCCACAAGCCGTGCCTGGGGCAGGGGTGGGAGTTTGGGCACTGCTGGGGCTCAGCTGAGCCCCGCTCTGGTTATTTAGGCAGGGGGGTAAAGCATTCCCTGGCTGATAAAAGGAACGGCAGAGAATCTGATCACCAGAAGCCAATTCCAAAGTAGGAGAGGCCTTCCCAAAATGTTTTGGCTGAATGTTTTGATCCAGGTCTTTTTGACAGGCCATTTCAGCCTGCATTTATTCCATTTGTTGCATTTATCTGGGCTGGAGTGGGCAGCACGAGCCAGCAGAAACCCTCCCAGCTGTGCCACAGAACGGAGCCCTGTGGCCAGAGCTGCCACCGCCCGGGGCCAGGGCTGGGCCAGGGGCTGAGTGGCCCAGCAGAGCCCTGGGGATGGATCGGTCGGGCTCCTGGACGTCCTGGGCTGTTTCCTGCCGTGGCTGAGACATGATGTGAAGCTGAGCTGTGAGCAGCTCCTGGATCAGTGTGGAAGGAATTCCAGCTGGGCGTTGGGCCACTGCTGACAGCAGGCTTCAATATTTGGATGTATGGGCTTGCTTTGGAGGCTGAGCCCATAAACTGGAGCTCACTGATTTCAGCTCTTCCTTCCAGAGGAGACAGCTCCTTGTCTTATACAATTTGGGACTCAGGGAATTTGGAATAGCTGAACTGATGGAAAATGTTATTTTGCTTTCCTCGATGATATGGAAGAACAGAGGCAGGATTCCTGGTTGGCTTATTTGTTTGTTTGGGGTTTTTTTTCCCCTGAACTCTATTAAGGGATGTGACAAACAGAGAAAGAGGTACCTAGCCCAGCAAAAATGAAATCTCTTTAAAAAAAAAATAAAAAAGCTTTTTTTTCCCCTGTCAAAGACTGTTAAATATCAACAACAACAAAAACATATTCCACACAGATTCGTTCTGGTTGAAAAAAAAACATGTTCTTTAAATGTCAGCCAGCTCCAGTTTTAACCTTATTGTTTCTCTCTCCCCCTAAGTTCCCAACCCCATCCCCTGCTGGAACTGAGTCATGTTCTGTTGCTGAGCTCTCCTCAGACAGCTCCAGTCACTTTTTCTGGCCGTGCTTTTCCACGCTCTGAAGTTCAGGAACCCACCTCCAAAATTCAGGGTGTCAGCTGAGAAACAGAACATTTCCAAGCTGACTCCCCTGCTCTGTAACAAATCAATTATTCTAATGGCCTGGTTATTGACGGCTGTGTGGGCCGCCTTCCTCACGGGTGCGGGGATGACACAATCCCGGGATCCAGCCTCTCCCAGCACCACTCCTCTCTCCCGAGGGTTTGGAACAGGCTGTTCCCACGTCCTCTCGAGGAACAGTCAGACATTTGTGTCCCTGCTCTTCTCTCCTTTTGGCTGGAGCCCCTTTGGAGCATCTCCATAGTTACCTCTTCCCCAGCTGCCTGTGCCACCCTCTCCCGGGGAGATGGAATAACCTCCCTCCTTCTCTCCCTCCACCCTCTTCCTCCCTCCATCCTCTTCCTCCCTCCATCCTCTTCCTCCCTCCATCCCCTCCCTCTCTCCATCCCCTTCCTCTCCTGGGCTGCCCCGGGAAGGTTCCGGTTCCCCAGCCCAGCCCCTCCCTGCGGCTGGAACCGCTGTGGGATTTAACCTTCCCTTCATCCCCGGGCAATGTGTCCCCTTCCCTGCCCCGGCCCGTCCGTCCCCTCTGCTCTCTCAGCCCGGGACACGGTTTGCAGCCCGATATTGGAATTTCAGCCGCTCTGCAAAACGGGTTGTGTCCCTGCCCCGCCGAAATCTGTGTTTGGTTCCCTCCTGGAACCTGCGGGGTGGAACGAGGAGCCCGTCTGGAGGTTTTTGCAGCGCGTTGCTTGTTCTCAGGGAGCCAAAGGGCACCAGATAACGAAGGGAATGAATTGAACGCCCCGAGAGGCCGTAGTCGTCAAAAGCACATTTAGTGCGGATTGAAGGCAAGCGCTGCGATCGCCCCGGCCGTGGGTTTGTGTCCGCCCCTGGGAAATGCAGCGCTGGGGCCACGCCAATCCCCCCGGGAGCAGCAGCTCTGCCAGCACCTCGGCTCATTTAGCAAACCCAACTATTAAATGATAAATGCGCTTCGAGCAGGGCTGAGTTTTTCTTTCCTTCCACAGAGTCTGAGCATTTACATTTTCCCTGATGTTGTGGGTGCCTCATGTTGTGAGAGGCCGCCCTGTGCACCTCTGCTCTCCCCCAGGGCTGGGATCCAGAGCCAACCCTGCTGGATTTTAACCCTCGGGGCTCTCCTGTCCCCCCGGGTCACCCCCAGCCCTTCAGCCCAGCCTGTGCTGGGGACAATCCCGCCGTGCTGGGGACAATCCTGCTGTGCTGGGGACAATCCCGCCGTGCTGGGGACAATCCCGCTGTGCTGGGGACAATCCCGCCGTGCTGGGGACAATCCTGCAGTGCTGGGGACAATCCCGCTGTGCTGGGGACAATCCCGCTGTGCTGGGGACAATCCCGCCGTGCTGGGGACAATCCCGCTGTGCTGGGGACAATCCTGCCGTGCTGGGGACTGTTCTCAGCCCTTCTCCAGCTCCCAACAAGGAGCTGCTCCCCTTCCCCGCTGCTGCCAAAGGAGCAGCGCTGCAGGAGCTGTCAGCAGCTGCCTCTGCCTTTTCTTGCCGGGGTGGAGAAGTGGGAGGTGTTGTCCTCCAGCCGGCACCGGCTCCGTCTCCTTCTCCCCCGTGCTGCATCTTTGCTGCAAACCGAGCCCGGCGAGAGGGGCTCCTCCGGCACCATCTGAGTTACGGAGCCGCTCTATTGTCAAGCCTTTCAAGTCTCACAATTCTCTTTTAAATCCGGGGCTGTGACATTAACGGCATCGTTTCAAAGTCAGGGAGGTCTATTCTTAGCACATCAGTCAAAAAAAGGGGGGGGGGGGAAGTCGTTGGGGAAGGAGAAAAACACAACAATTTCGCCAAAATGAGCCTTGTCACAAATGATCAATTCGTCTTCCATTCCCACTGACCCGCTCCTCGCTGCTGCCAGAGGACAGAACTCGATGCCACAGCGCAATGAATTAAGATTTGCCAGATCTCCTTGTAATTAATTGTCTCACAGTACAGGTTTGGCAAAGAATAATTTATCTTTAAAGCGATTAGATCACTGCTAGTTGGGTTTTGTGTTTGGTGGGTTGTTTTTTTTTTTTGTCTTTTTAAGGAACATTTCTCCACAGTCAGTTGAAGAATAGATGCTGATGAGTAACAGCCACCTCCTGGTATTTTATTCACGTTACTGAAACACCTCTTCCTGCTAGACCAGAGCCCCCTCAGGAGTTGAGAGGCAAAGTTAGGACTGAGCTCAGGGGGACACGGGGCTGGGCTGGGCTCTGCTGTGCTTGGGGAGCAGCTCAGAGCCCCACGGGCTGCAGGGTCCAGCTGCTCTCACAGCCCAAGTCCACTCCCTTCTCTCCCTTCCAACCTTCCAGTGAGTCTGAGGCTTGCACAGCACTTCTGCCTTTGCTTTTTGTCACTGGAAAAACTCAGTCTGAGTTCACATTAAAAAAACTAATAAGGTCCTTGGCCTTACCTTGAAATCTACCTGTACATCATAAACGTCATGATTCTCGAATTAAACAGAGCTCCCAAAGCATTTATCCTGGTACAAGCCCGAGGAACTTCTCTTCAATTCACAGAGAACAATAATTCACTGAGTTCCTGGTGTGCTGAAGGAAGCACAATCATTGTGTTCATTCAGAGCTGTCTCCTAAATCCTCCCATAAGGAGTTTCTGCTGGTGGGTTCTTCATATTCAAGGACTGAGAGAGCAAAGAGATTTTTCCATCCTCCTTGGAAAAGCCATGCAAATGTCTTTGTGGCTTCAGTGAGGTGGGGGCAGAGTTTTAACTGTTCCTGAGGACGGGATTCAGCTCAGTGTGGGATGATGCTGGGACAAAGTGTGGTACCAAATCCTCAGTGTCCCTCTGTACATCCTGACCATCTCCACAGGGACTGTCATTAATGTGCCTCTCCCTCTTTCCCTCTTTTTAGTATTCATGCAGCGCTGATCATGTGAAAATTACTCACACTTCTGACTCCAGAAAAGTTCCTTAACTGAGAAATTCCACCAATATCAAGGGAATTAGAAATTCAAGTGGGGGGGGAAATTATACACTGTGTGTGTCAATACAGCAAACCTTTATAAAAGCTGCCATCAATCACGTTGGCATCAAAGGTGGTGGGACTTTTCCCTGGTGCCAAGCGGATCACAGTGAATAAAGGGAAAAGCTGAATCAGGGGAAGAAGCCTTGGTTTGCTGCCTGGAGAGAGGGGCTGCCCCAGGCAGGAGCTCTGGAGCCTCTCTGCCTGTGGCCAGGGCCTTGTCTGGCCCTTTGCTCTGTGCTGGGCTGGGGAGCAGCTGCTGCCTCTGCTTGTTCTGGTGCAGTTTCAGCACAGCAGGAGCTTTCCCTCAGAGCCTTCAGTCCTTGAAATGGGCTCTTGGACACTGTCCCCGGAAAGCTCCCCCGAGCATCCCTGTCCTCCCCTGCTTTGCCACCTCACCTGTTCCTGTCCCGGGTGAAATCCCAAATCCTCCTGTCTGGGTGCAGCCTCACCTCAGACAACCCTGCAACGACTGGAATGCCAGTGACTGAATGCCCTGATCCCCTCTGGATCCCCTCGGGATCCCCTCTGGATCCCCTCTGGATCCCCTTGGGATCCCCTCGGGATCCCCTCGGGATCGAAGTGTTGTGCCACAGAGCAGGGCAGGGCACACAGGGGCCTTTCCCACACCTTCGCCCTCCCTTTCCCCTCGTTTCCCCTCTGTGGTGTTGAGTGACCGAGCAGAGGAACAGCTCTCCCTCCCACCCCCTGCCCTGGCCGGCAGCTGCCTTGTCAAACCTCACCCAGGGCTTTGTAGGGCCCGGCAGGGGCTGGCCGGGGCTGCAGCCGATTCCCGCATGGTTCTGCCTCTCTGCTGCTCCCCTTTTGTGTTTTGACTGCCAAATTCTGCGGTTTTGTAGGTCTGAGCTCTCTGCTGTCAGCTCGCTGGGGTGCGAGAGGGAGGCACAGCCCAGATGCTTGCCTGAAGCAGAAATAACACATTTTTCTACTACTGTTCGCCATCGGGTCCCCTGAGCCTTGAATTTCTGGCAGGCATCATTCCACAGGGAGAAAAAGAACCTCAGGCCTTTGGTTTGCAGTTGTTGTAAAAACCTGATTCTGGCTGTGGTGTAATTTAGCAGATTGAAACAGAGATATAGTAAATCTGTTATACTCTCTCAGTGACTCAATGAGCTTCCACCGGCAAAAAAAAAAAAAAAAAA
>VZDJ01000268.1:320912-331556 GCA_008694505.1 Cyanoderma ruficeps | reverse complement strand
TAAACCCTGGATAGGGGAAGCACAAGGTGAGGATGGACATTGACCATTGGATGTCCTGAGGGATGTGTGCCGGCCTCAGGAACAAGCAGCTGGGCCAACCCAGAGATGCCCAGGTGGACAGCAGACCTATAGAATCTGTATGTGCCATGACACGTGAACAATAAACGGCTTCAGTTGGAATCATATTGGTTCTGTGACTCAGTGGCCCATTTCCCCCTGCACTGGCCACGGCGTGGGGCTGCTCAGGGATGGTTTTGAGGGGACAGGGATGGGACAGGGATGGTTTTGAGGGGACAGGGATGGTTTTGAGGGGACAGGGATGGGACAGGGATGGTTTTGAGGGGATTTTCTGAGCGTGCAGGGGCTGAGCACAGGCTGTGAGGGCGGCAGGTGCCCGGGGGCTCACAGAGCAGGGCTCACAGTGGCCCAGCAGCCCCAGGGGGGACAGGCAGGGCGGGTCACTCACCTTCTGTGCCCGGCGCTTGTCGGCGCGCTGGTTCTGGTGGTAGATGCGGCTGAAGTTGGAGACGATGACGGGCACGGGCAGGGCGATGACCAGCACCCCGCTCAGGGAGCAGATGGAGCCAAAGATCTTCCCAGCGATGGTCTTGGGCACCATGTCACCATAACTGCAGGGCACAAACACACAGGGAGGGCCCTCCTTCAGTGCCAGCCTGACCAGGAGCCCCGGGCAGGGACAGGGACAGGGACAGGGACAGGGACAGGGAGAGGGACAGGGACAGGGACAGGGACAGGGACAGCTCATGGTGCTGCCACCAGGCACGGCCACCCTGCCCTGCCAGGCAGCTGAGCCAGCAGAGAAAGGCACCTTAGAGGCAGAAGTGCTGCTTCAGGCAGCTCTGGGTGTTTAAATGCACGTCCTCCTCTCCATGCAGATGAGCTCCAGCACGGTTGAAGCTCTCGTCTGCTGGGGAGCAGGGTCGTCTGTCCCCATTCCCTGGCACCCAGGTGCAAATGAGGGCTGATTTACACTCCCATCCCCAGCCCCAGCAGTTCCCCTGCCATCTGCACAGTCGGAAATTTGGGGGTTGTTCAAAGCCTGCATTCAGTAAAAGGTGAATTCTCAGGGATGCGAGAGACCGGCTGAAAAATATTCACACAAAGCTCTGATTGGGTTGGACCCGCCGTCCTTCTGCTGTAATTTGTGTTGCGTGAACAGCGTGTGGAGCTGCTGGGCGAGTGCAGGGGAGGCCAGGGAGATGCTCTGAGGGCTGGGGCCCCTCTGCTCTGGAGAAAATCTGAAAACTGAAATCTCGAGAAGCCCCTGGTCACTATCAGATGGTGTTAGGGCTTTCTGTGGTTGTCTTTGAGATGTTCTGCTGACTGGTGCAGCAAATGTTGGAAAGAGAAATGATTTATCACAACTGAGGTTTTGTTTTTGGCGTCAGTCTACGACCAACAAAGGGCTTCGAGGGGGACGGAGTTGAGCTCAGAAAAACTGACATCCAAGAGGAAAAAACCAAACGTTTCAAGACACCTTTTTTTATCAGCTGAACCGCCTGTCCCCAAGAGCTCGTTGGTTTGAGGGGCTGAACAAGAGCAGGACTCCTTGCACGTGAAATGCTCCAGGCACCATTAGCCAGGGTTTATTTATCCCAAGCAGAATCCTTCTCCTGCCTTCCCCCTCAGATGCCTCCAATCAATACTCTTCTCTTCGTGTCCATTAACTTCTCAGCTGCTGCTTTATGCAAAGATCATTTCAAAGCTCTTGCTAAGTGACAAGTTCTTCTACCTCATTTAACACTGGTCTGGGAAAAAAAAATAATCTCACTTTTCTCCTGCTGGCCCTTAACACAATAAGGCTGAAAATTAATCATATGCCTCAAACATGATCTCAGTGACCTGGAGCACGGAGAAAAAGCCCTTCTGTGCATTTGTGGAGAGTATAATAATAAGTGTCTGGCTCACAGTCTGTCTCGGGGAGTTTTGTTCTCACACGCAGACTGAGAGTTACCTCATTACTTGGGACTTCAGAGGAGGCGCTGCTAATGCTGCTCCGAGCCCCCCGGTGAAATGACGATTGTGTCACTCCCGATGATCCAACGGGAACAAAGGCAGCCCTTGCTCATTCCTCTCTGGGCTCTGCCCACGGTGAGGGAGCAGGGAATTACCAGCCGGGCCACGTGGATCTTTGGGGTTTAATTCATCATTCCTCATCCACCCTGCTGGAACGAGCCCCCAGAGCTGCTCTGCCACCCACTCGGGCAATGGAAAGGACCTTTAAAAAGCCATTTATTGCACCCCCCTGCCCTGAGCAGGGACATTTCCACCTCTGAAATGTCCTCTCCGCCCTGAATGTCCCCAGGGGTGTCCGGGTGTGTTTTGGGGAATCCCAGGAGCCCGGGCTGCTTTGGGCTGGGGGCTCCTGGTGCCTCCCGCCAGGCTGAGCTGTAAACAGAGCCACGCTGCCTTTGAAGCAAGAGAATCTGCAAACAGGCTGTCAAATGCCAGCCTTGAGCAGTAAATCAGCCGTGGCCGGGGAAGTACAGAGCCTATTTCATGCTAGGATTCTTTTACATTAAATATACTTATTTTCTGCCTTGTTTGGAGCCGGGCGCTTCCCCAGCTGGGTATTCAACTGCGAGACCTGGCATGGTTTCACACTAGTGTTTTCTTTTTCCCTGGCATCATTCATTTGGTGATGTTTTCATGGATGCTCCAGAAATTCTGCTGCGATTCCACCCCTCAGCCAAGCTGGGAGGACGAGGGCTGGAGATGCCTATCAGCTCCAGCAGCAGCAGCTTATCTTCAGCACTTGGGTTCACTTTGATTTTTACTAGAGCCGTGGTCAGCAGTTGCTTAGTGGGGATTTTCCAGGTAAAGTTGCCTTTTTGATATTGTTGTGGCTTATAAATTCATATTTCTTACTGAGTTTCGTGTGCTAGAAGGACAGAGGTGCAGTCAAAATCGTTCTCCTCTGAGGAGAAGCCCGTTCTGTTGTGTCTGCAATGGGGAGAATTAGGAAGAGAGGAGGGTGATTCCCTGATGGATTTCCCAGGGTACCAACCCTCCCCAAAGCCAAATCAAGGGACAAGCTGCACTTGGCCACTTGTTGGCTGCTCGTTCCTGCAGCTGTACAGAAAAGGTGACCTGAGAGCAACTGGTGGCAGAAATGTTCCTTCCAACAACCCCAGGCCCTGCCCGAGGAAAGAGGAATGTTTGTGTGCACTCGGGGATAAACTGAGTAGGTTATTTAATATGCAAAGGGTGGAGAATATTTAATATATTAACACACTGGTTCCATTTATTCCTCCTGGCTTGGATCAACTCCTCAGCCCGTAGGCAGCTAAAACAGATGGTCTGAATTTGGGTAACATTCAGACCTTGAGTTGAAGCTAAAAATGGATTTTCATTGGCAAGAAAAGTAGGTCAGAAAACTAAAGCCCCTAGTCCTAAAATGATGAAAGGCTTCTAATCAAGAGTTCCCTATTACCATTCATTAACCAGAGCACGGGAGGAAATGCCATCAGAGACCTTTGCAGGAGGGATTACCAGGGGAGTGTGAGGATGCTGCTCCCTGCCAGGACCCTGCGCCCCGCGCTGCTGGAGCTGGGGTCAGCACGGGAGTGATCCCCAAAGCCCTGCAGGCCGGGCTGGATGGCTCTTCACGGGGACAGAGCAACTTCACCCTGTGCTTCACCACGGGAGGGCTGAGAGGAGCCTCTGTGGCCGTCCTGAATTAATCCCTGCCCTGATTCCCCTGTCCACACTGCCCCAATTCCCGTCCACCCTGCCCCGATCCCCCTGTCCACCCTGCCCTGATCCCCCTGTCCACCCTGCCCCGATCCCCCTGTCCACTGTACCCCAGTCCCCCTGTCCACCCTGCCCCGATCCGCCTGTCCACTGTACCCCAATCCCCCTGTCCACTGTACCCCAGTCCCCCTGTCCACCCTGCCCCGATCCCCCTGTCCACTGTACCCCAATCCCCCTGTCCATCATACCCCAATCCCCCTGTCCTCCCTGCCCCAATCCCCCTGTCCATCATACCCCAATCCCCCTGTCCACCCTGCCCCTATCCCCCTGTCCACTGTACCCCAATCCCCCTGTCCACACTGGCCCTGCCATCCCTGCCTGAGGTTCTGGAATTTTTAACAGGATAAAAAGAGGGAATTCTAAACTGTTGATCTAACAGTTATTCAGAGAAAAAGTGGAATTTACTTCAATGTAGAACCAATATAGAAGAGCCGAATTTCACTTCGGAGAAAATACCTCCAGTCTTAGAAGGCAGTTAAGTGTGGAGGTTATTCCTGCTGTTTATAAATTCAGCTTTTCTATTCCCTTTAGTTCTTGCAAAGCTGATAGATCTGGCAAAAAGTAATCTCGGGGATTTTTTGCTTCATGTCACCTAAGATTTTGATCCTCAGACCTCAGTTTCAGCAGCGATAGATGTATCAGGAAAAGCTCTCGAGGCTTTTTTTTTTGTTTGGGTTTTTCTGCCAGCCAACTGAATTTTTGAGCAGCATTTTTGGCGGGGCAGGTCTTTCCTTGCCCCGTGCTCAGTGTGGGCACCTGGGGGTCCCCGTGCAGCCAGAGGGGAATCCATTGGCAGCACGTCCAAAAATGCAGAAATGCTCACAAAGGACTGTTCAGCCCCTCAACTCACCATTATCCCTGCAGAACCCCTCCCTGGTTTATCCTGACAGTGGGGATTTATTACCATACATGAGCAAAAAAATCTCTCTTTGACTCTTTCGGTGCTGACCAGCCCGCCCTCCCCGTGCCAGGGGCTTTTCCCCAGGAAGGCTGAAGGTGTGGGATCACTTCCAATAACTTCTGTTTCCTTGGTAATTGGAGCTCTTCACCCTGAACCTGACAGCGAGTCCTTCTTAACACTTAATTTAATTTAAATCCCGATGTGGGTGCCAGGACTCAAATCCGTCCTCCATGGGAATTAGCCCTGGGGGGTTGTGGGCAGGGCTGGGCTGGGAGGGGGCACTGGGGGCTGATTTGGGGTTAATTTAGGTTTTACCCCAGGGTACTGAGAGGCTGATCTTTGGGTTTATTTCTCTGTTTTACCCCAGTTCACAGAGGGGCTGGTTTGGGGTTTATTTAGGTTTTACCCCAGTTCACAGAGGGGCTCATTCTGGGTTTATTTGCAGCTTTTGGCATTCCCTCAGCTGGAATTTCTCCTTGGGACCCACAGTAGGTTCCAACCTCCCTGTGCTCCACAGGCACCAAGAACATGCTTGAAACACGAGGGGAGAGTCCTGAGTGTTACTGTCCAGCTGATTCAGGCACGAGAGGAACTGAGTGCTGCTCAGTAATGCCCATGTTTTAAAAAGTGTTTGTTTTAATGGAAAATAAAATGTCCCAGATTAAGGCATTATTTATTTCTGGCTGCACACACTAAAGGCCTTTTAAATTACTTCATTATTAATTCAAGGAGAATCCTCGTGTTACTCGGAGTGAAAACCTTCCACAATTACCTGCTCAGAGAATCCATTTTTTTCTTTTCTTTTTGCACCCTAACCCTCTGTAAAAGGAATCTTTCTGGAGAACATAGAGGCTGGAGAGGGAAGGCAGAGCATTGAGCAATTAGACTTTTCTCCTAATAGCAGGGCTGGAGGCTCTCTGCCCTGTCTTAAATCCTTAACTGTGGTGTCAGCTTAGGGGAAATGCTGGGTTTTGGCTTTCATTTTATCCTCATCTTTTTCTTTTCTGTCTTTTTAAGCAGCTTGAGTGTCCATGCTGAGCCGTGTCACATTCCCAACCATCCACATACTGTGCATTTTAATGAGTTGCTAACACTGATTATACAAAAAGCAATCTCAGAAATATTTACTGAGCCAAAAAAAAAAAAAAAAAGAGCCTATGGGGAACTAATTAGCTTTTTAAGAATTGGCTTTTTGAAAGCTTCAGGCTCTGGGAAAGTTGAACTCGGAATCAGTTTCAAAGAAGTTGAAGGGGAGAAAAGGGAGTGGGTTGTAACGGAGTATTTGTGGCAGAGAATTCCACGTCCCAGGCATCTCTGTGCAGGACAGGAGATGCACTGGAAGCCGAAATCCACAATGGAAAATATCTGGAGAGGTGGGAAATGCCATCACTGTGAAGGGAAAAGCCACATAAGGCCTGGATCTTCTGTCAGGTTTCTGCAGGGTTGATCAGAGAGGGACAAAACCTTTGCCCTCTGTCCCTGACCAGGTCCCTGCACAGGATTTCTCTGGTACTGACGTTGGGAACTCACTGCATTCCAGGGCCAAGAAAATTCCTCTTAGTTTGGGACTGAGCTGATGAAAGTTTCCCTTTCCTGAGATATAAAATGCAATCCAAGGTCTTCATGTTCCCTGAATATTTACCTCTGTCCCTTCCGGGGGAAAGCGATCCCAATAATGCCACATTTGTCATCAGATGGTGACAGACAGAGGGAATTGAGGATTGACTTGGCTCTGCATTGCAAATAAAAGCCGTATTCCAGGGGCAGGAGGGGCTCACCCAGGTGCTCGTGCTGCAGTTAAGCTCTGCAGAAACTCTGAGTGCAGACTGGAAATGTGAAGGGACAAATCCCGTTAATAATGGGCCAAATGTCAACGCAGAAACTCAAACACGGGGCTGCTCCTCGTGGGCTGCCTCTGTGTGTCCAGGGTATTACCGAGATCACCAGCGCTGGGGAGGAGTTGGCTTCGCTGCCCTTCACTAAAATCCCAAATAATATTGCAGATGTGGCCAAGGGGGGCTGGGGAAGCAGCTCGGGGGTTCTGGGTCTGCCTTTTAGAGCTCCATGAGGGGTGGGCAGGGAGGGAGGGTGTGCACAGGGAGGGTGGGTGTGCACAGGGAGGGTGGGTGTGCACAGGGCACGCAGGGTGGGTGTGCACAGGGAGGGTCACAAAGGCTGTTCCTGTGTGCTCCTTGTTCCACAGAGGATGTCCCTGTCTCACAGAGAATGTCCTTGTGTGCTCCCCGTGCGCTCCCTGTGTCACAGAGGATGTCCCAGTGTCACAGAGGGTGTCCCTGTGTCCCCCCTGTGTGGTCCCTGGTGCTCCTGCTCACTGCAGGGTCACACAAGGTGTCCCAGGTTCCTTTCCCCGGGGGAGGTTCCCAGACCTGGTGTCGAATTTTGGCTCGGCCATCGTGTTCCCCCCAGATGGGAAGGCAGAAGCTTGTGCTGGAAATTAACTCGCTAACAAAAATAATTAGTACACGGAGGGACAATGGCCAAAATCAAGCCCTGCTTTGTTTTTCCCAGTGTGTGAGGATTGCACAAACAGGAGCAGATTATGAGGATAAATCGCCGGAGATCTGCACCTCGGGACAGCTGAGTGATGCTTCTTGTCTCTCTGGGTACCTCAGGCCCTTTCCTTGGTGTTTTTTGCATTCGAGCAGCCAGATTTTTATGCACATTCATGAGTATTTCATAAGAAAACGATTCTCTCAGTTGTCTGGTTTGTTTTCTGGTCATGACTGCACAGTGAAATTACCATTTTGCAGCTTCCACGGGTAAATCTTTTGTCTTGTCCTAAATCCCCTGCCTGGCCCTTCCCATCACGGCTGGTACAGTTGGGAAATTCACAGCTTCCCTGTCAGCAGGTTTTATTTTCTAATTCCCTTCCCGTCCTAGAAGATTTTTCATCATTACTTGCACGATCTGAGGTTTAAACCATCGTGTGTTACTTCATTCCCCTGTCTGCTGTGAAGAATCTCCCCTTTCCCTCCTCAGCCTTTGTTTTCCCTCAGCTCTCCCAGGAGGAAGCTGAGCATCCCTGAGATGTCCTTTCCTTCCTGTCGGTGTTTCTGCACCTCGGGAAGTTGAGGTTTCCTGCAGATCCCGCCCCGGGGGTGGCTCCATCCCTCCATGAAACACCTGCCCGTGAATTCATTCTCTGCCCATTCCCCGCCCTCCCTGCAGGTACAGCCACCACAGACACCTCCACTGGAATTTTTCCGTGCCACTGGTGTGCAGCAGCCTCGTTTGCCAAGGTGATTTTGGGACGAGCAAGCCAACAGAGGCCAAAAAGCAAAATATAAACCCCTGGAACAAAAAGCCGAGGCCTCAGCAGGCTTTTCCTCCCTGCCCTTGCCGTGGGGAGGGAGGGATGGCAGGTGCAGGAGCCCGGCAGTGTCCTGCAGGAGCTGGGCACTGTCCCCACCTGGGGACAGGGCAGGGATCTCTGTGGGGATGGCGCTGGGGCTGCAGGTTTGTGACAGCTCTGAGACCCCACGGACTGACCCCAGCCACCAACTGTCCCCTCCCCGGCCGGCCAGGGGAGCGGAGCTGGGCGCCGGAGCTGTGCGGGATGTTTGGGGGTTTTATCACAGGTCCTGAACACCGGACCCTGGAGGTGGGAAAGATCTGTAGGATCGCCCGGCCCGGCCCTCAGGCAGCCCCACCATTAACCCCTGAACCCCCAGGGCCACCTCCACACCGCCGTCAAACCCTCCCAGGGATGGTGACCCCACCCCTGTGCCGACCCTTCCCGCGAAGGGATTTTTCCCGATATCCATCCTGAACCTCCCCTGGCTAAAGCTGAGGCCGCCTCCCCCTGTCCTCCCCCTTACCTGGGAGAAGAGACAAACGGGAACTGATGGGAAACGAACCCGATTTCTCACCCCTCCCGCTTTAGGACAATCAGGGCTTTAAGCTGCGGGATTCAGCACTCGGATTTCCTCTGATTTCGGCACATTTTGTGCCTTTTGTGTCCCGGGGGCAGTTAAGCCCCTGCGAGTCTAAACCCTCTTTTATCCAGTGCTAGATCAAAAATGCCTTCTAAAAATATCTCCCATCTGAGCAGTTCTTAGGGGAATCACCTTTGCCTCATGTTGAGGAATTGACAGGCAAGAGAAGAGAGAACGTCCTGCCCCAAACTGCTGAAGCTCAGGACACAGCCCCAGAAGGGTTTGGGCTGGGAGGGGCCTTAAAAATCATCCCATAAGGGGGCTTGGATCAGACATTTGTGCAGCTACAGGCTGGATTTTGGGGTCTTTCCCAGCCTTTATGATCCCTTGTGCAGGAGCCCGGGCAGTGCAGCCCGACTGGCACTGCTGGGAGGGAACTTCTCCTGCTGCTTTTATTTTCAAAATGAAATAATTTCCTGTTAAAATGCACGGGTGGGTTTAGGTTTTAATGGAACCAGAGTTTTCCCGGTAAAACGAGCCTTGTTCCCATCATAGTGCTTAATAATTTTATCTCGTGTAGTGACTCTGTCCCCTGAAAACAGAGACAAAACTGCCCTGCCCCTCGTGAGAGAGGCAGTTTTGATGTTGTGTCAGGAAAACGAGGGTGAAACTCGGGATGACTTCACAGAGCTCAGGTACCTCCAGCCTTGCTGGGATTTGTGAGCCTGAGCTGGGAAGGTTTTGTGATTTTAATTTTATTTATTTAGTATAATCGTCATGCTTTGAGCAGGAAAACAGTCTGATCCTTGTCTTTTCTCTGTCCTGTCTAAATCTCATCTGTAATACCAGAGGAGCCAAAGTTCCTTGCCTTGCTGGTGGAACAGACTGCTTAAGCACTAAGCCCTGGTAATCCAGTTTGTTTTCCTAGCAGGAACTGTAATATGAAGATATGCACAGCTTGTGCTTGATGTAAGCACTGAGATCATGACAGTGCCCCCAAATCCTTTTATTTTAAGATTTATTTAGTTGATAAACTTCGCATGTTTGTCCTTCATTTGTCATTCCTAGCAGGGGATTTAGCCCAAAGGCAGCTTCCCCTTCCTTCCCCTTTCCTCCTGCCTGGAGATGTTTTGGCACAGGAGCCCTGGGGATGTCACCTCGGGTGTAAAGTGACAGGGTCTGAGGGACCTTGGGCAGCTCTTGTCTCCTCCTGCCTCTCCTGGAAGTGAGGAGCGATCCTCTCCTGCCCTGATCCCCCTGTTCCCTCCTGCTCTTTGTCTAAGGGACTCTGCTCTTTGCTCTGCCAGTGTCCAGTCGCCGTTCCCACCATCATTATTTACACGTAGATTAACCGTTCGTATTTTCCAGTGCGCGGCATTAATAACGCCAAAATGCCCTTTTGTACAACATTTAACATCAGAATTTCCTGCTGGAAATCAGTGAGAACGCCTTCCCAAAAAACCAGTGACCCGAATGTCCTTTCTTATATAAGAGGTGTCTATATTTATCAGTGCTGATATCAGCTGCTGTGGTTACCTGGCTCTTCGTGGCTCGCACAGAGCCCCGAGATGCGTTTCTCACACAGGCAGCTCCTGGCAGGAGAGGGTGACTTTTAGCCTGCACAAGGTCCCAGTGAATTCCTGTTTAGATTTAGAGCAGAAAGCTGCAGAGGAAAGGCTCCAGCCCCGGAGTGATTTGGCAGCCCCTGCCCAGGACACTCTGTCACCGGGAGGGGCTGCTCCTCCCCAGCCCCACTCAAGGTGACAGCAATTCCCTGCTCGGAGCACAGCTTCCTCTGCTGGCACGGCTGGGTCAGGGACAGAGCCTGCATTCTATTCCCGGTGCCGCTGGAAGTGACACCTCCACGTACCCTGACAAATTTAGAGCCCGAGAAGGATGTCAAGTGATCAATGCCACTGGAGGCAAGGCCCCTCTGCCGGCTCTGCAGTAAATCTGGGAGCACTGAGCACCATTCCCAACGTCTGCGCTCTCAAATGGCAGCGGGGCTGGGGCTCTGCCTGCTGGGATTGATGTTCGGTGTTTGTCTGCATGCTTTTATTCATATATATATAT
>VZDJ01000268.1:246992-318111 GCA_008694505.1 Cyanoderma ruficeps | reverse complement strand
GATATGGATGGATGGATGCTCCAATGAGGATGACTCAAGCTGCTGCTGCTGCAGGTCCTGAGAGGTTTAACAGCCGCTTTCCCAGGCCAGGGAATAACCACTGCAGTGGCCAAGACTCCTCTGAGAACGCCCCTGAGCAGAGCTGGGGGTGAACCAGAAAATCTGCCTGGGGAAGGTGAGGGCTGCCAGGGTTGCTGCTCCAAAGGGAGGGAGGCAAAGAGCTCCAGGAGTCAGACCCGGGGAGATTTCGCTGACACCTCCGTGCCCTTGGGAACGACCACAGAGCTCCTGTAATGAGGGAAAATAAACAGCAGCAGCCCCAGCCCCAGGGATAAAGGGAGGAAGCTCTATCAAACCTTCAGAGGAAAACCTGCACTACATTTAGAGGATCCTGCACTACTGAAGGAGAGGGAATTTTACGGTTGACTTTGAGGGAAGCACAAACAAGCCTTTGAACTGGATTGCTTCTCGTTTTCATGGCACTGTAGGAAATATCTCCAGCTCCTATGAAAACAAGGCAGTATTATCTCCACTTCCAGGGCACTGCAGCTTGGAGAGTGTGAGCCTTTGGAAAATCAAGCAGGAAATGGGGATTGGGATTGGGAACCAGACCTAAATTTCTCCAACTCCAGCCCAGTGAAAGGACTTTATAGAAACAGAGTGACTTTTTCTTGAGCTCTCCAAAGGTGAGAATTCACATGATGAGCCTGCACCTCCTCTCCCAGTTTCCTCCTGGTGGTGTAGGTTAAACACTCAGAAGTAGGTTACAAAGGACTCGAGTGCTGAAGAACAAACATTCCTCTGGTGACTTCCTGGTGGCCTAGTTCTGGGCCAGCAAAGTCAGAGGAGACAGAACGTTTCAAACCACGCTAAACAAATGCTGGAGGCACCTTCAGGAGAGGCCCAGGGGGACGTGCAGAGTGAAAAGGCACCGTGGGCTCTGTAGGAGCTGCCGGCTCTGGGCGTTTGCAGCTCCTGGGACAGGGGTGAGGGCAGTGGGTGACACCAGCAGACTGACCTGAGCCACCCTCCGGGGCCTCTTCTCCACCCCCTGAAATACGGAACTGCTGCTGAGCGTGGGCTCACCCAGCCCTTCCAATTCACTACGTGTTTGGATGAATATTTGATCAGGAATCGCATTTAATTCTCAGCTGAACGAGAAGGAAGGAACCCTTCAGCTGTAAACGCTGCCTCTGGTCACTGGGAACAGACTCCAAGTGTTTGGAAGGTGCAGAGGCTGCTGCCCTTGGGATGCCCTTTCTCAGCGTCTCACAGCCACAGCAGCCTCTCCGTGAAGGGGACAGGGAGGATGCGTGCTCTTGGATTTAAAGGTTTTATGGGACATGAAATGGTTTTTGCTGGTTAAAAGCTAAACTTTATAGTGTTTCTATTTTTAATTAAATATTAATTGAAGAAGATGGTTGTGGAATTGACTGTTCAGATCATTTAATCCATATAGATGACCTTTACGTTGAATTTATTCTCCCGTGCTCACACTGCCCTTCAACCCCATCTGGGGCCTGACCTCATCTGCAGCCTCTCCCACTCTTAATTAGAAAGATGCCGAGCTCAGGCTCCTCTTTAATGTTTATTAATGTTCCTCTGCCGAGGATCCTGCAGGAGCTGCTGATTGCTGCTATAAACTTTCCCTGGCAGTTCTTTGTGTACAAACAGCCCAGTGACTCCTGCACAGCTTTTGAGGCTTCAAAGGGGCCAGGAAAGGGGGGAACAGTTTCTCCTGCAGCTGAAAAGCAAACCCACTTCCTATGCTCCTTTAATGGAATTAAGCATTACGTGAAAAATCTTTTTTTTTCCTTTTTTTTCCTCTCCCAACCATCCTAACTCGGTTCTTTTGATGCTGATAAGCAGCTTTGTGCAGCGTGAAATTTCCTACCATGGCTCTGAGCTGCCTGAGAATTCAGGTATAAAAACAAACCACTGCCCAGCTAGAAAACGTGTGTCCATGTGCAGAGAGCCCTGGAAAGGAGCAGGTTCATCTGCAAAACTCTGTGAGATGTGATTCCACTTCTCCTGCCAGTGCACAGGTACAAGCACTAGGGTGGTTAAAGACTGAAAATTAATTAAAATGGCAACTTGAGGAGGGGAAGGCCAAGTGTGAACCCGTCTGCCCTGTCTGCTTGTCTGTGGGACACCTGAGAGGAGACCAAGGGGAGGTTTCCTTTGCACTTTGAATTCCTTCAGTCCCTTTGGCACAGCAGGCTGGTGGTTCCCACTGCTCTGCTGCTGATGTGCATTGAATTACATGAAAACAAAGATAAAACCACAAAAAATCCACCCCAAAGCCCCCAAGAGCTGCTTCAGAGGGCCGAGGGTCTGTGCCAGGAGCCCAGAAACCCTCTGGTCTCAAGGAGAAGCTCCTGCTGGCAGAGCTTGGGGTGGCTGAAGTTCCTCTGCCCTGGTTTGGGCTGCTTTGGGTGCTCCCAGCAGAGCCTTGGCCACACCACGGCCCAGAGAGCAGCAACAACTCCTGTGCCCAAAAATCCAGGAGCTTCTGATGCAGCTCTGCCTGATGTCATCGCACAGAGCAGGGGAGGGAATGCAAAACAAGGGAGAAAAAATTAAAATGATTCCTTCAAAATCGGCTTTTGCCCTCTGGGGTGACAGCAACCACCTCCTGTGCCGTTTGGGATAACTGAGCCCGATCAGGATGACGCTTCAGTTCGGGATTTGACACATGGATCAACTCCCCTAAGCCTGCTCCTGAGGATTTGGAGATTTCTGTAAAGCTCAAACGCACAAAGCAGCCCCTGAGCAGAGGCTGCTGGACGGATCAATGCAGCTGCATTTAACTGCTCAGGACAAATCTGCCATGTTCCTCCTCCTCCATCCACTCTTGGAATTTCCATTTAATGCTTCATAATCCTGGAGCTGTGCTCACAGTTTTGTAACAAGACTAACTCCAACTCCAACCCTAAACCAAAACCCAACCCGAACAAGAACCCTAACCACAACCATAACCTTAACCCAAACCCAAACAGAATCCTAACCCTAAACCAAAACCCCACNCAACCCTAACCCCAAAGCTAACCCCAACCCTAACCCTAACCCCAAAGCTAACCCCAACTCTAATCCTGCCCTTTGTGCTCTCCAGGCCACTGAAATCTTCCCTTCCAACCTGCAGGGCTGAACCAGCTCTGCACAAAGGCACTGATCCCTTTATGAATGGACAAGAAAGGTGAATTTGATTATTTCTCAGCCATGCGTGGCTGTCTATAATTGCACGGATTTGGGCTTTAATTAGTCAGATCCCCTCCTCAGCACAGGGCTGGACAAGACAAGGACGTTCACATAAAAAGCCAAATGTCCTCTCCTTATCAAACCCAGCCCACACCTCTGGGCCCTTGTGTTTGTCCCCTGGAAGATTTTAATTAGCTCCTGGGTCTAAACATTTCCCTTAGGCCACACTCAATTTGTGTACTTGTGCTCTGCGTTCGCTCTGTTCTTGTGCCTTGCTGTATTTTTGGGTGTTTTTCTGCGAGTCGGTTTTGTACAGCAGGAAAAGAGATCCTGGCGGTGAGACCTGACTGAAATCCACGTGTGCAGTTTGCACTTCTCCTCAGCCCTTGCACCTGTAATGATTTTCACAGGCAGATGAATTTCGAGCACAGGTGCCTCAGAACAGACACTCCAGACCAAGGCGCGCCTTACACAAATCGAATTTTAAAATTACATTTCCGATGCCTGGAGAAAAAAAGATTGCGGGGAGCTAAAAAAAGCCCTGAATCTGATGGTGAATATGAATATACCAGCAAGTCACACTTCAATAAACTTCAGAGCTGGAGAAGCAGTCCCTGGCAGAAAGGCTCAGCGGGCTCTGTTTTCACCTCTGTGCGCCGGGCTGAGCTCTGCCCGCACGTGGCAGCCCCTCAAGTTCCTCATCCCACTCCTCTGGCTCCCTGGCTGGATAATTTTCCTTCTGCAAAGCCACGCCGGGCTGCTCCACTGAGTATTTCCAAGGACCTCAATCTTGGGGCAATTATTTTAATAAATATGAACTCCTGGAACTCCTGCCCGGGTCTGTAATAGGAGTGTGATCTATGATACAGATGGAAGCAGTGCAGCTGCACTGTGTTAATTAAGTATACACCAAACATATGGCAATACACCTCCAGACCAACAGGCACGGAGCTCTCTTGGATGCAATTAGCTCTGGTGCATGCATAAAGAATCAGCCCTGAACTCCGAAATTGCACGAGTCCTGACCTCTGGCTGAAGGAATTACTGGTGCTAAACTGCTGCACTGCCGTGGCAGAAGTGGTTTCCTGGTCACTGAGGTGAGGCCGAGGTTGGGGTGCTCAAAAGAAAGAAAAATCCCTTATTTCCTTCTCTTTCTGCTCTCCTTTGGTGCACAGTTCCCACGTTAGAGCTTTGTCTCTGAGGAACCACAGGAGCGGCTCGGGGAAGGGAATCCAGCCCCAGAGGGAATGATCTCCCTTCACTCTGCAGTTTGTGCAGCCAGTTCTGCAGGTTTAGAGCAGATGAAGAATTCCTGCTCAGTGTTACTGCCACGGACACTCCCATCCCTTGTGCCTTTGCCACAAGATAAATGCACAAGGGTCACCTCAACAAAACTCTGTCCCAGTCAGTAAACGATGAAGGAAATAGTAGGGCCCACAATATTCCATCACTGGCTGGTATTTGTGCCCAGAGACCCCCAGAGCACCATCACAGGTGAGGAGAAGCTGCCCCTGTGGCGGTGACAAACCCCCTGACTCTGACGGCACCTGGATTTCACCCAGACAAAGCCACGGCACAAGTGAAAAACAGCGGAAGATGCAGGAGGAGCAAGGAGCAGCTCCAGGACAGCTCAAACCTGCTCCCCACAGATGCTTTTTTCCCTGATTCCCGAGGAATTCCTGCCGGGCTGTTCCCGGGTGTGCAGCAGCCACGGGCAGAGCTCCCTCCTCTTGCTCTTGACTCTTCCAAAGGCTCCAGATAAAACGGGTTTTTTACTTCACATGGTTGAAGAGTGGGGGAACTTCACTCCTGCTTGTGGGTCGGCGGGGGTTATTTGTTGTTTGACCTCATCTTTCCCGCAGCTCTTGCCGCAGCTGGCTGCACATTTTGCCCCCAAAAAGGGCGACTTTGAGTTCAGCGAAGCCGATCTGAGCGCGGCCCGTGTGAGCCCCGCTCCGTGGAGATACAGGACGGGATCCAGATCAACTCCTCGAGATGAAACCGGGTTCAGCTCTGCCTTGCTCCTCCTGCGGTAGAGATGGATATCATCTCCTAGGGCAGGCACTTAACACTGGCTTTTCTTATTCCCAGCCTGATGCAGCAGCCTATAATTAGTTTTCACACCTTGGCTATGTTTAACTCCCCTCTGTCTCATCTGTTAATCTGCTAACAAGCAGTAAATGTGTTTTCGAGTGGGCTCCAAATGGGAGGCGAGACCTCATAGTTCACCTTCCGAGGGAGCTGCTCGGAGGGCACAGGTCTCAGATAATTCTCGAAAATCTTGTATTCATGTAGTTTTTACAGCCCGAACAAAAATGAGATTGTATATCTTAATATTAATGCGGAAAGTTGTAAGTGGACTAAAAGCCAGTAGCATAAAATAATTTTTAATTTCCTTTTGGTGCAGGGAAATGATTCAATATGAGTAAAGGTGCCGGTGTGACAGCCTGGAAGGACCTTCCATGGATTGAGCAAACCAAGAGATTTCGTGGCTCCGAGTCCCCCGGGGACAGGGTGGGGTGGTCACAGGTTGGACTGGATGGTCCTGGAGGGATTTTCCAGCCCAGTGATCCTGGGGTCCTGCACACTTGAGGGTGTTTTTATATTTCACTGCCTGGCTCTGGTCAAACCAGCCACTGCCAGCCTGTTTATCTCACTCATCAATTTTGACTTCATAGGTCAGATCTCCTCTGTCTGGACATAAATGAAGAACAGCTCATTTTTAATATTTTTTCCCCCCCTACATTTGTGCTGACTGTTCCAGCAGTCATTGCCTGTGTGTTGCTGTGTCTGGAATATCAAATTTGGAGCTGATGTGCAGCCAGTCAGAGCAGGGGGGTGACCTCTGTCATGTTCATCTCCCCACGACTGCCATTCACGGGCTGCTCATCCCAACCAGAAACTGTTCCCGTGCGTCAGCCCGACTTTTATTCATTTGTTCCTTTATTTATCTATCCATCATCCCCTCCAATTGTTTGCATAAGAATGGAGATTAAAACTTCTGCAATAATAGCTGGAGCTGAAATTGGATTCTGAGCCTGCGGGGCCCGGGCTGACGGGAGCTGTCAGGAGCTCCCCTGGTTAGGGGGGAATGTCCTGCCCTGGCCCCGGCCCTGCTGCCCCACACATCGGGGGAAATCGTTCTCCCATTTGCGTGTTTGCAGCTCTCATCCTCCCGAGCCAAAGCTGCCCGTGCCATTTGTCCCGGGTCTCTTTCCCAAAGAGCTGCCACTGAATCATCGACCTTTTTTTTTATTCCCATTGTTAATCCTCCTCCTTCCTTCAGTGCTCTGTTCGTTTACTAATCCCCGCTGTGGTGTGCGTAGATGTGGAGAGATGGAAATCTAATCTCAATGCGGTTTTCATTCTCTGTCTAATGTACTTAGAGAGATTCACAGGATTGCAGCTTGTTTTAGGGGGTTGGTGGAGGAGCAGATGCCCAAATGACCACGGGTACCTGGCCTGGGGAATGGATCCAGACATCCAGGGATTTGGCTTGGCTTTATTCAAATGCAGGCTGGTTTTTATAGTTATAAATTGCACTCTTATCCCTCCCGATAATTTCACTGAGACACAAGTGGTCTGTTAAGAGGTTTGGAGCCTTTCCCAGCCAACGAGCTCCTTTAAACAGGAGATGGGCTGAGCCCGGCCCGGGGCTCCTGCACGGGGCAGGGCAGGACCTCCAGCCTCAGGCTGCACCAGGGGGACTTTAAACTGGGTTTTAAGGAAAAAATTCCTCACAGAAGGAGCTGTCAGGCATTGGAGCAGTCTGCTCCAGGCAGGAGTGGGGTCACATCCCTGGAAGTGCCCAAAAACCCTGTGGATGTGGCACTTGAGGCCACGGTGACCGTGGTGACCGTGGTGGTGGCACGGGGCTGATGGTTGGACTGGGTGACCTCGAAGCTCTTTCCCAACCCAAACAATTCCAGGATTGTCCGACCCCCAGCAGCAGGACCCGCGGCTGGAGGGATGCAGCATCTCCTGGGGCAGAGCTGGAGAAGCTGCAGAGGCAGAGCCCTGAGCAGGGGCTGGCAGAGGTGGGGAGGATTGACAAGTTCAACGTCACAGGCGAGTTCCAAACGAATCTGTTGTGAGAGGTATTAGTCATAAGGATAAACTGCAGGGAGATTTGCATTTTATTCTCTTTATCCTCCTTCAATCCCCAACAGCCCCTTCTGCCCACCCTAATTTGGAACATTTTAGGGGGATTTGCTGCATTTTTTAGAAATTAAAGGTCCTGGAGAACAGTGAGTTCCTCTGAAGGGGATGATGATGAGTGTGCACGCTCAGGCCAGGGTGTGCACAGCTCCTGGTGCCTGCACACTCAGAATCAGGGACTCATTGAGGCTGGAAAAGCCCTGGAAAAGCAGGAAATCCAACCCTCACCCCAGCGCTGCCCTGGCCACCCCTAAGCCCTGTCCCCAAGTGCCACATCCACACGTGGTGCTGGGTGATCCTCCGGAGTCAGGCTGGTCCCTGGTCTGTGCTCATTCCCACTGGGAATCCACACTTTGGGTTTGTGGGTTCCCTCTGCTCCCCTCTGGGTTATTTTGGGGGTTCTCAGCCCCTGACTGAGCTCCCACCCCCAGTGCAGCCCTGCAGAGCTGCTCAAACATCTCAAACACAGCAAGACTTCCACACCAAGAGCCTGAATTTATCTGGGCTCTGTCATGTGCTGCTCTCATTGTGTTTTATGACCTTTAATTAATTAAGCTTCATAAAATTCTAATCATGCTGGAATTATTAATCCTGTTTTAAATTAGCTGGCCAAAGAGAGGTGAAATGTCTCGGCAGGCTGTGGGTACCTGGTTTGAACCCTGACGTCCTGCTGCCTCCAGCCTTGCTGGAAAATTCACTTCCCACGGGACTTCAGGTGAAGCCTTTGGCTCTAAAGTGCTGAATTCTTCTACTGCACGTGGATGTGACCCTGAGCAAACCATGTCTGGTCCCAGGACCCAACCACAGTTCTCGCCTTTGGGAACAGTTTCAGTAAAAGCAGAAGTGAGAATTCCCTCTCCTCCTGGCTGCCAAAAACTTCCACGACTCCTTAATTCCTTTCCCACCAGTGCAGAAGGCAGTCCTATTTTATCAGTCTCAGCCTGGCATTAACTGACTGGTAATTTTCTCTGGAAGGAAAGTTTGTGAGTGGTTATTTAAAGCTCTGCTGCACCTCCCTGGCGAGGTGTACCAAATCTCTGTCCTTCTGAGGAGGGAGGCAGTGCTGATGAGAATGTGAGTCCTGGCCCTGTTCCACCGGCTCTGCAGCCAGGCAGGGCTGGGGATTACTTGGGGATGTTGAGAACCCTGTGTTTCTGTCTGTGAGTGTGTGTCTCCCTAATCTCCTAATCTCCGTGATCGTTGCAATTCGATTTTGCCGTGAAGGGCACACACAGAGGCAGCAGCACCTGGGGGGTGGCTGTAGAAAAGCTGTTTCTCAGCCAGAGAGGTGGATTGCATAAAATTCACCTCACACAGCCCGGAATGACAGAATGGTTTGTGTCGGAAGGGACCTCACACCCCTCTAGCTCAATCCCCTGCCTGGGCAGGGCTGCTGCTCACAGATCACTCAGGATTCCTTCAGCCTGGCCTTGAACATTTTAATTAAACAAAAACCCACCCCCAGAAACACAAACCCAGCCTGCCAAGGCACAGTCTGCACCTCCGGCCAGGGCACAGGGCTGAGCCGTGCTGGGAGGGGCAGGAACACCCCGGGCAGGGGCTGCAGCCTCTGCTCCCCACTCCGAGCCCGGAGTGGCCTCAGCAGATGATTCTGGGGGGCTCTGCAAGCCCCCAGCTCCCTCCCCCGTGCCTGGCAAGCCCCACAAAGCGCTGACACGACGGGACTGACAGCAGTCGGGTGTTGCCACTTCATGTAGGGATTTACTGAGAGATGTGAAATCTTCTGGGCTCTCTCCAACTCCCTCCCTCTGCATTCACTGTCTGATGAGAGTCACCAGTGTCTGGCAGTGCTCAGAGTTCAGGGAAAAACATCTCCAGAGCTCTGCCAGGAAAATGGAGTTTTTCGTGTGTTCCCTGCTCTGAGCGGGGTTTCTGTGCTTGGGGTGACCCTGCGGCTCTCGGGGTTCACGGAGGGCCCTGACAGGAGCTCCTGTGGGCTCGTGTCACCTCGGGAAGTGTTTGTGTCACCTCAGGACATGCTCTGTGCCACGGGAGCTGCATCCTGTGCCACAGCCCAGCATCCTTTCCCTGTGGGCAGGCCCTGGACATTCCTGTCCCAGCGCGGCCAGGATCAGGATCTGCTCCACGCTGTTTATGGAATTAAAGGGATTTTATTATGAGTAACAAGTTCTTCTGAGCTCTTTAATGACATTTCTGTGCCAGAACTACTGAAGTGCAGTGAAACGGGTCATAAAAGGCTCAGAAAACAAATATTTGCTGGGTTTGGGAGCCATTGGAAGGAGTTGAACCGACCTGAAGTGGGTACAGGTGGTGTCAGGTACAGACAAGGACACAGGAATTGCTGGTGCTGTTATACGGGGGGGAGTGGGATGGGATCCATGGGGTGGGATGGGATCCATGGGATGGGATGGGATCCATGGGATGGGATGGGATCCATGGGATGGGATCCATGGGGTGGGATCCATGGGATGTTTTGGGGACAGCAGGGAGGTTCCAGGCTCTGGGGACACCGCTGTGCACTCTGTGCTCTCTGGAGCACTGGGCAGTGTTTGCAGCTGGGAAACCAAGGCTGAGCTCGTTGGTTTCTCTCTCTGTTTCTCCACATCCCAGCCTGAGCCGTGGCTAAAACAGTTTCCTGTCCGCCCCCTGATCCACAGCAGCAGAACAGGTACTTGAGAGCAGAGAAGATGAAACATTTCATTATTTATTTCCCTGTGGTGATCTCTGTACACTCCAGTCAGGAGATTTGATTACATTTACATTAGCATGTTAATAATTCATCACATTATCCAGACTCTTAAATCCAGATGCATGAGGCATTAGCAGTAAAAATACTCTTCATCTGTATTTATTTCTGGACATGTTTTAAACATTTTTATTTTCCTTACCGCTCTGGGCTTGCCAAAGCAGCCTTGTCACTGTCCCCAAGTATCTGCAGTTTAAAGAGCCAGAACTGGGGACGTGTTCCATGCATTTTTAAATGGAGTTGGCATTTATTGTCTGTTCAGAAGGTGTTTCTGCCGTGGCAGGGGGTGGAAGGAGATGAGCTTTGAGGTCCCTTCCAACCCAAACTGTTGCGTGGCTGTGGATGTGAGCTGGTGTAAATCCATCCAGACACAAATCCATCCCTGTCCGTGTGCATGCAGATTGCTCAGGCATCCTCAGACACCCACGGCTCTCGGATTTGTTCAGTCAGAAAGTGGCACAGGGTGGGAACGGGAGGCTCTGAGCTAAATGATGTCACAGGGGCTCATGAAATAGGGAATTTGTGAGAAGACCTGGCGAGATCAGACTGGATAACCCCAGATTTGATTTGAAAAAGGAAGATTAACACCCTGATCACGAGGAGTAATTGTTACAATATTTCACATTGCACTGAAGCTTATTGCTGAAATCCTCTGTTTGACACTGGTGAATATTCTGCTATTTTATCATTTGCTGACTTGCATAGGAAATGGAGAAGTCTGTCAGGAATGAAAAGTAACGGCGCTTTTCGTTTTAAATTTTGAGAAATAAGTACCGGTGGCCGTTTCTGAGGCTACCTGGGCTGTGCTGGAATGAGGTTTTCCTTCGGAGCAGGACCCGTGTCAGTCATTGCCCTGCACAGAGACATCTCCGCTCTCCCCTAAACGCCCTGACCTTCCTCTGGCTGACATTTAAACGTCCCAAATTCTCCAGCCTAAGAGGGAAAGTGTGCTGGAGTTAAGGAAGTCGCTGACAAAGTGGGTCATCAATTACGCCGCCAGCCCTTTGTGCAGAGGTGCTTGGGGTAAATTGTCACTCACCAGTTTGTAATTTCCTGGGTTTTGTCATTTTAAAGCAAATTCTGAAGCCGGGTGATTTTTGTTTGCCAAACGTTCAGTTGGGTTTAATTGCCTGCTTTTCTTTTGTAAATCTGATCTGATAATGGGAGGTTTAGAGGCAAATTCATTTTGTTGCAATAGATTTTTCTCTATCTTTCCCCATTGTGTTTTGGATCCAGCGCCAGGGGGATTGAACTGAAGTCCCAGTGTGGGCGTGGGGAACTGAGAACCATTTCCTTTGAACCATTATTTTACTTTTCTCCACACTTTAATCCCCCTTGGATAGTAACTCTCCTTTTTAGGGGCTGTGAGGTCTCAGGGAATTCTGATGCCCCGAAGTGTGTTTGGGATGCTCAAGCTTCTGGTTATTGTCCCTCCCCTCCTCATCTCCCCCTGCCTGTGGCTGTTTCTGCAGCAGCTTTAGCAGCGTCCCAACCCTTGCAGCAGCGTGTTTGCAGGGCTGTAATTCTAATTATCTCGAGGCTGTTTTCCTCCGGGCAGGTTCGTTAGCAAGTGCTCGGTCCTAGCCAGGAAATGGCTCTCTTAATACCTGGAGTGTGTCTCAAAAATTGTTCTGACATCAGATGTCTTTCAATTACGACTCTTAATCTTTATAATAACAGTTCATTTTCTTAATTAGAAAATGATAACCACGGTGCTCTAATGAGAATGGCGGTGCTCTGAAAGGGCTCAGTGTTTCAGAGCCTGGAGAAAGGCAGGGAGGCTCCACCTGCCCAGGCTGAGCAGCCTGGCTTTGCTGCCCTTGCACAGGAACCCAGGAAGGAATTCTGGGCTGGAGTTGGTTTGAGGGAAAGTGTAGCCCTGGTTTAGTGCCTGAGGTGTTCTGGTTTTCTGAAATTCTTTTCCCAAGGAGTTTTCTAAACAGGAGAAATGTTTTTGTAACTGTAACTTTGTTATTCATCCCTTTCCCTAGAAGGGAAAATCTTCTTGCTGTTCCTCTGCTCTGACCAATGTGAGTGAGGAGGTTTGTCTTTGTGTCCCCAATCCAACTGGTCTGTGTGGAATAGTATGAGAGGGAGACACATCCCAAAAATCGAGGAGTCATTTTCACCCTCCTGGATCTCGGAGTCTGTGTCGTTGTGGTGTCAAACAGCGTCAGGGGAGATGAAGAGCTGAGGGTTCCCTGCCCTGCTGCCCTGGCTCCAGCTCACCTGAGCCCCAGCCCCACTGCTGGCTAAAGGTGGATTTTCCTGTCCCAGGAAAAGGGAGCCTGGCTCCTCTGGGGCTCTGGGCTTCCCTCCCCCTGCCCTGAGCCAAACTCCTGCTGCCACCCCAGGGATTTTCACTTGGTGCTGTGCTGTGGCAGGACCTGGAGGGGCTCTGGGGTTTGGTGTCCAGGGAGGGGATGAGGAGTGCCAGGAGTTCCCGGAGTGTTCCCATGGGAGCCCCGGGCACTGCCAGCCCCTCCTGCCTTCTCCCCCAGGAGAACAGGACTGGAAAGCCCCTGCTCCTTCCTTCCCACAGCTGCTGCTTTTCTGTTCAGCCTTTCCCCAAGACGTGATGTTACAAACCCCACCTTTTGCCTTCCCAAACAAATCCCGTTTTTACCTCTGAGTAAAACCATTCGAAACACACTTAGCAACCGTCAGAGCCTATTTTTAGCTCCTATCAGGGCAGAATGCACAAAATGTAATAACCCCATGCTTGAAGCTTTTTCCCTTCTTGCCAGAGACCTGAACTCGCTGCCATTGAGGGAGAAGCTGCTGAACCCTGTCCCTGCTGTGTCCACACCTCACTGTCCATGGTCACCTGGGGCACTCTGGTTATTCCTGGGCCACGGGGAATGGGCTCAACAAGGCAAACCAAACGTGTTTAGATCCCTCTGTGACCACAAGCTCCCTGATCAAGGGTGTTTGTAGGACAGGGGTGCAAAGAGAGGAGGTACAGGGAGTGCATAGACACTCCATGGCTCCAGGAAAGGTGGGGCACAACCCCAGGAAAACTGGGCTGCAGGTGTTAACCTCGCTCCTGAAATGCACTTCCCATTTTCTCCCTGTGCACTGCCCTGTGGGCCTGATATTTCTGGGTCTGAGAGATTTTTAGCCTGCTGGCAGCTGCTCTCTTTTTCCCAAGGAAAGATTTCTCAAGGAAGCTTCTTCTCAAAACAATCTCGGCAAACAACTCCCCTTCCTCAAAACAATCTTTCTCCAGGTGGTGTTTTGCTGTTTCTCTGGATTAACTAACAGGATCAGAGAGGTGTCGTTCCTATTCACCCCAATCATGTTAAGTCTGTATTGGAACACCTGATAAAAGGCAGTAAGAATTGGACAACAAAACCTTTTTCCTGTGCTCTTTTGCCTTCTGAAATATTGGAGTCTCTCACCTTTCTTTCATGTCCTACAATGACACTGCCCTCCCTCAGACCCCGGAATTTGGCCCCTGCTGGGGCTGCCAGCCCTGGGAGCTCTCAGGGTGTGTGGGGAGACGAATCTGCCATTAATCCACCAGTTCTGACTAAAGCAAAGCAGGAGGGATGATCCCGGGGCTGTAGAGCCGGGCTGGGACACCAGGATTCCCAAAGCACTGCTGGAATTCCGTGTGGGACCGTGGCCCTGTGTGTCCTGACTCCGTTCACCAGAGTCTGTGGGGCAGAAGGGATGGGGCTCCCGTTGCTCCTTCCGGAGATGGAGTGACCTCCTGTGCCAGATCAGAAATAGACTGTGAATAATTCATTGAATAAAGTCTAGGATTTCTGTAAATGTCTGTCTGATTCTCCTCGTTCTTCATTTCTCCTGGCTCCGGTAGCAGCTCGTGGAGCACAGAGCCTCATCCCTCTTGTCACCCTCTCCCCTCTGCCTCCCTTCACTCACAGATCATTCCTTTGCCTTCAACGTCACTTTAATGTCTCCTTTTCTTCTCCTCAACGAGGGAATTCTGCCTTGATTTCGCTGCTGGAGCGTGCTCTGCTGTGATGGGAGAGGACAGAGCCATCGACTCCCTGGGCTGGAGCTGCCTCCCATCCCCGGGCAGCCGCAGGAACTGCAGGGTCCCGTCAACACCCCGACCTGCGCTGCTCCCGCCTGGATCCGCCCAGTCCCGCCGGGAAAAGTCAGTCCGGGAGCTTAAACCTCTAATCCTGGGCTTTGGGGAGGATAAAAACCTGCCCGGGGCTCCGGGGCTCCTGCAGGGAGAGGCAAGACAGCCGCCAGGCAGAGTTGTGGAACTCTGGATGGGAGCAAAGCAGGGAATTGGTTTATTTTCCTGATTCCAAGCACTCTGCTTACTCCTCATCACAAAAGGGTTTGTTTTTGCTGTTCAGCTCCTGGCTGGGACAGAACAGAATTTACATTTCCTTGCAAAGACACTTTCCTGTCTTATTGGACGGTCTGAAATGAATCCAGGAGGAATGTTATTTCATGGGGAGAAAGGAAAGAAAGGAGGAATTAAGAGGCATGGGATAAACTCCCGGTCCTCCCTGTGTGATGCGGGAGGGGCCCTGGGAGAGCAGCGGGCTGTGTCCCCTCCCTGCACGGCCAGATGTGAACAGCTGGCCCAGAGCTCCCTGGGAGCCCTCCTGCCCCAGGGCACGCACAGCTGGAACGTTTTCTGGCTTTTTGTTAAAGCTGGTACAAACTCGAAGCGATTTATTCCCGTCACAGCCCTCCCGACTGTCTCACCTGTGGGCAAGTGAGTCTGGGTTTATCCCAGGCTGAGCAGGAGTAAAATGCACCTTCCCTCACCCCCAGGGCCCTGTGTGAGCTCCGGTTTTCTCCCCTGCAGGACCAGTTACTCTGGGATGCTGGGGTGGATTTGCAGGCCCTCGGTCATTGCCTTTTCCCTTTCATGTAGGGATTTAACCCAAAGAGGTTCACCCCTGATCAGTGATGAATTCCTGGTGCTGGTGCTGCCAGAATGTTTCTTGTTCTGTGGCTTCAAAAGACTTGGGTTTTCTTTTGAAAATTGTGTTTCTTTTGTGATTTAACCCCCCCCGGTTCTGTGTGGATTACAGCAGCCCTGGTGGGTGTGTGTACACAGGGCAGGAAAAGCTGGAGTCAAACCCGGAGCCCTTTAAGTAACAAAACAAAACCAGAAACACAGAAGTAGAATCGCACTGGAACTCATTTCAGCCTCCCTGAAATCTCCATTGTGCGAGTGTTTGAATGCTGCCGTTACTGTGGCACATCTCATTTTCCTTCATCCCCTGGTGGATGTTTCCCTGAGAGTTTGGTACAGATGCTGAACAATAAAGCCCGGTGCAAATTGCTTTCCAACTGCTAGGTAATTACAGCAGGGTTTATGCTAAATGTAAAGAATGTACCGCTACTTTTTTAATAAAGGGAACATCTTTTCTTATCTGATGCTCTAACACAGCCTCATTTGTCTCACTTCCCAGCTGAAGGGGAGCTCCCGGTCGCTCACACCCAGCAGGAGCTGCTGGCGCCGGCTGCATTCCCACATTCCTCCCCAGCACCCGCCCGTTCCAGCGATCAGCTGGAGCTGCAGAGCCCGTGTGTGCTCAGTAAGTAACTTTAAATATTTAATGCGACTACACGGAGGCCAGGGAGGTCGTTCCCGTCCGTACTTGTTACCGACCCGGAGCGTCTGGCTCCGGCAGGCTCCGAGGATTAGCCGCACGTTGTGTCACATTTGTCAGTGTTTACCAACCACCAGCGACATTCTCATCCCTCACCCTCCAGCCTGAGCAAACACGGAGCTCCCCAGCCCTGCCCGGAGGGAGTTCTCGGAGCAGGGCTGAGCATCCCCGGCCGCGGCAGGGGGGCAGGATGTGAGGCACAAAGGGCTGGGGCTGTTCCACCTGCGCCTGGAGCCCCGAGTTTTCTGTCTTTGTGCTGCGGATTCTCACGCAGCCTCCCGTAAACAATGTGTGTTTTCAGAATGTTTACATACTTCTCCTCGGGGAGGAGAAATGTGACTGATGGTGATGTCACCATCCAGGTGCAGGAGGTGGCCCCTGTGGTGGCCAATCTCTTGATCTTTGTACAAATGTCTATAAACGGAGTCAGATTTTTGGAATAAAGGATTAGTTCCCTCGAACTGCTGCTGGTGTGGCCTCATCTTGCTGTCCCTGGAACTGGGACATTCCAGCCTCAGCGATCACACTGTACCTGGAGCCCTGCAAACCTGCACTGAAATGGATTTTTAAAATGTGCCAGTCGTTAGAGTCTAAAAATTGCTGTGAGGCCACACATGGAGCAAGTGCACGAGGGGATGGGAGCAAGGTGAGGATTAAACACAAACTGGAGAGTGGAGTCGCTGCCCTCTGACCCTGAACTGATGGGGGGGAAAGGGACACGAGATCAGGAACCTGCATTTCTAAACTGTGCAGGAATCAAGAGATCCCGAAGGACAGATGTTTCTGCTTTGACACCTGGTGTGCCAGGGGTGAGCGGTGTGGGATGTCTCCTGAGTCGCCCAGGGCTTCTGATGGGGTTTTCAGCCACCTGCTGCCGGGGCCTTTCCAGTGGCTGCCCGTCAAGGAGCAGGATGGTGTTTGGGATTTGTTCAAGAGCTGTTGAGCTGTTCTTAGAAGGAGCTGTGTGCTGCTGGAACACGCAGCAGCAGCCCTTGGTGCCAGGATCCGCAATAAAAGCCTGTGCGGGGGGAATGTCGCTCTCAGGTCCTTGAGGATATTGTAGTGAGGTTTAAAATGAATCTCTGCTGTTGCTGTTTATGACTTTCTTTATCTATTTCCCATTAACTTTTATATGGCTGATGGATGGGAAGGCAGGAACAAAGAGGTGCAGGCACTGCAGTGTGATTAGCACAGGGGTTTCCAGCTCCTGTGAATCCTCGGCCGGAGCAGGTCCCTGGCAGGGCCCAATTTCCCTGTCAGCAGAATCATTCCAAGAATCATTCCCTGTTCCAGGCAATGCCACCGGCCCCCCTGATGTGACAAGTGGCTCTGGGAGCACCCACAGGCCTGCCCTGCTCCCGGCAGAGGTGGCACCTGAGATTAACCACGAGCAGGAGAGATGAAATGAGACGCCGTGGGGTGGGGTGAGACACGGGAGAGAGTCCAGCCCTGCCCCAGGTCACTTCACAGCCAAAGAAACCCCACGTGGGTTACAACAGAAACCCCATCCACATCCAGCCTGACTTCCAACAGCCCTGCTGAGCGGTTGAAATGTGCAATTCAACATATGGCTAATAAACTACTAATTAAAACAAATAGGAAACAGTCAACTAATCAAATCTTCTCGTTGCCATATGGCAAAATTCCCTGGCAGGCTCCGGGAGAGGAGTCACCCAGTCCGGGGTCTCAGCAGGGCCCGGTGACTCAGCAGGGCTCAGGGTGAAGCTGGAGCTTGGGATGATTATTCATTGGTTGTCAAGCACAAAAATCTCCTCTTCTCTCTTGCTTTGGTTGCTGTGAGGCTTTTTTTTTCCCCTTCTTTCCCCATTTTCCCTTTTGGCAGTGGCAGGGCAGCCCTGGCAGGCCCCACCTGGCAGTGGCAGGAGGGTGAGGGCAGCACACAAAGCTTTTGGCAGCTGAGATGTTCCCCTTGGCTGCTGCAGCACCTTTCCAGCTGCTTCCACCTGCCCCTGCCTGCTCCGGGGACTGTTTGAGATGGGTTTTGTCAATGCTCAGAGACTGTGGCTGGACGGGGCTGGGAGCACCCCGGGACAGTGAAAGGTGTCCCTGGGACAGTGGGAGATGTCCCTGGGACAGTGAAAGGTGTCCCTGGGACAGTGGGAGGTGTCCCTGCAGGGCAGGGCTGGCACTGGGTGGGCTTTGGGGGCCCTTCAAGCCAGCCAGGCTGTGGTTCTGTGGGAGCTGGGAGCACTCAGGGGAGCAGGGGATGCTCAGAAATGTTCAACCAGGGGAGCAGGGGGTGCTCAGGGGGTGCTCAGAGCTGTCCCTTGCAGCCGTGCCAGTAGGGGATGTCACCCTCAGAGCAGGGGATGTCACCCTCAGAGCAGGGGATGTCACCAGGCTGCAGCCTGGCAGCACTCCAGGGATGAGGATCCCCTGCTCCGTGTTTTGGCCGGGCAATGCCGTGTGCTGATGCTTGTGGCAGCACAGCAGCCGGGTGGGGGGGAATTTAGAGGCAGGGAAAAGGCCTTGGAATGATTCAGCAGGAATTAGCTCTGCTCCACACTCGCTCTGGGCACCACGGCTGGCTGAGGGAGGGAGGCAGCGGCTGGAGAGCTCGGGGTGTTTCAGACTCTGCCCCACCACATCTGGGCCATTTCTGGCCAGACCACGGCCAGCAGGGTCAGCCCTTGTGGTGACATTGGGAAAATGCTGGTTTTTAGTTTAAAGAGCAGGATTTAATGGCTCTGGGGAAGCAGAGGGGTGGGCACTGATCTCTGATCTCTGATCTCTGATCTCTGATCTCTGATCTCTGCTCTCTGATCTCTGATCTCTGACCTCTCATCTCTGCTCTGGACAGGGACAGCACCCAGGGAAGAGCTGGGCCAGGCAGGGTCAGTTGGATGTTTCTGGAAAATTCTTCCCCTAGAGAGTGTTGGCACTGCCCAGGGAATGGTCCCAGCCCCGAGGCTGCCAGAGCTGCAGGAGCTGCCAGGGATGCCCAGGGTGGGATTTTGGGGGGTCTGTGCAGGGCCAGGGCTGCTCTGGGTGATCCCCAGCTCAGGACACTCAGTGTTTCTGTGTCTTACACTGGAAGTGCTGATGGACTGTCCTACAGGGACCCTGGGCTGGTTAATTAAGCTGCATCTTAGTCAATGAGAGGAATTAGGAACAAAACAGGATGTTTGCCCTCTCTCTTTTATTAACTTACTCCAGCAGCAGCTGGATGAGTCAGAACCTGCCCTGAGCACAGAGATGCCCTGGTCATGGAGCCCGGGGGCTGGAGAGCCCTGAGCTCCCACAGTCACAGCCCTGCTGGGGCACTGGGGATCCTTTTCCGTGAATTTGCACCCCAAAAGTTTAATTTGAAACCATTAGCAACAGACGAGCTTTAAACTGGTGTGACAGGAGACGGCAGAGAGAGAGAGAGAGAGAGCAAATCCTGCCATGAGGAAGGAAAGGTGTGTCCCCCTCTCCGAGCTGAAGTGTCCCTGTGGGGGGATCTTTTATTCCCTCTTGAACAGGACTTTGGTTCTCAGGTGGAATCAGCTCTTACAAAGAAGCTGTAACTGGATTTTTTCAGACCTATTGGCCCTTGCCTTGGTTCAGCTCTAAGTCGTGTTCCAGGGAACAAGAAGGGAATGGAGAACTCTCCGTGTTAGCAGAGCACAGTCCTGAGGTGTGGGAAGAGCCATCTTTATGGGCATGTGAGGTCAAAGGAGCCCAAAACTTGGACTGTGGGAAGATTTCTGCCCTGAGACCTCATTAAGGAGTTTTATTTGGCTTCATTTTGCAGGCAGCCAGTGAGAGATACAGCCTGACATTCCTCACAAAGGGACAGAATTATAACAAAACCTAACAGAAGTGACTGAAGTGCCACAGGGAAGTGCTGGGCTGGACCCATCAGAGCCCTCAGTGTCCCAGCCACCATCCAGGGAAGGCCTTCAGTGCCTCCTCTGCTGTAAACACGATTAAATCAGTGCCCCAGGAGCAGAGCTCAGGACACTCCAGCAGTCACACCCCGGGCCCCTGCTCCTCATCTGCACAGCGGGGCCCTTCCACCCCTGAGGCCTCTCCCCTTGGAACAGAGAAAATCTCTGGGAAAAGAGCCCTGGAAACCTTGTGGGGAGAAAAGGAGTGCCCTGAGTCACCCATAAAAAATAACGATGGTGAGCAGGGGGGCTGGACTGGAGAGAAAACATGACTGACTTTCAGAAGCAAGCCGAGCAGTCATGAGCTCATCGAGGCTGTGACACCCCTGCAGGACGTGGGTGTTTGGCTGCCAGCCCCGGGGTGATCACAACTTCCCTTCTGGCCCTAAAAGCTGTTAATGAATTCCTGATCTCCCATGGCCACCTTCTGTTTATTTCCCAGTGCGTTCTGCCTCCTTCTGCCCCCGGGCACCGGGGCGGCCGGGCTTCGGCCAAAGGAACGGATTTCACCCAAAAGGAACGAATTTCCCTCAGATCCAGCCAGAAATGCCAGAGCTGGGCTCTGAGGGACGGGTCTGATGGGAAGGGACATCTCCCCATTGATCAGATGCTCGGCTTTAGGAGAACATTGTGCAATCATACGGACACAGATGGAGATAAATATCACATGCAATTTCCTCCAATGAATGTGAAGCCAGGGAAGGGTAATTTAGTTACATTAAATAAGGCTGATTCCCCAGGAATGGATTTGCTGTGGCTGGACCTTGAGCTTTCACTGGCATCCAAAACTTTGCTGCTGTCTCTTCTCCCCAGGCTGGACCAGCAGCCAAACACAAATCCTCACCATATGGCCCCGTTTAGGTTTGACTGCTGGACAGGAGTCAGGTCCCCAGCGCTTCCCTCCCTCCTGGGGGGACCAGACGAGCCTGGAGACCACAGGAGCAGGGCTGTGCTCCCACAGGAGCTGCAGGAGATTTAATCTTCCTCCCCAGGGTGTTTTGGCCCTCAGAGGGATGAGACAGCTCCTTTTTCACTCAGGGCAGGGCTAGAGCAGCCCTGCCACCTGCCCAGCGGGATGCAGAGCACGAGGGGGCTCAGGAATTCCTGCCTCCATCACCCACCAGCCCCAGGGCTGGAAAGGGCTGCACTGCCCAGGGAGCCTGTGAACCTCATCCCTGGTCTGCTTGGACAGGATTTGGAGCACTTTGGGGCAGGGGCAGGGCTTGGAGCACCCTGGGCAGGGTTTGGAGCACCCTGGGGCAGGGGAGGTTGTCCCTGCTGGTGCCAGTCCCAGCACAGTCCCTGTGGGTGAGCAGGACCCGGCTCTCTGTCCCTGTCCCTGCCCTGGCTCAGCAGCAGCTCAGCCGCCCCAAAGCAGCCAGCTGGGACTGACACCAGGGGCCGGAGGTGCAGACGTGGCCACGGGGCTCCAGACTCCTCTGGTGCTCCTTTGCAAGCACCAGCGAGCTCCCAGCCTCGCCGGGAAGGTTTGAAGGATGACAGTGAGGTCATTTTCACAGATATGCACAGACTGCTCTTCAATGTTTGATGAGCAGCGTGGGCCTCGGTGGAAAACGGCTCCAGAGCTTTATGGGGGTTTTTAGTCGGTTTTGGTTTTTGTTTCCTCCAGACCCAGCAGGTGTTTTGGGGAGCTGGTCATGCTGCCAGCCTGGCCAGGAGCAGGGCAGGGGACACAGCCTGTGCCTGCCCTGCTGAGGCTGTGTCTGATGGCACCCAGAGCTCCCGGGGCTGCTGCAAACGCTCAGCAGAGGGATCAGATCAGAGGGATCACAGATCACAGATCACAGANCACAAATCACAGATCACAGACTGATCACAGATCACAGACTGATCACAGATCACAGAGTGATCAGATGCCTTCGGCCCTCCAGTGCAGAGTTCATCTCCTGCCTCTCCACACTTCAGTAAAAACACCCTGGCATCAAATACGGACGAAACACCAATGAGGGTTTGTGCCCTCAGCTCTGGGGCTGCAAACACTGTTGGTGTTGGGGAGGGTTCTGTGGGGCTGGGGTCTGCTCCTGCTCCTCCTGGCTCTGTTCCTGCCTCTCCTGGCTCTGCTCCCTCCTCCTGCCTTTCCCCCACTGGCATCCCGGGCCAAAATCATTTCTTGGACGTTTTCAGGAAAAGCTCCTGGGCTCCTGCTGGGGAGGTGAGTGGCTGTGACCAAAGCAGGGGCACTGCCCCGTGTCCTGTCCCTCCATCCCCTGTCCCAAGTCCCTCCCCAGCTCTCCTGGAGCCCCTTTAGGCACTGGAGGGGGCTCTGAACTCTCCCTGGAGCCTTCTCCTCTCCAGGTGAGCACCCCCAGCACCTGCTGAGCCCGGCCCTGGCAGCGGGGATCTCTGTTCTCCAGCTGGGCCAGGCTCTGCTCCCCGTCACTGCTGCTCTCCGTGTCCCTCTCACTCCACCTGGCTTCTATTCCATTGGCAAACGCTGTTCCCCACAAAGAGCCACAAAAAATTCACTGCACAGCCTTAACCCGGTCCCTGCCGGGCTCCAAACTGACAAAACCCTGCCTGGCTGTCAGTGAGGGGCACAATCCCAGGTAAATGCAGAGCCGGCAGAGCCCTCCCTGCCCCAGGGGATAAAATCTGAACCTTTCCCTGCACTGCTCTGAGCCTCTGACACCTCCACATCCCCCTGGGGAACCCAGAGCCGCCAGCGCAGGGCTGATCCCCCCTGGAAAAGCTCCTTTTCCTCCCTGCTGGGCCCTCAGCTTATCCCGCAGGAGCCCCAGCATTGAGATTTGCAGCGCTGCAGCTGCCGTTGCCATTTGCTCTCAAATTATTTTGTTTCCTTGTGTACTCTTCAGTGGAGGTATTTGCTTCTCTCTGGAAAGGCGCGGTATCCTTTTGGCATTTCAGAAAAGGTGGGCAGGATGAATTATTCATTTTAAAAGTGTGTGACATTATGATGGAGCTTCGGCAAAGTACATTTAAACATTACAAAATAGGATGAATCAGTTTAAACTCATCTGAGCTTATCATATATCAGATCAAATGACTGATATAAAGGCTAAAAAGGAAAAAAAAAAGCTCTTCTCAAACCATTTCTAAATTAGACTCCAAAACCACACCAAATATAAAAGGGGGTTTATTTTCAGATCTTTTAATGCCAAGAGGTTTAGGGAAGATTGATGAAAATACAGGGTTAAACCCCTCTTGGCTAAAACAGCGATATAACTCCCGAACTGCGCCGAGATGAATCCCTGGAGGCAGGAGAGGGACCGGTGGGGACAGACCGCGGGGACTGGGGGGTCTCTGGGGGCCAAATTCCCCGGGAAAACTCGTGTAAAGAGGGAGAGAAAAGGATAAAGTGGAGAAAGGCAGCGGAGGGAATCGCACGGAGGTGCCTCAGGAGCCTCCTCAGGCTCGGGTCTGCTCCGGCTCCTTTATTCTGAAGCGGTTGGGTTTGGAAATGGAAATACGAGTGTTTCTATTGCCCCCTGCAAAACCTTTCACTTTCACGTGCGGCACACGAGAAGGATCCTTCACCCCCCTGAAATGGATGTCTCCAAGTACAAAGCTTCGGGGATGGGATGTTTAGACACGGAATTTAAACGACCCTCGTTATTTTCGTGAAAACCGCGTCTTTAAAAGTCAAATTCTGGAAGGCGGCGGGGGGAAATCCTCTCTAAGCAGCCATTGAAGCAGAATTGTTGTTTAAATTCCCGCTCCAAGGGTCGCTCTTTGGGTGGTCGCGGTTCGCTCCCCCAGGCCAGCGGGACGCCCCGGGGCTGTTTCCGCTGCTCCCATCGGGACCGGGCACCGCGGGACTTTCCCGGCTCCCGCTGGGCCCCGCCTGGGGCTGCGCTCTCTATCCCAGTCTCTATCCCAGTCTCTATCCCAATCCCTCCCCTTCCCGCACCTTTTTTTGGCTGTGATTTCCCGCGGTGCCGGGATCCCCAGGCTCTGCCGGGGCCGCTCCATCCCCGGCGCTCGCTGCCCGCGCCGGGTGAGGAGGAGCCGCTCTGCCGCCGGCCCAGCGCGGCCCCCGCCCGCCTTCCTCCCTTCGTGCTGCCTCAGTCTGGCCAAACGTTCATCCCGTGCCCGCTTTCTTTCTCTTTTCCAACAAACAAGACCTTTCCAGCTTAACTCTGACCTTCAGATCCTTCCCCCCCGCCCCAGGTCCTGCAGGAGGGAGCGCAGATGTTTTTCCAGCTCTCAAACATGCGCTTTTGGCGTCCCAGACAATTAATGGTGCCGCTCTGCTTTACCAAAATCCCCGGGAAAACTCCCTTAAAGCTTGTAAATCCGAAATGTGACTCCTTGTGATCATTAGGATGGGGGGAATGTGAACACAGCCGCTCCAAAAACCTGCCCGGTTCAGCCTCCCGTCTCTCACAGCGACAAATGGGAATCGCTCCTGGAAAAGAGACCCTGAGCCAGCGGCAAACCACCCGGCAGGGCCCTTTCTCTAGGAATTCAAAGGAATTAGAACCTTTTCTAAATCCACCTTGCCTTACTCTGACACCGGCTCCCGGCTTTGATGGAAATGTTGGTTCTGTCAGAAAAGGCAGCTGAGCTCCTGCCCCCAGGGAGGGGCTCAGTGAACCCCCAGCTCTGTCCCTGGATCTGTTTGTCACGGAACTGTTTGTGGCTGAATTCGTCACTTTGATTGGAACCCTCTCAGCCCCCTCCCCTCGTGTCTTTAAACCCGGTGGGAATTCCACCCTCCTGCTCCCTGCCCTTTCCCATCCACTCCGGCTGCGCTTTGGGTCACAGGGCAGCCCTGCAGCCCAGCCGGGTCTGGATCTGGGTCACTGCCTCCTGCCAGGCTGAATTTCCCTGCAATTCCAATTGGATGCAGTGTTCCTCATTAGGTGAGGTCCTAATCGCCTGCGCTGCGTTGCTGTGCAACAACCGCTGCAATTAATCCCCAGGGCCGGGAGACTCAGACGCTCCTCCTGCGTATTTGTCATTCGTAGGGCTGTAATGGGTCTTTTTTTCAAGGAATATTACTTAATATTTGATAACGGCAATACTAATGGACTGTGCATTTGCTGCAATTAAACACTTGGAGGGGCGGGAGGTGTGAACTCTGCCTTCAGCTGCTGGAGTGTGGCACCTTCTCAGAGGCCTCGCACTCGAGGACGGGAGTAGAGAAGTCGGGTGACACAATTCCCAAGCAATTACACATTGCAGCCACACACTGCAGCTGCTGAAAGCGTTTATCATAATTAATGGAACCGCACCGATTATCAAAGGGTGTTTGGATAATGATTGATTTGTCACTTGTAAAGCCGTGCAGGACATCAGAGCACAAATTACACTGATTTACTGGAAGAGTTACAGGCTTTCGAGCTCAGCCATTCCTTAGGGGGGGGATCTGGGGCTCTGCTGCTCGTTCCTTGCTCTCCGGGTCCCTCAGAATCATTTCCATGTGGTAAAATATCAGCAGGAGAATTACTGCAAAGACGAGGCTTGAATGGAGGGACGGAACTGCCAGGGATGCTCCACATCTCACAGGGAAACAAAGCTGCTCCTTCCCTCTCAGCAGAGGGAGGAGAAAAGCAAATTGCACTTGGCTGTGCCCGGAGCCCCGCCAGCCTTTGAACCCCCGGGCAGTTTTCCACCTTCACCTTCCGTTATCGCCTTTCCTATTTTCGGTTGAATTCCCAGGTTTTCCCAAGCCGGTCCTTTGCAGCCATTCAACATTTCTCCCGTGTCAGAGGGAAGGATGGCTTTACACGGCGTTGCCATGGAAACGCCTGCTGGGGACGGGCTGGAGACGGGTGAGAGCAGGAAACGCTCGGGAGGCTGAAAAGCCAAAGTGCAGGAGCCCCACCAGGTTTCTTTCCTCAGCGGGGGGCTCCCGGTTTTTTGTGGATTTATTTGCACGGTTCAGAACTTCGCGTCAGGAGCAGGGAGTGGGCAGTGATGGAGAAAAGGACAAACGTTATCCCTGGTGATTTCCTTGCCTCCTCCAAAGTCACTGCCTGGTTGTTTTNTTGTTTTGTTTTGTTTTGTTTTTTTTCATGGAAATCTGCACCCAGTGCTCGACCCCTTCCCCTTTCCTCGGGCACCGAGGCTCCGTGCAGCCAGGGCAGGGCTCGTTCCTGCTGGATTGTCTGGGATGTCCAGAGCCACGTGCAGCGATTCCCCCGGGGGTTCTCTGCTCCCAGCCCAGCGCCGGGAGGTGTTTTTGGGGGGAGAATTAACATAAGTTATCCCAGTGACTGCACAGGAGGAGGGATATTTTTAATTTTGAGCATGCACATTTGACATTCCTGGCCTCCAAAGCGGCGCTCAGCTCCTCCATCTGACAGCCTGACCCGGCTCTCTCCAGCCCCCAGGACTCTGCTTTTCCTTTGGCTCCAGCTTTGCCATAAAAGCTTTGGATCAAAGCACTCCTTGTGCAGAGACAGCCAGGTACAAAGAGCATCTGTTGTGTTGAGTCATTTGGGTTTGTGCCATGCCTCAGACCACTTGTGGATGAGCCCTGGGCTTTCTGCTGTGTGCACACCACTTTAAACCCAGCCTAACGCCTGCCTCCGACTCTGAGCACAGGGAAAAACCTTCCCTGGGTCTGCGCTTCAGCACCGGGCGCTGCACGGGGGCTGCGGGTGCTGGGAGCGGGGCAGAGCTTCAGGAGGGTTTTAGGATAGAAACTCTCCGTTCAGGCAGATGCCAGCGAGGGGATCAAAGCCCCTGGAAAACTGTGGGATATGCCCAGGGATGGCGGATGGACAGTGCCAGGGATGACTTCAAACAAGCCCTGGATGTTTCCAGGCCTGCCTTCCTAAGCTCCTGCCGGGGTGGTTTTTTCTCTGATCACATTCAGAAGCTGAAGGCTGCAGTATTTGGGTAGAGGCGCTGCCCTGCTGGGGGACAGTGGCCAGAGCAGGAGGGAGAGATGGAAACGTCCCTGGGGATGGATCAGGGAGAGCAGCAGTGCCCTGTGCTGCCACAGCCACCCTCTGAAGGTTTTTGCCTGCCTGAGTCACCAGAAACTGACCCGGCTACCTCTGGAATTCAGTTCTCCACAGGGAATAAAACCCTTCTGGGACCTGGTTTGGACTCTCTGTCATTGCTACAAATCATCTGCTGAGTGCTCAGAGAAGTATTGCAAGTGCTGAATCTGCTTCCTGACTTTCCCCTCCTCTTCCTGCTCATCCTTTATCCTGCTCTGATCCCTTCTGGTGTTACATTTTCCCCTTCACCAGGTTTTGCCTCTCTGCTGGGAACCCGAGATGGTGTGTTCGACTCCAGGGCTCAATTTGCCTTTTGTGCCCCCTGCAAATCTTATTAAGCCGCGTTGTATTAAATGGGAGAAACATGCAGTTAAGTCTGTGGTTTTCAAAATGCATTAGATTTCTTTTCAAGTATGCAAAGTGTAAATGGATTTTGTGCTCTGGGAGTGGAGCGGTGTGTTTACAATTTTGGTTAGATAAAAGGACGCTGAGATGGCCTTTAACATTGATTTCATGTTACGTTTTTCTCGGCTTTAATATAGCCTTAGAGGTTCTCTGAGTGTTTTGATTTACAGAATACATTGGAAAATGAGTTTTATTTTATTTATCAGTCAGTAATGGGCTTTTCTTTCTGTTCTTCCCAAGTGCAGTTAGCCCTGAAATAGTAACCTGGGTAATCTCATTAGGTCGGGTTTTGCTCTCAGCCTTTCTGATGTAGGATGGGTTGGAACCCTGGGAAATGAACTTCTTGCACTGTTTTGTTCTTTTTTTTCCTTGTGACTTCATCTGAAACTGAGCAATGTCGTGAGCCATGACAAGTACACATTAAACCTGAGCCTTTCTGAACCTGAGAAGGAGATTTTCCGAGTAATGAAGATTTAAATGCCGGGAGAACCCGAGATTTGTCTGTGGCTGTGTCACCCTGGAGCAGAGCTGGGCACTTCTCTCCCTCCCCAGGCTGCAGCAGCAGAACCTGCTGGTGTTTATTCATCTTGCAGAGGCACTCGTAAGGTTATGTTTGTTATAAATAATCTGAAATTTGACAGTGGAAGTTGCCATGAGAGTGTTCTACACAACCACGGGACGATCTGTCCAGGGAAGCTGACAGAAATCCTGGCAAAATGTTAAAGACTCTCCTGGGTGAACTGGCACCATCTGTGTGCTCCTGGTCCTCTGAGGGGACGCCAGGGCCATGGGGTGGCTGCTGCAGGAGGGAAAGGGGGGCACAGAACAGACCTGGAGTTTTGACTTTTTCAAGCACCTTCATTATCGAAACCTAAATTTAATTCCAGTTCTGATTACTTTGAGAGCGATGCCAAGTCCTATATTCCCTGACCTACTTCAAAGCTGCGTGGAGGAATGCAGCCACCACGCCGACCTTCCTTTTGCCATTTCACGTCTCAGATGGCACCGTAGGAGAGTTGGAATTAATTTTTAATGGGAGAGAGAGAGAGATTGGGGCAGAGAGAGAGAGACTGGGGCAGACGTGGGGCTTTGCGGGTGACAGGATGTGTGCTGTACTGATCAGCAAAAGGAGCTGTTGTGTCCAGGCTGCTGAACCTCTGCCTGCTCTCTCTGCCCACGGAGCTGCTGTAGGAGCTCCTTGATGAATTATTGGTTTAATGCCCTTGACTCTACAGAATCCCAGACTGGTTTGGGGTTGGGGGGACCCTAAAGCTCCTCTCATCCCACCCCTGCCATGGCAGTGACACCTCACACTGTCCCAGGCTGCTCCAAACCCCGTCCAACCTGGCCTGGGACACTGCCAGGGATCCAGGGCAGCCCCAGCTGCTCCGTGCCAGCCCTGCCCTCCCTCCCAGGCAGGAATTCCCTCCCAACCTCTGATTTAAATCTCCAAGTTTGCAGAGTCTGCCAGGCCCGATGCTGCCCGACAAACGTGTTTTGTTTTCTGGGAGGTTTTCCCTCAGCCCAAGTCCCCAGTCCCACTTTGTGTCTGAAGCACAAGGAACTGCCTCAGCAGCTGAGCCCGACCAGGGAGTGAAACACGAAATCCAAAGCAGCTCTCAGCTCCCGCAGCCAGGCAAATATCCATGTTTTATTCATGGACCAGTCAACACCCCCCGTTCCCTGGATACCACCAGGCTCTATAAATAGCCCTGCAGTGACACAGCAAACCGGCCTGGGGACAACATTCACAACATCCCCAACATCCCCAAAACATCCCCAACATCCCTAAAACATTCCCAAAACATCCACACCATCCCCAACATCCCCAACATCCCCAACATCCCCAACATCCCCAACATCCCCTGGGTCCCCTCCAGCAGCTGGGGCAGGGCTGGGGCTGCCCGGGGGGGCTGTTCCAGCCCCGGGGGGATCTCAGGGCCCCCACCCTCCCCTGGAGCCCCTGGGGCTGCTCCCTGTGCTCCATCCACACCACAAGGAGTTCACCTGGATTTCTCCTGCCCGCCAGGGCAGGTGTGTGTGCTCAGGAGAGGAAAGCTGGATAAACTTGGGGTGGGATCCAGCTGGAAATGGAGAATAACTGTGTGCCCAAGTGGTGATGCTCTGCCTGATGTATGCTCAGTAATAATTCTCTCTGTAGCTAAAACTGGCTGGATCCTAATTTAATGTAAACTTAGGTGAGTGCAGCTGTAATAATTTACAGGAATGAAGGCCTGGGAGACTTGCCTGGAGTTTCTCACATGTGCCTCGATCATATTTTAGCATTGCTTTAACAGTTCAACAGGCAGAGCTGGCATAACAAATTCATCATGTGAGCCATGATTTATGGGCCTGTGTTGATCTATATCCTTGCTCTCCTTATTTTCCAACACATTTATCATCCTCACATGGTCATTCCTTTCCACTCCGCAGTCCTGAGTGACTTCCAGCTTTTTGGCTGCTCCTGAGAATTTCTCAGGAACTTTATCTGGAACGGAAGAGCCCCCAGAGCCCTCAGTGCCGCCCTGTCACAGCAGAGGATTCGGAGCCGGCTGGGCTGAGGCAGGGAGGGTTTACAGAGTGCCCCGGGTGTGCTGTGTGATTCCAGCACAAGCAGACAGAGCCCGTGTTGTATTCACACTCCTGGGGCTTCTAATCAGCTTTTCCCCCTGGTTTAACATCTGTGGGACCAGACTGACACAAGATTTGGGGTTCAGTGGGGGAGGCTGGGGGGCAGAGCTCTGCTGCTCTCAGCCCCAGACAGGAGCAGCTCTCCCCGACCTGTGTTTGCAGGCAGGGAGGGGATCCCCCAGCCCAGATGTGCAGCTGCAGCTGGATCCCAGTGCCAGGGCCCGGGAGCAGCCCCAGTACTGCAGGTCTGGGCTGGGCTTCGGGGTCTGTCCCACAGAGCTGCCCCAGGACCCCTGCCCCGCGGGCTGCTGCTCTCCCTGCTGCAGGCAGATCTGAGCTGCCTCTTACCTGCCTCTCTCTAATTGCTGTGATGCACACTGAGTACTAGAAAGCCGTACAGGTTATTTTTAAATTGTGGAGGAAGTTATGTAAGGCAGATCATGCTAAGGGTTTATTTTATTTTTAATGACTATATTTAAAAATTCATGCAGAAGCATAGAGGGACTTTTAATTACTACATTTAAACCTTCAGGTGATACTTAAGTAAAGGGGGAAAGGGGCCTTTTTCATTTTTTTATTTTTTTTTAATGTCCTCCTTTTCTTTGCAAAGCAAATGTAGGAGCAGACTGGGGGGTTACCCCGAGCCTCAGCTCGGGCGGGAGCTGCAGAAGCCCGGCCATAATTCACGATATCCTGTACCTCCCTGGTAATGCAGCACCTCATCCTCCACTGCAGAAACACCAACAGCAGCCGAGAAAAACGCCTTCCCTGGGGAGGAGGATCTTGCCCTGAGCAGGTTCCCCTGCCCGGGCCTGGGGTGCTGCCTGGGTGGGGCAGGGCAGGGCTGCAGGCAGAGCCCACAGAGCTGCTCTGCCCCACTGAGCTGAGGGGGCTCTGCTGGGGCCAGCAGGGTTGAACCCACCCAGGGGAGATGGGATGTGCTGCAGGGCCAGGTGGGTGCAGGTTGAACCCACCCAAGGGAGATGGGATGTGCTGCAGGGCCAGGTGGGTGCAGGGCTGAGCCCACCCAAGGAGGATGGGATGTGCTGCAGGGCCAGGTGGGTGCAGCACGGGCAGAGCTGGCACCTTGTTCCCATCAGCACAGCAAGCACAGCTCCCCACAGCCCATGGTTCCCCCCAAGGAACAACTCTCCTGCCTCCCCAAAAGGGATTTTAGGGCTTGCCTTCCAGTCACAGGATTACAAACCTTCTAATGAGGGCTTACTTTAAGTCCTGTGGCCACCCTGAAATGTTTAGGCAGACGCACATTCCTTTTCTTCCATGCCAAATCACACCAGAAGGACTCACATTTACCCAGAGATAAAAAACCATCAGCTCAGCCTTTGTGTTTGCTGCCTAATGCTGTGAAGCATCTTTAGGAGCCCAGAGTGCACAGAGCCTGTTCTTCGTGTCCCTCTGGCCTGTGTTTATTTTATTGACCAGCAGACAGAAGGGAAAGAAAAAGTGCATTTTAATTGGTCCTGACAACTTCATTTGTCTGGAGGTCAAAGCTGATCTTGGCTGGGATTTGCAGAGTGACTCTGCCTTGGGGACAGGTCTGTCCTTTGGCCAGGGCTGGGCTGTGGCAGCTCCTGGCTGGGGACAGAGCCAGCCTGGCACAGCCAGCCAGGGGCAGGGCATGGGCTGGGCTGGGAGGGACCTCAGAGCCCACCCAGTGCCACCCCTGTCCTGGCAGGGACACCTCCCCTGTCCTGGCAGGGACACTTTTCCCTGTCCCAGGCTGCCCCAATGTCCAGCTTGGCCTGGAGCATCTCTGCAGGGTGTAAGAGGAGCAGGAATTCCCCCGGCAGGAATTCCCCCTGCCAGAGCCTGCACACCATTTCCTCACCTGCCCAGGGAGGGGCCGGCCCAGCCCCTCGATCCCGTGGGCACAAACGGCTCTCTCAGGACCGAGCACCCAAAACACTCCCAAAATTGACTTCTCCTCTCTCCATCTCCTGCCTCGGCTTTGTGCAAGTGACAGCCCTGAGGGGGGCACCGAGATTTTACCAGTCTGTGGGCTTGTATGGCCTGGAGGGAACACAAATAGATTCTCCCATCTCTTTTTATCGAATAAAACCAATCAGGCACAATTGATTGCTCCCAAGTAATCCCAAACCTCGCCCTCCCTTGAACGGGACCGGGTAATTGAAGTCATTCAAATCCTTGTAAGAAACAACCTCATTGTCTCCTGCCGGGGAGGCTTTGTCCTTCTGGAGGTGCCCTGGTGATCATCTGCTCACCCTCCTGCTCTGGTTATCTGCTCACCTTCCTCCTGCTCTGGTTATCTGCTCACCTTCCTGCTCTGGTGATCTCTGCTCACCCTCCTGCTCTGGTGATCTGCTCACCTTCCTCCTGCTCTGGTTATCTGCTCACCTTCCTCCTGCTCTGGTTATCATCTGCTCACCCTCCTGCTCTGGTTATCATCTGCTCACCCTCCTGCCCGGGGACTCCGGGGAACGGGGCTGTGGGTTAAAGGGGCCAGGAGCCGAGTTTCAACCCCTCTCAACACCGTCCAGACAAATCCCTGCACTGGCAACCAACTCTTCCCGTCAGAGGCACAGGGAGGCTTTTGTGGAGTTGTCTGAAGGCAGCACGGGAAGGTTTCCCAGCCACCTGCCCGAGGAGTGGCAGCGAAAGGATCTGGAGCAGATCCCAGTACAGAGTTTTCTCTTGGAGCTCTCAGGTCTCCTGTCCTTCCTGCCTTGCCTGGGCAATTTAAATTCCCTGCTAAGGCCAGGAGGCAGCCCCGAGGGCTGCTGTCCTTGGGGAGCATCCTGAGCTCCTCGGGGGATCCCTGAGTTCACCTCCCGAGCCCTTTAGGGGCTGCAGGGAAAGCTGCAGCATCGCCTGGGGGCCAGGTCATTGCTCCACAGCGCACAAACAGCCTTCTGACCACCCCAAATACCGCAAATCTTCCCAGAACTCAGATCAAAGTTTTGTGCAAGTCATGAAAATCCTCGGGAATTGCTTCCAGCTCTTAAACTTTCCCTTTTCTAAACTCATGGAAACTGAGATGAGTCCAAATGTCTCTGGTCTGACACAGCTCAGAAAATGATGAAGCCGAAGTATAAAGAAACTCAGTTTTTTTCCTCCTCTTTCTGCATAAAGTGCTCATTGTTAATTTAGTTCTGAAAGATCCTTGATGGATGGTTCCAGGTGGGTTTCTCAGCTCCTCTTTCCAATCTGCCTGAAACACAATTTGAGGGACTTGAGGAAAAAATAAGGAGGCTGAAGAAATCAAATCAGAATTCATTTATGCAGCGGCTCCAGCGCCCATAAATAACCCATTAAATATTGTCCTCTGCTAAATTTAGAAAATGCTCAGGTGTGTCTCCTCTCGCGCTGCACAGAAAGTTTTAACACAGATTTAATCATCCTGAGTGTTAGGGGAAAGGGCTAATTAGATTGGCAAATTTAGAAGGCAGCAGTATATGATACGGGAAGAAATGGGTGATTAGATATTACTCACTGTAAAAGGGACTGGCCTTGGGGAATATCTTTAAGGATATTATATTATATAATCCTCGTTTAAAAATGGAGAGAACTGAAGTTCACATCATCCTCAAAATTCTTCCGCTTTTCTAAAGGATTTTTCCGAGGTGAGTTTTTAGGGGAGGAGTGAGAGCCCGGCCGGTGGGGCTGTCCCTGTGTCCTTTTGTCCCTTTTGTCCCTTTTGTCCCTGTGCCAGGTGTGGGTGGGGACAGCACCACCCCCTCCCTCCCCCGGTGCTGTGGGACATCCCCCGCCAGCTGCTCCAGAGCATCCCATCCTCATCTGCCGGGGTTTCTGCCAGGAATGCTCCTCGTTCATCCCCACAAACCGTGTTCTTCCAGCTCTCATTAAACTGCTGATTGGCCGTAAACAAGCGGAGCCCTTCACAAGGCTCCCGGTGTCGCATTTCCCCAGGAAAGCCGGTTTGGAGGGGGAAAAGGGGGTTATTTTCTTTACACAAATAAAAAAAAAAGTCTGTTTTTGAAGGTGATATAGTGAGGGAAGTCTCAGCATTAATGACTTTGCTGAGCTTTAATCACCATAAAAGATAAATGTGGCACACTGGGAGCTAAAGCCCATGGAAGGGCAGAGGAGGCTGTGGGGTTTTTGGGGAGTTTTCCCGCTGTTTTCCTGCCCTGCTCAGCCCATGGAAGGGCAGAGGAGGCTGTGGGGTTTTTTGGGAGTTTTCCCGCTGTTTTCCAGCCCTGCTCAGCCCATGGAAGGGCAGAGGAGGCTGTGGGGTTTTTGGGGAGTTTTCCTGCTGTTTTCCAGCCCTGCTCAGCCCATGGAAGGGCAGAGGAGGCTGTGGGGGTTTTTGGGAGTTTTCCCGCTGTTTTCCAGCCCTGCTCCCATCAGTTCTGGGGTGTTCTGAGCCTGGTGCTCTTGGGGCCGTTGTCCCCACGTGTCCCCAATTTCCAGGACCCGACTGACTCTCCCTCCTCACCCCCTGGAAAGATTCACAGCCGCCTTTAGTGCCTGGCTCCCTCTCCTGAGGTCATTTTACAGCCCTCAAAGAAAGGAATAAAACGTGTCAGGGGAGCTGCCCACCCCCGGACCCCGCGCAGGGGTGATTGATGGGATCTGTCACTGCTAAATTGCTCACATAAAAAATGATTCATACGAGTTCCCTCACACTTGTCCTTCCATTATCCGGCGCGGAGGAACTGCAGGTACCACCCCGGCTGTTTGCTGAGAGCTTCTCAGCCCTGCTCACAAAAAAATAAAAGGGACACGCTGGTTTGGGTAGAAACAGTTGGAAAAGGCCAATAATCACAGGGGGACGTGCTGTGACGTGAGAGATTTTGCTGCCACAGTCCCCAGGTACAGAACTGTGGCCAACACAGCAGCCCTGGGTGAGGCTGGCTGGCTGCTCAGTGCCAGATGTGTTAACTTCATCAGGAAAATAAAGCAGGAGCCTGTTCTGTCCTAAAACACGCTTCTTTTTCTTTTTTTCCCCTCTTCTAAAGAAAATTTCTGTTTCATCCTTCTGAAGGGGGTCATTTAACAGCGTGTGAAATGAAATGTCAACAAGAATTAGAACAAATGGCACCATGAGCCCCAAGAGATGCCGGGTTTGTGCAGGGAAACGTTTCCAGGTTTGTGCTGGGAGATGTTTCCAGGTTTGTGCAGGGAAATGTTTCCAGGTTTGTGCAGGAAACATTTCCAGGTTTGTGCAGGAAACATTTCCAGGTTTGTGCAGGGAGATGTTTCCAGGTTTGTGCAGGAAACATTTCCAGGTTTGTGCAGGAAACGTTTCCAGGTTTGTGCAGGAAACGTTTCCAGGTTTGTGCAGGGAGATGTTTCCAGGTTTGTGCTGGGAAATGTCTCCAGGTTTGTGCTGGGAAATGTTTCCAGGTTTGTGCAGGGAAACGTTTCCAGGTTTGTGCAGGAAACGTTTCCAGGTTTGTGCTGGGAGAGTTTCCAGGCAGGCACTGGGGAGAGGACGCAGGTGCTGCTCGGGGATCCGGCCCCTGGCACTGCCCGGAGCCCTTTGTGGGAGCTTCCCTGGGCTCTCCTGGGGCCTTTGGGACCCTCAGGCCTAAACCCGGGGTCTGGGCCCTCTGCTGTGCAGGGGCCGGGCTCAGGGGCCGTGTTCCCTCTGCAGGGCAGGGCTGGGGGGGCTGCAGGGTCTGGGGGGATCCCGAACCTGAGGGGATCCTGATCCTGAGGGGATCCTGGTCTTGAGGGGATCCCAATCTCAAAGGGATCCCAATCCCAAGGGAATCCCAATCTCAAGAGGATCCTGGTCCCAAGGGGATCCCGGTCCCAAAGGGCTCCGGCAGCTGCTCCAGGGAGGCACGGGAAGGGCAGAATGAGATGCCCATGAAGGAAGAGGAATTGTGTTCCTCCAGCTGGGGCTCATGGAATCAGTCACAGAACGTCCTGAGCTGAAGGGACCCACAAGGATCATCCAGTCCCACTCCTGTCCCTGCACAGACACCCCAAAATCCCACCCTGGGCCCCCCTGGGAGCGCTGTCCAGAGCTCCTGGAGCTGCGCAGGTGAGCTCTGGGCTGGGCAGGGCCGAGCTCAGCTCCTGCAGGATCGGGTGGCACAGACCCAGCCGAGGCCATAAACAACAAATTCCTGCCCTTGGCGTTATTGCCTTTATCACACAGAGCCCGGCGGTGATGGCAAGTTCAGAAACGCCACGAAAACATAAATGTGAGCTATGCAAATAAGTCTTTCTGACAAAACCGTTCGCTAGACTCATTATCATGGAAATAAATTTCAGAAGTGACTTTTCGGAGCTGCCGAAAAGACATCACTCCGTGGAGCTGCTCGGTGCCTCTCCCGCCAGCAAATGCCACAATTCGAGGTGTGTCGGGGGTGCTTTTCAGACGTTGAAAGCGATTCCAGTGAAACAAAGGCCACGGGCTAATTAGGAAGTCTCTGCTGTGGTGGGTGAGGCCAGGAGCTCGCTGTGGGCTCTGCACCAGGTGCTCCCCCCTCATTGTGACCCATTTGCATTCTGCACAGAGGGTGCAGGCGGGTGTTGTTGTGATGTTGCTCACTGCATAAAGCCCAATTAACGAAAGGTTAGGAGGCAATTAAAAAAATCACAAAGTGTCCTTCATTTCAAAGTGAAGTTTGGACTGCAGTGCGAGTTCCTGGGATGCCACAAAACCCTTCTGGAAGGCTGAGGCAGCTGCTGTTTGTGCATTCGTGTTTGTTTTGACCCCTGTAGGATTTTGTGGGTTTGTCTAAAGGGGCAGAAACAACAGACCAGCTCCAGTCGACCCCAATAAACGGCTCCTTAATGGGTTTGTGCTCCTGCTCTTCAAGGGCTCGTGACTGTGGGAGAGCAGAACCGAAATGAGCAGTGTAAAAATGACCCTCCTGGGCAGCAGAATTTACAGATGTTCCAGAGGCGAGCGAGAAAATTACAGGTGGAAAGGTGCCAGACTGACTCTCTGAACACACATCAGAAATCCTCAGTGCCGGCCCTTGCCTGCCTGCAGGAGGTGACCTGTTCTGGTCACCTTCTGGGGACATCAAGGCCCTTATAGAAGCAGGGGATGCTTTGATCAGAGCTGCCTCAGGCTCTGTGCAGGTGCTGGGCTGAGGGAGTTCAGGTTTCCCTGCTCCTCTGAGGAATGTGCTGCTGCCCCAAAGCAGCAGCAGGGAATTCTTTATTGTGTGGGCTGTGCAGAAGTTCAGCCTTTCCCTGACTTGGATTTTACACCTGTGAAATAGAGATGTCAGCGTTTATCTGGGAAGGCAGTGAACTCGAATAAATGGTTGTAGCGTACCCTGACAGACTTGGTACAGAAATGTCATTAAAATTCACCTCTCTGGAGTTATTTATTCCTTTTGTTATCAGTCCAGTGATACGTGGAGAGGTTTCTTGACTGCAGAGGAACCTGCTGCTCTTATATCTGGGGCAGAAGGGACTGGGAGTGTGCAAGAGCTCCAGCTGCACGAGCCCACCTTGGGATGCCAACGGGGCCGAGGTGTCCCACATCCGTAATTAAACCGACTGACCTTTCCACGGGCTGGCTGGAGGGGAGAGCAGCACTAGAGAAGACGGATGGAGAAGCGAATGAGGTGCCAAAGCAAACCTGGTTTCCCCATCCCGTGTGTCAATAGTGGGCTGGGAGAGCATCAGTCCCTGCGCTCATCTCCGTGGGGTCCCAGGGCTCGGCCCTGGCAGGAGGCAGCTCTGCTCAGGTTCCACTGACAAGCAGAGAGACAGACACCTGCTGCCCTGAGTTTTCTGTTTTTATCTTTCTGTAGAACTTTCTCAAGCAGCCTTCATGTAAATAATGTCTATTCTGAGACTGTTCACATACTTCTCCCATGAGAGAAGAAACGATGGATGGTGATGTCCACCATCCAGGCTGAAGGGGTGGCGACCTCTGTAGCCAGTCCCTTGGCCTCTGTACAAATGTATAAAAGGAGTTGGATTGTAAATAAAAGAGGAGAGTTTTTTACAACCGCCATCTCCCGAGCTCCATTCCAGTGTTCCTGAAATTGGGACACGCCCAGCTTCGCCCCGAGACAGACACCCAAAGAGCTGCAGAGTTCCATGAAATCTGCTCTGGGTTTGTCACTTTTACAGTTCCTGACTGGAGGCAACGTTGGTCTTTTGCCACAGGATATAATATTACAGCACTATTTCTATTTTGTTGATTTAACCTGGTCCTCAACAGAGTGGGACAGAAAATTGCATTTAAAAGATAAGTGGAGAAAAGACACAGAGAGGATGCATTGCATCTTAGATGGCAAACCGACTGCTGTGATTGCAATTTGTTATGCTGAGCATTTGGGCTATATTTTTGCTAAAAATCCAATTTTACCGTCGAGCAGCATATCTAAGAACACTTTAAAATGGATTATGTAGTGAAAGCCCAAACCTGACATGACACCGTGACTGAAACGAGCTGATTTTGCTGTTATTTAGCAGTTCCCCTCCCGTGTGGCAGCACCGGTCACAAAGTGCATCCATTCCACCTGAATGAGTTCCTGGGAAAATACTAAAGGATGTCCAAGTGCCTGAGCACAACAGAATCTGCCTTGATCCCAAACCAGAGCCTGATCCCAAAACACGGTCTGATCCCAAAACACGGTCTGATCCCAAACCACAGCCTGATCCCAAACCACAGTCTGATCCCAAACCACAGCCTGATCCCAAACCACAGCCTGATCCCAAACCACAGCCTGATCCCAAACCACAGCCTGATCCCAAACCACAGCCTGATCCCAAACCACAGCCTGTGCACAGGTGAACTGGCTTCCCTTCTGGCTGGAAGTGTGACTGGAAGGACACCCAGCCACCTGCAGAAGAAATGATCCCACAGATGACGTTCCACGGGGGTCCCCAAGCTGCCAGAACCCCCCGGGGGGCACACCCAGCCACAGCCTTTGTTTCTGACAAAAAATGAACCGTAAAAGCTGCTGAAATTCATTTTCAGTTCACAGTACATTTGGTGCCAGACTTCTCCTGCTGCAATCATGTGAATCTATCCTGACACGTACAACGGGCTGCCTGTGTTTGTTTACCCCGGGCTCTGCACCTCAGGGCATGCGTGCAGAGATTTACAGACAGATCATTTTAAAGCCTGATCACCGATTCTCTACCCAAAAATCTTAATCTCCCACCAAACTAGCCATTATGTTTTACTGGAGAGTTCATGTATTTTCCTTCCCTTTCCTTCCTCCAGTTTTTCAGCCCTGCCCAGATGGTAACAGACAAGTGATGGACAGTGCCAGGGCTTTGGAGTGGCATGACTATAGGAAATGAGTACTTCAGGCAATATTTCAGTATGCGCTGGAAATCTAAGAAGAAATGGTAAAAGTGAATGCAAATGTTGCCGTGTGAAGTCTAAGTGAGGAATTCATCTGTAGATCTCTTTTCTCCTTTTCTGAACTCTCATTTCCCCTTTTCCCTCCCGAGTCCCGGGAATTGGAAGCTGGGCTGAGCAGCGGGTGGGGACGCTGGGCCATCCCTCACAGGCACTCCAGGGCTTTGTGGGCAATAAATTGCCCACGAGGCAGTGTGGATGTGAGATTTCCTTTGGGTCCTTTCCAAACCCTCGGAATTGGCATCTGCTCTGACAGATCTCCCCAGGCACCAAAGCCAGGCCGGGGTGTTAGATGGAGATTCGCGGAGATGAGCCATTCCAGGAGCNTTTTTGGATACAGTTTTGGTCCCCTGGAGGTTTCCAGCTCTGCAGTGCCTCGGGAGGAGGGAGGGAGGCTGGGAGGGGAATGGTGAGGGAATGGTGAGGGAAAGTCACCGGGACGTGTGTGTGCGGTGAGGAGTCGTGTCGCTGCACCCTCGTCGGGATCGCAGATTGTGCAGAAAGGACAGAGCTGGAAAAGAGCCTCTGCTCTTCCCTGCTCTCCTGATCCTTCCTGACATCCCCACCTTCGGGAAAGGCTCTGCCAGTGGCCCCGAGTTTGCTGCCGAGCTCCGGATGCCCGTGTGTGTAAACTGATGGAGCTGTTTACCTATGTTTGATCTACGGCAGGGCTTTCCCCAGGCAGGAATTCAAGCTTGTTCAATAGAGCTCATTAGGTAATGAGCTTATTCACTAAGCTCATTAGTGGTGGAATTCATCCTGCTCAGCCCTCTGCAGCCCAAAATCTTGTATCCCTTCAGCCCAGCTTACTACTCGCCCTGACCCTTGGCTAGAGGGGTGACTTTTACCTCATTTCGTCCATTTCCCATGTTTTCATTCAACAGCTGCCTCGCTGAATGACTGTTTCCATTATTTAATCTGTCCTGCCGTTCCTCTCTAGCAGAAAAATATCTAAGAGGGCTGAAATCTTCAGCATGGAGTGTGCCAAGGCTGGAATATCTTGCCAGCTCATTTTGTGAACTGAGGCAGAGTGTCTGACTCAGTGGGACTCATCCTGTGCCGTGCTGGCTGCTCCAGGATTGAGGAACAGACGGTGGGGCAGATGTAAGTAGGCAGGAGAAGGGAAGAGGCACCAAGGAGAAGTTGTGATTGCCTCCTGCGAGCTGCCCGTGATCGCCCATCTGCACAAACCCCCCGCTCCTGGGGGAAGCTCTGGAGCACACACACAGGCGTGGCAGAAGCTGGGAATCTCATATTTTGGTTAATTATGCAGAGATAAGAGAGCGAGGTTGGGGAAAAAAGGGTACCCCAGGTGCAAAGCTGGGTGGGAGACGGGGTTTTAAAATCTCCCTGAACCGGCAGCACAACCGTGACGTGTGACAGTGAGGAATGTGTGCTGGCAATAATGCTCCATTGATTCGTGCTCAACGTGGTAAATTTAGGTGCTGTTTCCACTCATTTCAGACACTGATTACTAGAACAGCTCTGCTGCAGTGGAGTAAGGAGGTGTCAGAGCTCCTTCCCATCTTCCCTCACAAGAGGCAGAAGGAAGCAAGCGGAGCTTTTCTCACATTAATATTGATGGCAAAGCCCAAGAAATGATGCAAACACCAGAAAGGCTCCACTGAAACAGGATTGTGATTGAGAATGAGATTAGAGCTCAACGGCGGGGGAAGGATCCTGCCCTGGCAGGGGGTGCAGGGCAGCAGGAGCAGCAGCAGGAGCAGCCCCTGCTCACCCCTGGCAGGATTCACTGGGGCCAGGGTCACTCAGTGGCCCCTGGCAGGATTCACTGAGGCCGGGGTCACTCAGTCACCCCTGGCAGGATTCACTGGGGCCAGGGTCACTCAGTCACCCCTGGCAGGATTCACTGAGGCCAAGGTCACTCCATGCTGAGTGCCCAGAGCTCTCTGGGTGCCCTGGGGTGTCCTGGGGTGTCCTGGAGTGTCCTGGAGTGTCCTGGAGACCCTCTGCCAGGGAATTCCATCCAGAAGGGATCAGTCCTCGTGCTCTGCACTGGAGCCAGACTGCAGCAGGGGCACAGGGCTGGCTTTGCTTCCCAGAGCATTCCTGATCCACAGTGAGAGCCCAGAGTCGATGGGCTCAGGAGAAAGCAGCTCAGAGCAGCTCTCTCTCCCTTCAGCTTTCCCTTTGAAGACAGCTTATTTCTGCCCAGGTTGTGAGAAGAGCTGGCTTGCACAATCCTTCTCCATTGAAAAATAAAGAGCTATTTTTGTTCTTACCACAGTGACTGTAATTAATATTTGAGGAGGATGGCTCCCTTGCGCTCCAGATCATACAAATACAGAGAAAACTGTGCACATGTTGTCTCCAAATTACACCCCAGAAGTGCACGTGGAGCACACGGACGTGGAATTGAGGATTGTGGCCCCACCCCTGGAAGTGCCCAAGGCCAGGCTGGATGGGGCTCTGAAAACCTGGGGCAGTGGAAGGAGTCCCTGCCCATGGCAGGGGGTGGGAACTGATGAGATTTTTCCAACCCAAACCATTCTGGGATTCCACGCTCCTTAACCACATGAGAAAATAAGCAAAATTAAATAATAGTAAGAAGTGTTTTCCCTGGTGTAAAAAAGGCAAAACAAAAGGGCTGCCTGGTGGTGGGGTGCAATCTCGTTATCGAGGCTGCACATTTGCATATTAAAGGCTGAAAATGACTCAAGATTTTTATCATCTGCTGTTTTCACATCTGATGCGGAGCCCGGTGTCTACAGGCAGGAGGAGAAAAACAGCAGCAGTTTGTGACTTTTCAGTGGCCAAGGGAGTCACAGGGACACAGCCGGGAGCCGGTGAAGGGGAAGCGCCCGGAGCACAAAGCTCCTCCCAGGGCTGGGGAGGTGTGACCTGGTACCGGGAGCTGCTCCAGGTGACCCCAGCAGTGACAGGGACCTTTGGGGCACCAGGGTGTCACAAACCCCACCGTGCTGCACATCCAGCAGCAGCTGCCTCCCCTCTGTGTGTTCGGGACTTTTAACTGGAATTATTTGACCTTTTTTCTGAGCAGGCCCCGCAGCGCAGCTCAGCCTCGGCAGCCCCAGTTCCGCGGGGCTCCGACCAACCCTTCTCAAGGGTTTTCTGGGCACGTACATCGGCCAAACCTCGCAGCGTCCCGGGGGCGAAGAGCTGATCGGCGCTTTCATTTGGCTGCAGATGGCAGGCGGGGAGGAAGGCACGGCGTCCCCGGGCGATGCCGCGGCCGGAGCGGGGCAGGAGGGGCTGGAGGGCGGCTCCGAGCCCTGCCCGGTCCCCGCGCTCCGCTCCGAGCCCTGCCCGGTCCCCGCGCTCCGCTCCGGGCTCTCAGCGCCCCGCGGGATCCATCCCCGAGCGCCGGCACCGGCAGCGGGACAATGCCCCAAACCCCGCCCGGCAACTCAGAAAAAGTCCGCGGCGAAAGGGCAGAACAAAAGAGGAAAAAGCCGGCGAAGGATGAGGGGAAGGAAGAGCCAGAAGCTCCGGCGTCATTTCTGAGGTTGATGAGGATGAAAAGCAGCAAAGGCTGCACCTACCCAAGGAGAAATGAATTGTTTCCCCTCTAGCAGGCAGTGATTTGACTTGCCTCATGCCTCCTAGTAATTTCCCAGCAGGTTTAAATGTTGGAACAATGGCATTCTGTTAGATATTGATTTTAAAATAACTCTTCCACACTTACTTGTAAGTTTAAGAGGTGAATTACAGCCCTTGAGTGTGTTCTAATGTAGCAGTGGTAAATAGTTAAATAGACACAATCTGTTTCTGCAGGAATTGTCTGGCCAGGACAAGGCAGAGCTTGGCTGAACGCTGCCTGTCTTCTGGTCTGCAGGAAAAACATCCATCAGCCTGCCTTCACTGGAGGAAAATATTAACGAATTCACGATGGATGTGGTGGGATCCGACAGAAAGGAGATTTCTGTGCTGGGTGGTGAAGCAGCGAGAGTGGGAGGCAGTGGGTAAATGACCAAACTGCAGCTCTTCTTCCTCAGCTCATACAGAGCAGAGATGCCCATGGTGGGATGTCCCTGCCAGCCTGGCCGGAGCCCTGGGCACTGCCCGGGGCTGCCCCTTGGCCGGGCAGTGCCAGCACTGCCTGCTCTGCTCGGGGACTGCTGCTCCTGCTGCTGCCACGGGACACGGAAACCAACCCCTGTGTCCCTGTGTCCCTGTGTCCCTGTGACCTCCCTGTGTCCCTGTGTCCCTGTCCCCATGTCCCTGTGTCCTCCCTGTGTCCTCCCTGTGTCCCTGTGTCCGTCCTTCCTGTGTCCCTGTGTCCTGCTGGGTCATGCTCAGGAAAAGTTCCTCTCTTTATCTTACACCTTTTTGTATATTTTTTTTTTCTTTTTCCCAATGAGGCGATTCCGTTGCAGTGCCTGGGAAACAGGCTGGCCTTGGTCACAGCTGTCCCCATACCCCAGAACCCCAGATGGTTTTGGGGTGGAAAAGACTTTAAAGACCATCTAGATTTAATCCCCCTGCCATGGGCAGGGACACCTCCCACTGCTCCCAACCCCTTCCTGGCCTTGGGCACTGCCAGGGATCCAGGGGCAGGAGCTGCTCTGGGCACCCTGTGCCAGAGCCTGCCCACCCTCCCAGGGAAGGATTCCTGCCCAATTCCCAATCTAGCCCTGCTCCCTTGCCTTTGGAATCCATTCCCCTTGTCCTGTCAATCCACACTCTTGAGAGCCCACAGATCCCTTAAGAAATTGCAGTGAAAGCTTCTCCTGTTATTTTCCTGGCACTAAAACCAGGTGGGGGTTGATCTCAGCTCCCCGTGCCAGGGGAGCAGGGCTGGGGGAGGGTGTGGGGCCCAGATGTCCCTGTGAGGATGAGGATGAGGGTGAGGGTGAGGATGAGGATGAGGACGGGTGTTGGCGGCACAAGGCTCCTGCCCCAGGGCTGCAGAGACTCGGGGCACTCAGCAGCTCCCTGGGCTCCTCTCCCTGCACACACCCACGGGCTGTAATCAGCTAAGGAACCTAATTAGTTTTGGCTAATTTGTGCCGGGGCCTTTAACTTCCCCTCCCCTCTCCCTGCTCTCCGACTGACAGTGGCCGCTCTGTCCCTTATTTTCAGCTGATGGCTGTAAACTGATTACTTTTACTGGGTCAGCTCTGTTATGAAATTATCGTTTTATGGGACTAAAAATAGCCCAGATCCAGTCAGCACGCCAATCACTTCCCTTCATCTCCAATGAAAATGCAATGTTATCTTTAATCTGTATTTCTCAGGCACTTACTGTGAGGCAGGTTAGAAAGAAAAGGGGAGGGGGGGAGGCGGAAAAAGAAAGAGGAGATCAGGAAAAAAAATCTGTAAATCAGTTGCTATAGATGCATCCCTGCCAAGGCTTCCACTGGTAAATTTAGCAGTCACGTTACAATTTTAGTCAGCACCATTTCTTAGCCTTATTCAAAATAATTCACTTCTCACACAATGAGTTACCCTAAAGGCAAGTTATTTTGTCTTGCACATTAAAAATGGTGCGTTTGCACATACGTGAAACCGTTACAAATATCCAAAGCCACAAAAAGCATGAGGATGGATAATTTTTTTTTTAAGAGAAGGAAAAAAAAAATAATCCAGTGAATTCCACTTGCTCTAAGAATGAATAAAGGTATTTTAATACTTCTGGGGTTCTGGTGAATAGAAATAGCTCAAGAATGAGATGCTTGCCTGAGATTTATATCAAGATAGCGAAGGGAAAAGGTTCCATCTGTAGCTCCTGATACAAAGACATTTCGCACACAATATCTGTAAATCCATTAGGAGAGGAAAATTGATACAGGTTTTGTGTAAGATGAAGCTGGAGTGAGGGGAATGAAAGCTCAAGGAAATGTCCTCTTTGTGTGGCTCCATCAGTTCATGCTTTGATTGGACTCTCTGTGTATTAAATTCAAGCAGCTCTTTGGCCCACGGATATAAGGAATTGTTGACTGCGGGAAATGGAGAGAGCGCTGAAATTCCAGCACCTTCCTTCACAAAGGAAACACCCCACATCTCATCCCTCTTCCCTCCGCTGATGTTAAACATGCAAAGTGGTGTTTCTGTTCAAGGAGTTTGCCCTGATTCAGTTCCGTGGCAGCTCCCGAAGCCCTGACAGCACAACGTGACTCCTGGCCCAAACAACAATCCTTCCCGAGGAGCCGAGAATGGCAGCGCTCCAGAGATGATTTATTATTTTCCTGACTTTGCAAACTGCTCCTGGTCTGCGTGCAGGAGGGTGAATGAAGGTTACTACCAGCCTGAGCGGGTCTGCTGAGCAGAAATGAGAACTCGCTCGGCTCCGCTCGCACGGCGCTGCAACGTGCTCGGGGTCCAGCCCAGCTGGCAGCACTTGGCACCGCGGCCCCCACGTGCCAGGGCACTGCTCACACTCCCTCCCCTCTCCGGGCCACGGCTGAGCACCAATAAAAAAAAGGAAAAACCCAAGAAATCAGCCAACAGAGAACGACGTTGTCCCAGGGCGGCTGCTCAGGCGCCCGTTCCCTCGTGTTCTCTCTGATCCACCCTGGGCAGAGGCACAACCGAGCCAAGACAAACCAAAACAGACCCTGGCCCCAAACCCCTCTCTCCACACACTCAGCCAATAAACCCTCTAAGAAACTCGAGCTCTTGCTCCAGATCAGGCTGTTGACATAACCAGGCCAGCAGGGCTCTTTTATCAACTTCCCAGCATTAACCTGGTGCCTTAAATGAGTTATCCAGATGGGGCTGTGTTGTCCAAGTGCACTGAGCTGTGTCTTACAAACTCATTGAGCAGGGCAGCCCAACCTGAAAGAGGGAGAGGGCTCTCAGAGCCATTATGGGCTTGCAAATTGTAAGGGCGACAGACAGTCGGAGAGATTGTGCACCCGAGGCTGTGGGAGCTCAGCCTTTCTAGGGGAGAGAAAGCTGCACAGTGTATCCCTCAGGACAGCCAAACCCAGCACCAGCCCCTGTCCTTCAGGCTGTGGCACTGCTGCTTTCTCGACAAATTGAAATCTGTGACAATTCCCTTCAGGAATGTTCCCTCCTTGCAGCCCCTTCCAGCGCCTAAGGGAGCTCCAGGAGAGCTGGAGCAGGACATTTCACACGGGCATGGACTGACAGGACAGGGAACGGCTTCCCAGGGCCAGAGGGCAGGGATGGATGGGGGATTGGGCAGGAATTGTTCCCTGGGAGGGTGGGCAGGCCCTGGCACAGGGTGCCCAGAGCAGCCCTGGATCCCTGGCAGTGCCCAAGGCCAGGTTGGACAGGGCTGGGAGCAGCCTGGGACAGTGGGAGGTGTCCCTGCCGTGGCAGGGGTGGCACTGGATGGATTTTAAGCTCCTTTCCCACCCAAACCACCCCAGGCCTGTCCTGCCCTCCCCAGGCCCGAGGGCAGCCTGGCTGTGAGCCCAGCACAGCCCCGGAGCCGCCCGGTGCCCGCAGGGTTACAGGACGTGTCCCTTCCAGGTTTGCACAGCCACGGTTTGGTGTCTGTGCTGCAGGTCCGAGACACTGCCCAGGAGCCTGAAACATACTGCTGCTGTCAGATGGAATGAAAACAGCTGTAAAAAGCTTAGAAAAACGCTTCCTCTGGGCAAACCGGCGCGGGGTTTAGCGGGGTGACTGACGGAGGTTTTGTGTTTGTGCCGCACACGGGGGCAGCAGCACGGCCCGAGGCTTCCCCACCCAGATCGCTCCCTAAAAGGGAATAAAACGGAGTGTCGGGTGGGGCTTGGAGCGACCTGGGCCGGTGGAAATGTCCCTGCCCGCGGCAGAGGTTGGAAGGAGCTGGGCTTTAAGGTCCCTTCCAACCATTCCGTGACTCCGTGAAAATCAGAACCAAACCAGGCGCTGGTCCCAAGGGAACCAAATTCACTCTGATCCACACGTTTCTGCAGAGATGCAAACCCGGTGATTGCACATTGAACTCGCTAAAAGCCAGGCCAGGGATGCGGATGCTGGGATCCCTCCCCGGCTGCATTCCCGAGGGCTCAGAACTCCCGCAGGACACGGAGGGCTCTGGCACAGGCTGAGCCCATCGCACTGGGGCTCTGAGGGACCAGGGAGGAGATGGGGAGTGTTGGCCTCTTGAGAAAAATCTCTCTGCATGAATTGGAGAGCTGATTCTGAATTAATTTTGAATAGTTGTTTTGGTAATTCAGATTGATTTAAGATGCACCCAAGAATAATGCTTTCATTATAAAGCCTCCTGAGCAAAATTTAAATCATGTTAAATTAAAAACAGCCTCTGTTAAAGCGGGGCTGATGAGCACAGCGGAGGGATCAGAGATGCAGGGTCAGTATAATTTAATTCCTTTGCTTTGTTTCCCACTCCAGAAAAGCTGCTGTACCTGTCTCCCCGGGCTGTTAACTGCCCGAGGAGCCTGCAAGTCAAACTGAATTTCTCTGAAGGGATTTGCATGGTAACCCCACCAAACCAATGGTTATTTATTGACGCTGGGCTTCACCTTCAAGAAGAAATGCATTTTCATTGCCTTTGATTTATCGGTTTACGCTTATTTATTTATCTAGAAATGCGACTGTATCCCAAAGAGGCCCGGGAATCTGGGAGAGCAGCTGATGCCCAGTGCCGTGGGAGGGTTAATGCTTCTCCTGCTGTTGCCTTTGGCTGGTTGTTGTAAGTAAACCTTTGCTTACACAAATGGAGCTAATCCCAGGAACAAGGAAACTGTTATCCTGCACCTTCCGGATCATTCCTGTAAGGCACCTCTGTCACACCATGGTGGGATCCCAGCCTCAGGGAAACCTTCACTTGCCGGGATTTAAACGTATTGGTGGTGAAAACAAACTATACACATATATATATAAATACATAAATACATATGGTTTTGAGTTAAAAACTGCTGTGCTCCATAGGTTCTTGTTGTAAATGCTGGCTGAATTATTAAGGCCAAAAGGCAGGAAACGTTTAAGAACTCACTAAAAGCTCTGAGTGCCACTGACATCCCAGCAGGGAAGTGGCCACACCGAGGAGGGGGAGTCTGATGGGTTGGGGAGCACGTTGGAGACCTTGGCTGATTTTCTGGCAGTGTCTGTGCAGGAGGGATTGCCAGCACTCTCATTAGTAACGAGATCCTTCCAAACAGATTGGAAAGACTTCTGAGGAGAGAGGTATATGAAATATTGGCTGACTGTGCCCGTTTGTCAGAACTGGAGGATTTTTGGGGACATGAAGGGGGTCAGGAGGGTCAGCCCTGGATGGTGAGCTCCCCCAGGAGGGTTAACCCCCACCCCACACAGGGGCAGTCAGGAAGGTGGAAACAACCCAGAGTCCCAAATCAGCGATACCAGAGCTCAGTTTTGAGACTCTGACAGCATTTTACAGGTCCCTTCCCAACAAACCCTTACAAAGCCATGCTTAAATGTCGTCTGATTTCTTAAATCCACATCAACTCATTTCCAGCACTTCCTCCTCTGTGATTTCTGTGATTACCACGAATTGAGAACACTCTGAGGTCCTTGGGAGCCCCGGGTTTGTCCCTGTGTTTGGAAAGGGACCCAAACTGAGGCAGTGCCTGCAGGAGCAGAGCCCCAGCTCTCTCCAGAACATTCTGCACCAACTGGGGCTGCTCCCAACTCCCACAGGACAGCCCCTGACCCCCTGGCTCCTGCCACAAAGGTGTAACGGCACGGGTGTGAATGGCGCAGGCTGTGCCCGTGCAAGGACGGGTGGGATCATTATTGAACAGGAGCCTGAAAACAGAACTGGATTTTCACACATCTCCCCTTGTGCAGACACGTGAAGGAGCCACCCAAGGCAGGTGACCCTCTGAGGCTGATCAGATTCAGGGGTGGGGACAGGAGGGGGGGACTGGCCAGGATGGGCCAGTCAGGACATGGAAAGCTGAGCCACAGCGTGGGCAGGGCTGGGAGGCAAAGCCCAGCTTTGATTTCTAAGCTCTGCCTTTCCCAGGGTGAGGAGCAGCTTTTGCCATGCACTTGCAAACTCTGCTCAGCTATTAAAAAGGAAGAATAAGAGATCTTTAGGTGACTATGACAAACAGGTTCTACGCTTGCACTTAATGAAGAAATTCAGACTTTCAGTTGTCATGTGCCCAGATTCGGCGCCTTTCTGACAGCTGAATTATGATTTTAATAATTTAAAAGTGCTGCTGTAAGCCTGTTCCTGTGTAATAGGCACAGAGAAGTGTTTAAAATCAAAGGCAGTTTAGAGAAAAAGTGGTCACTGCGTTACAAGGGGGAGAATTGTCTACTTCTGAATATCAAACCCTGTGAACTCTCCAGTGGGAAAATTCTTTGCAAAGTAACTCTAAACTTCCTGTGCTGTTCTGTGGGATGAGGAGACTGCCCTGGATCCTGGCTTCGTGTGTGCCCGCAGCAGCAGCCTGCAATGCCCCATCCCCTCTACACAACCCTGCCAGGGAGAGGGTTTGGCCATTCTGCTCGAGGAGGTTTCAGTTCAGAGCAGCAGAAACACAAATCTGTGATCTCAGTTGCAACATCTGTGAGACAGAACTGAAATGTAAGGGGGAAAGTGTCCTCCAGGCTACACTCCCCTTGCTTTGATTCCATTATCTTTGTACCTGTCCATGGGAATGTTTGAAATTTTAGTGCAACCACCACAGCACCCTCGGTTCTCAAACTCACAGCTGAGCACAGACAAGAGCCCCAGTCCTGCTCAATTAAATAAAACCCAGATCATGTCCTGGCCATCACTGAGAGTTTCAGTACAGTGACCCACAACATCCACCCGAATTCAGCAGACCTGTAGTTCCTGGCAAGTCAAGGGGAGGAACAGCGACTGACATTGCAGCGGGGCACAACAGAGCCATCAGCAGCTTTGTGTGAAACGCATGGCTGGAGCCGATGTCACAGAGAGCAGAGCTCCCTCTCCCAGCCCCTCACACTCAGGTCAGCTTTTCCCTCCTGCAGGAATTAATCAGAACCCGCCACTCCACCACTCTGCTCCTCCTGCACTCGTTTACCGTGGTGCCGAGCATTTGTCAAGTGGGTGTAAGTGCTTTTTCTGGATTGTACAACTGCACGCAAATTGCAGGAGTTGTAAGGCGAAGAATAATCAAGCCCTCAATGCTCCCAGCCCCTTCTGGAACATGCACCCAGGAAAACGCTGAGGAGAAGCTGAAGTCAAGCTCCCGGTACATGCTCGCCTGCTGCTCAGGAAAAGGAAAAGTAATACTCACCCCAGTGTTGTCATGGTTACAATAGTGTACCAAAAGGAGGCAGGAATACTGGTGAATTTGCTCGCCGAGGACCCTTTCTCCGCATAAAACATCACAGTTGCAAAGATGATGATTGCCATGGTGAGGGAAAAGAGGAGAAAGCCGAGCTCGGAGGCGCAGCTCTTCAAAGTGTAGCCCAAGATCCTCAGGCCTTGGGAGTGGCGGGAGAACTTGAAAATCCTGAAAACCCTGAAAACCCTCAGCGTGACGAAGGCGCCGCTGACGTCCTCGTTGTTGGTCATCACCAGGCCGATGTAGTAGGGCATGATGGCCACCACGTCGATGATGCTCATGACGCTGCGGATGAAGCGGTAGCGGCTGGGCGCGGCGAAGAGCCGCAGCAGGTACTCCACGGTGAAGATCATCACGCAGGCCGTGTCCAGGCAGAAGAAGGCCACGGCGTAGCGCTCCCCGCACGGCAGCTCCTTGCTGCCCGGCACGGTGCCGCACGGCACCGTCTCCACCACGTTGGTGATGACGGAGACGGCGATGAAGAACCCGGTGACGTAGTAGAAGACTAAGGCCAAGGTGCTGGTGTGGGGGTTCTCGAAGGCTCGCCACATGGTCTGCCGGAAGCTCAGCGAGGGCATGGAGCCCTCCTGGTTGTTCTCGGAGTCGTTGTCGTCCATCAGGCGCTCCGCGTTCTCCCGCTTCCTGTCCTTGTACTCCTCGTAGCAGCAGTCCCCGATGATCTCGGGGAGGATCCCGTAGAAGGCCAGCTCTTCGTCGTAGGCGGAGATGCACTCGTACCTGGGGTAGTGCAGCTTGCCAGTTCTGTAAAAATTGAGGATGCACCTGAAGACCTCGGGGTCCCGGTCGAAGAAGTACTCCTTGGTGTCTTCGTTGAAGAAGAACTCCTTCTCCGTGCTGCCCAGGAGAGTGTCCGGGTACCTCTCCAGTGTAGTCCTCCAGGTCTGGAACCTCCTGCCGCTCACGTTGAGGATGATCAGCTCATCCTGCCTCTTGTTTTTCTCCGCCGGAGCCAGCGGCATGGGGCAGTTGGCCACTGGCATCCATCCTATGGCCGCGGCCCTGGCGAAGGGCAGCCACGCCGCCACTCCCGCTGCCATGGCGAGCCCGGGCCGGGTTACTGCAGACGGGGCTTGGGACGCTCCTGGGACCGGCTGGGAGTCAGAGCAGTTCCATCTGGAGCACAGGAGAGAAGAGAACACAGCACACGGTCACCAGGGCGTCCTGCCCCGTTGGGTGGGAGAGTCCAGGACGGGCGCAGACACGAGGATTCCGCCCCACTGGCTCCCGGGTGGAGAACGACGCTGAACAAGGCGCAGGATAATCAGCTCAGCGGGGTTATGGCATTATTATAGATTGAAATTTTTGAATAGCAAATGATTCCTCATTAAAAGCATTTTAAAAGTAGCATAAACACAGTAATTTATATTTGCTTCCTCACAAACAAGACTAATCCATAATTCCCCAGGTGTAAGCCTCCTGTGCTCATCACTTTAACTACAGCTGTCAAGAAAGAGCTGGGAACTCCAGTGAGATCAGCCTGTGCTGGAATCACACGCCATGGAAACCCACGGCTGGGATGAACTGCACTTCCAGTCCTGAACTGCACTTCCAGTCCTGAACAAGTTCAGTATGTTCTAAATCCTGCACTATGAACATCCTTAGTTGAAAGAAATGGAATTTTTTCTGGTTTTCACCATTTTTTCCCCATCTTTAATGCAAGGTCTGGCCTCAGCAGCAGTTTTCTGCTGCTCTCTTTCATTCAGAGCTGAGGTTTGCTCTTGGCAAGTACCGCAGCCCTCCACTGGACCCAGGGAAAATTCTGATTTTTGGGCAAACGTTGTTCAGAATACCTGAGCACCAGTAAGCTTCAGCCCCAGGTGGGAAGGCTGATGGATTAAGCTACCAAATACCAAGAACATCGGAACGAAGGAAGGCTCCAAAGCTGGAGAATTTCTTCCCAGAGGGAAGATGCTTTGCTTATTTCCTGGCTTACAGGGGCAGCTGAAGAACTGAGGCACTTCCTGGGTTGAAACAAAATATATTCACTGCACTCTCAGATTTTTTGAGGAGGAATATCCCTGCCCAGATCCTCAGCCATCAGAGGCCAACATTCTCTTGAAGTTTGAGTAGTTTTTGTGTTCTGATCTAGCCACGAATTTGTTTTATCTTTTTGATCTTTGGTCAGAGTTCTTACAGATCTTAACTTTTGTTTTAACTTGCTTCTACTTTCACTTCCCCGGTGCTTTTCTAATTCTACCACGAAATTATCCGAAGAAAGGTGCCATTGCCATGTAAGATGCATTAGGAGCCCTATCAAAAGTCAATTTATCAATGGAAATTCCATTGATTCCACTGACTCAGGCCCTCAAAGCCTAATTGTATCTTTGTGGGGAGTTTTACTCTAGAGTTTTTAACTCACATGAAAGCTGCCATTCCCGCCAGTGAGGCTGCAGCATTATTGATTCCAACGGGCCATCAAAACACTGAATAAAAAATGATGGAATCAGTCTGCGGTGAAAACGCCCCGAGCGCTCACAGAAATGCTCTTCCTCTTCGGGGCAAATTAACATCCATCTCCTTAATGTGGAGCATCTTCCTATGCAATTTTACCATCTGAAGGACAATTGAAATCCCTCATGCGAGCGTCTCACTGCTGCTGGAGAGCTTTTGTAATTACGGAACATATAATAACCCCGAGTGGTGCTCATCCCACGGAGACGCTTTGCTTATCCACATGGCCCTGGAGCAAACATCTCTCAGCATTTCCCTGCACTGAGCGGTTACAAAGCACCGTTTTCTCTCCCCCAAGGAGGGAATTCACTCTGTGAATCGCTCCAGCACTGCAAACTCTCTCTCTGCAGGACTTTGAACAGCTCCCCCAAGCCCTCAGCTGAAAGGGCATCTCCAGGGGCTCCGTGGGCTCAGGCTGCAGCTTTCTACCACCAGTGGTGGATCTTTTAACTTCCATGAAACACTTAAGAACAGGAAGCAGCAAAATAAGAACTATTTCGCCCGTTAATCACCAGACACGTACAGGCAAATAACTGAGAAACCAAGAAAAGGCATCTTCTCCTGCTTTCCCTGCTGGCAGACTGTCTTCCCTGGGTTTTAATTTCACTCAGCACCATCACCAGAGTCCTTCTGCCAGGACTGAGTGGTGACCTGAGCAGTTTCAGCACACTGGATCCTCATCTCCCCTGATTTCTCAGGGGAACCACATTAGAAATCTCTTCTGTACTTTCCTAACTTTGGTTGTAGATTCCAGGTTACCTACATTAGCCGCCGAGGCACTATAAATACTTCACATATAATTGTTCCAATAAAGCACTGGTAACTCATAAGTGACTTACACATTTTTAAATCAATTTTTAAAAGGTGAAATGGGTCCTTTTCATGCTGGCAGTATATGTGGGGAAGCTATAAATATCTTAGCTATGAAAAGGGAGAGGAGATTAAAGCAAAAGGGAAAGAAAGGGTAATTCTTCTGTGGAAGTTTAGTTCCCATTTCTCAGGGTCCGAGAGATGCAGCTGGCTAGAACAGAGAGCAGACCCAGCTTCATCCTCAGAGTTACATTGAGCCTGTCTCATTTGATCCTCAAAACACACAGGAGAGGAGCCTTTTCCAGCTGTAAATTATCTGAAGGGCCCAGAGTGAGAAGAGTGGTGAAGTCCCCTGTTGCAGAGGTTTTGCTTTTTCCTGTCCGTGAGTCCTTGGAACTCTACCACTCCCTGAAGGAAGGGAAAGAAAACTGGGAGAGAGGGGACTGGATTTATAATTCTGACCTGCACAACTGAGTCAAAGCTCAGTCAGAAGCTGAGTCAAAAGAAGATGAAGCAACCAGTTTATCTAGAATGTAGAATTCCAGAATGTAGAAAGAATCCTCCTTTTCTGCCTGCTTGGATTTTGGTAACTGCTAACCAGTCTGTTTAGGCTGGAAAGCAATTGGCTGGACTCAAAATCTAATGTACTGTTGACAGTCTCTGGAGCTCTCACAGAAAACAGACACACTGTAATTCTAACAAGCATATATTTAGCTATATCCATATTTCTAATTTTAATTGCCGTAATTTCTGCGTGTAATTTAAAAGGAACTGGTTCTCAGCAGACTGGCACCCTGCTGATGACATTTAGAAGACCTGGTACACAAAATAGAATCATTTGCCTCCTGATTTAAAAAAAGTATCTGTGGAGAAAAGAACCTGTTTTCTCTAGACAACTATGGGGGACAATGAAAGAGTCGAGCAGATTTGACAGAAAAGGCTGAGCAGGAGCCCCGGTCCCCTCCCAGGGCTGCTGACCCCGCCGGGTCCCTCCCGAGCCCCGCGGGCTCGGCCCCGGGGGCTCCGCGGGCTCGGAACAAACCCCGACAGGCAGGGCTGGGCCAGGAGAGCTCAGCAGGAAAACCTGGAATAGAGAGCAGGAACGACTGCTCACCTAAAGGCTCCGGAAATAAAGGACGGGTTCTTACCGCTGTCGCTCCCACGGCAATGCCACAACTGATCAATGTCCCTTCGTCATCTCAAGAGAGCAGAGACAAACCAAAAATCTCAGTGTTTCCTTTCCTAGGAGCAGCCAGGGCTGTTCTGAAATCGGGCCGATAAACAGGCTGCAAGTTTCCTGATGAGACACTGCTAATGGGAGCGGAGAGCCTGGGGATCATCCCTCCTTCCCTCTCCTGTCCTTGTTGGGTCAGGCTCAGGCAGCAAAGAGACCTTTGCTTTAAATCAAAATACGTCAGCCAAAGCCTCGGTGTCTTCTGTCAGTCACACATTCCTTCCCCTTCGCAGCAACACCAGAAAAATAAAACTTTCTGCAAAGCACTCCCTCCCTCAGTCTGCCGGGGAGATTTAGGAGAAAAAGCAACAGGCTCAGGAGAAATGCGTGCAAACTTCTCCCCTCCTTCCCTCCCTCCCGGCGAGCCCCATTTTGGCGGCTCGCAGCGCTGCCTTACCTGGAAAGGAAAGACTCCCGGTGCCCAAAAGCCGGGCTAAATGTGGGGAGCGGGAAGGAAGGGGGAGCAGTCACTCCTCAGGATGAAAGGTGAACTGTGCTGCCTGCCTCTCCACTCCCTCTCCGAACGCAGTCAGAAGCAATCAGTAAATGTGATCATCATTGTGAAAGTATATATAGAGAGATGACTAAACAGCTTCTCCCTCATTACTGCCGAGACGGAGCCTCTCCCTGAGCTCTCCTCTCTCGCTCGGCGCTGCGCCCTCCCCTCGCAGCAGCGCTGCCAGCTGAGCCCTCCTGCCCAGCCCAGCTGGGAGCGGCACCCGGGGCCCGGGGATCCCGGGGCGGCGGGGCCGGGATGGGGCTGGGATGGAGCTGGGATGGAGCCGGGATGAGGTCGGGATGGAGCCGAGATGAAGCCGGGATGAGGTCGGGATGGAGCTGGGATGGAGCTGGGATGGAGCCGGGATGGGGATGGGATGGAGCCGAGATGAAGCCGGGATGAGGTCGGGATGGAGCTGGGATGGAGCCGGGATGAGGTCGGGATGGAGCTGGGATGGAGCCGGGATGGGGCCGGGATGGAACCGGGATGAGGTCGGGATGGAGCTGGGAGGAGGTCGGGATGGAGCCGTGATGGAGCCGGGATGGAGCCGGGATGGACGCGGGGATGGAGCCGGGATGGAGCCGGGATGAAGCTGAAGATGGAGCCGGGATGGGACCGGGATGAAGGCGGGATGGGGCCGCGATGGAGGCGGCTGGTCCGGGCAGGCAGAGCGGAGCGAGGCTGGGGAAGGGCGGTGTGAGCTGACGGCGCTGGCAAATGGAGTCGTTAAATACACACCAGAGCCTACCCTGCATGCTAATGTGCCAAGGGGGAGATGGAGGGGGGAAAGTGCGGGATGAAGTTCACGGCTCCATCCCGGAGCTCCCTGTGTGCCCCTCCCGGCTCCCGGTCAGGCGGGGACGGGGCAGGAGCGATTCCTTCTGGACAAGAGAACGAGCTATTCCTCCAGCGCCACAAACCTGCGCCCAACACCTTGGCCAGGGCGGGCGGCTCCGTTCAGGAATAAAAAGACATCGTTCGGATTTAAACCGATCTTGCCCTATCTCCTTCTCCCTTCTTCCTCCCCGCCGCCTTTTCCTTTCCCCTCGTCCTGCTGCTGTGGCTAGCCCCGCTCCTTGGCAGCTCTTACCAGTCCTGCCTGCGCACCGCCTCAGCATCCCTCCGTCATCCGCGGCCAGAAGTTGGGCTCGGCACGCTCGGAGACCCGGCAGCCCCGCTCATTTATCTGTTTGCTGTCGAATCTCCATTAAGTAAATAACCAGGAGCCCAAATCAGAGCGAGCCAGCCTTGCCCTGCTCTGCCGGGCAGCTCCCGGCGGTGTCTGACGCGCCGCAGCGAGAGTTGATGATTTCCATAAAGTCAGAGCGACGCGAACACGAGCGAGCGGGGCTCGCCCGCCTCGCCATCGCCTCCTCCTCGGCGGCCCCGCACCGCGCTTATCGCGGGCAGCGCGGGGCGGTGCGGGGCGGTGCGGGGCTGGACTGGCTGTGCGGGGCTGTGTGGCCACCGGCCGGCATCAGCAGCGGCGAGGGGCTGGAGTGGGAGCGGCCAGGGGCACCCGCGGCCCCCTGTGCCCCCTGTGCCCCCGCTGTCCCCTCTGCCCCCGCCGTCCCCGCCCCGCCCCGCCCGCAGGTGAACCCTCCGGTTCGATGTCCCCCGCACCCCCCGGGACCGCTCCCTCCCCGCCCTCCGCCCTCCCGGAGGACCCCCTCACCTCCGCAGGGCGCTCCCGGCCGCGGCCGCCCGCCCGGAGCCTCCGCGGCCATGCGGCTGCCGAGAGCGGAGCGCGGAGCGTGCCGAGTGCGCGGGCGCGGGGCGGCGGCGGAGAGAGATGGGGAGCGGTGGGGAGGGATGGGGAGCGGTGGGGAGGGATGGGGAGCGATGGGGAGCGATGGGGAGGGATGGGGAGGGATGGGGAAAGATGGAGAGCAGTGGGGAGCGGTGGGGAGGGATGGAGAGCGGTGGGGAGCGGTGGGGAGCGATGGGGAGCGATGGGGAGCGGTGTGGAGCGGTGGGGAGCGGTGTGGAGCGGTGGGGAGCAGTGGGGAGCGGTGGGGAGCGGTCCGGTCCGGTCCGGTCCGGTCCGCAGGGCGCGGCGATGGGCGCGGGGCCGGAGCGGCGGCGATGGCGGGGCCGGGGCCGGCTCGGAGCGGAGGGGCGGCGGCGCGGGGCGGGGGGCGGCGGGGGCTCCCCGCACACGGCCGCGTCCCCGCCTGCCGCCCGCCCGCGGAGCCGCCGGCAGATGTCACCCGGAGCGAGCGGCGCCGGGCGCGGCTCCCCGGGATGGAGAGAGGGACGGGCAGGGAGCGGGGTGTGGGACCCCGGGATGGAGAAATGGGCCGGGGAGTGGGGTGTGGGACCCCCCAGGGCAGAGAGAGCACTGGGAAGGGAGCTGAGTGTGGGACCCTGGGCAGGAAATCGGGGTGTGGGAGCCCCGGGGCAGGGGCAGCACAGGGTGGGGCTGGTCACAGCAGCCCCGCGATGGGGACCCGCGGCCGAGCCCCGGGAGTGTCAGGGGGTGTGTAAGGAGGGGCCCAGGGGCTGCAGGGGTTGCGTTGTCAGGGGCAGGAGATGCTCCTCCAGAGGCATCGCCGGGTGTTGGGGGCTCTGATGTGCCCCTGGTGCCTTAAAATAAGGGAAACTCAGACTCGGCAGAGGCAGCAATGCCCAGGGGATGTTTTCCAGGTGCCTTTCTTCCCAGAGCTCTAAACCCGAGACTTCCTTAAAGGGAAAAACAAAAAAACAAAACAAAACAAAACAAAACAAAAAAAAACCAACAAATAAAAATAGGGAATGACCTCCAAATCCTCAACATTTCAACAAAACAATGGCTTGGTTCTGGAGACTCTGAAACCAGGACCCTGCTCATGGAATTATTAAGGTTGGAAAAGACCTTTAAGATGATGAAGTCCAGCCTGTGACCGAATCTTACCATGGCCCACTAAACCTCATCACGAAGTGTCACATCCACTCATCCCTGGAGCCATTCCAGGGGTGGTGACTCCAGTGCTTCCCTGGGCAGCCTGGTGCTGTGCTTCACCACACTTCCAGTGGTGGAATTTTTCCTGAGATAAAACTGAACCTCAACCTGGTCTGTCCAATTCAGGGTCTAATTTCTGATAATTCAATGCAACCATAAAAAAAGTGACACTGATCCCTGAATGTCAGGTCCTGAGTAGCCCTTCCCAAACCCAGTCTCCCCCACTAACCCTTGTAATCTGCATTACAGTGACTGCAGAGTGCTGACAAGTTCATGCACACACAGTCTATCAGAATCTTTAGATTTTGGGTGCTGAGAGTTGTGTGCTGGACACGTCAATAGTTGTGTGCAAAGCGAATCCTAAAACTTCTGTGAGGAACTTTCAGTGGGCTGTAAGGATTTGAACATATCAAAGCACCCTGAATCCATCTTCATTAGATGTCTTCAGAACTGCTTTCCACTTTTAAACCCTCCCTATATCTCCACTTGCTCTTTCCATCTGCAGACGCTCAGAAGAAAGCAGAACCAGAAATGTCATTTGGCTTTTGCTGGTGTAAGAGGTTTTTCTGTGATTTACAGTGTCACCACTTCATAAAACTTCCTGACTCCCGTGTCTCTGGGGCGTGCTCCGGCCTCACTCTCTGCTGGGGCTGCCCTGGCTGTGAATCGCTTTTCCCCCATGGCTTGGCCCCTTTTAACTTCCCATCTCTATTAAAAAGCTAATTTGGGAACTCTTTTTCAATGCTCCCAATTTTGTATTTTTAAATAGAGTATGAAAGTCAAAAGCAGGCTCGCTGCAGATAGTCTGAAGCGAAAATATTCCTTCTTCTGTCTTGCTTCTTTTCTCATCAATGTATTTTCTCTCTATGTTTCTGTCTCTCTCTTCTCTCTTTAACTTTCCCTCTTTTCCTTCGGCTCTCTCATTCTGCCTTTTCCCTTCTCTCTCTTTTCTAGGAAAAAAAACTCCTCTAGAAGGTTGGTTCTACCGCCCCAATTATGGCTTTTATTAAAACTTTTTGAACAACTTTTTCTCATTCTGCCACTGACAAGCAGAACCTGCTGGTGTTAAAATGAGCCACGTAACCAGAGAAACTGAGGGACGCACTATCACAGTTAAATATCAATATTAAATGCAGTTCACTTAATTTTTTTCCCCCCTTACATTTTCTTCTGTGTTTATATCCTGTGCCTCTGCAGTGTGTTCTATTTACTGTGTTTGTTCTCTGCGTTGGGTGCTATTCTGCATAAATCCTGCATCTGAAGGCCCCACTGAGTGCGTGGCTGCGCTGCAGCAGTCCTGCAGTGACAGTTGCAGGAGCAGCCTGCCTGCCTGAGCCTCCAGCCTGCCGTAACTCCAGAGCTCTGTGGTCTCATCATGTCCTGCAGACTGTGCCAACAGTTCCCTTGCTGTGGCTCCAGGCTGCTGGAAACACCTGCAGGGGTTAAAGAAAAATCATTAATATGATTCTGTGAAAGAGCTGGTCTTTGCAACCTTAGAATGAAATATGTGGTTCAGTGCCTTCATGGCCCGGGTCTGGCAAAGTCAGGAGCTCAGTTCCTCTCCCCTTTGGGTCCTGTGCAGAAAATGCAATGTCTGCTTTAGGGGTGGAATGGCCCTCCCCAGGACAAATCTGTGTTTTCTTTGAGACAGGAAAAAAACTGTAAAAATTGGATTTGGATCCAAGTTTTGTTGGCTTTCTTATAGGGAAAACTAGAATATTGAATTGTGAAAGTGTCCCTAGGAAATGGTCTTTCATAATAAGGTTCTGCTTTAGTTTTCTTGCAAGACCAGGGTTGGAAATATTTGCTAGAGATGTGTGAACAGCCAAATCCCAGATTCTCTCAGCATCCCTCAGGAGTTTTTAAGGGGAGCTTGTTGTTGGGTCCAAAAGCCCTTGAGGCAAAATGTGCCTCATTGTCAGGCCCCTTTGGAGGCAGGATCCAGAGGTGAGGGATCAGGGGATGTATTTGGGATCACTGGGAGCAGTGCAGGATGTCCAGGGGTGCTGTTAGTGCCCCCGGGAGGCTCCCAGACCCTCCCTCATTCCCAGTGCTGATTCCCATGGACAGTTCCCATGGACAGTTCCCATGGACAGGTCCCATGGACTGTTCCCATGGACAGTTCCCATGGACAGTTCCCATGGACAGTTCCCATCCCAGCTCTGCTCTCAGCCTTGCCCTGCCCGTGGGCTTTGGGAACCCAAGGGGTTGGGTTTAGGGCCACCTCTGATTTACATTGTGCTCAGCCTTTTCTCCCTCTGTGTCTGGAGATCTTCCAAGCCCGAATGAAGCCTCACAGGCAGCTGCATTCTGCTGCTGCTTCCCCAAAGGAGAGAGGAGAGAGGAGAGAGGAGAGAGCCGTGGACGGGGTCCAGCAGCACTGAGAGTTTTCCCCGGCAGCTGCAGCGTTTCTGCTCAGCTGCTGTCAGTGAATCAGGGAAGGAAGGGTCACACACGGTAGGAGAGGGAAAAGACCCTTGAAGGGCAGCAGTGACACCGAACCAGGGCTTGGATTGATTGTCCCCTGTCCCTTCCCAGTGCCCTCCATGGCCCGGGCCCATTTCCCGTGGAGTTTTGGTGTCTGACAGCCCGGGCAGGATTTACTCATTGCTCTTTATCCAAGTGTTCTGCAGCAAGTTCCTTTTGCAAGAGCTGCTCCCAGCCAGTTGGGAATTCTGGTAATTATGAGCCAAGCCAGGCTAAAAAGCTCTGAAGTGAGCGGAGCACGAGGCAAGAGCAGAGCTTTGATCTCACTCTCGTGGTTTAACCCGTCACCATCAAAGCGATCAGCCCTGGCTGCTGCAAGAGCAGAGCCCAATTAGAGAACAGCAAACCCCCCCCTGACAAACCCCCAGCCAACCCCAAATAAATGATCAATGTCAAATTATCAGCTTTGGAATGATCACCAGGGCTGGAGTGACGCCGGGGGTTTTGCTGCCACAGTCAACAACACGATAAATTGGAATTGCAGTTTTTTGGTGGCTCGTAACCAGTAAATCAAGGCCTGGGGAACTATACATTTACTGCAAATTTAAGGAGTTGTTCTTTCATTTTTAAGAGTGCATTTTAAATCAAGTCAACAGCCATAAAGCAATGTACAGCCTGCCTAGCTATTGTCTGGGGAATGAGGCCTGTACCATCATCATTCCTTTTTATTATTATTACCTACAGGGGAAGGGAGAGGAAATTTGGGAGTGAGATTGTCCGTGCTCATCCACCAGGTGAGCCACGCACAGGCTTTTCCCAATATTTCCTAATGGTCAGGAGTGGATGGTCCCCACTCATTGCTGAGGAAAAAAACCCCAAGAGGATTTAGCCCCAAACCAATTTATCATACCAAACCCCTCTCTATAGATGAGAATTGTAATAGGCAGAAATAAATTTATTCCTTTACCTTGGAACGGATTAAAAATAACTTTACCTGCAGACAAATTCTATAACGAGAATTCAAGCTTAATCTGATTTTTTTTTTAATATTGAATCTAGTAAGATCATTATTTCTGCCTTGCTCTGGCAGGATGTGGTCTCCAGCTAAGGGAAGGTGCATCTGTGTGTCATTAAGGGCTAACCTGGAATTCAGATCGTAATCCTCGGCACAGACCTTTGAGAGAGGAAGGGAGCTTTTGTTAATGCATTAATTTAAACTTGTTCACAGCGGCAGCAGTAGCTGATAGCTTGAAAGTAAATTCAGTTAGTATTTTTGGATAGTCCAGAGCTAAAGGGAGCTCTTCATGAATGGGAAAATGTCTCATCTAAGCCTCTCAAGGAGCTCAAAAGGGATATTTATGCAAACATCTGAGCAGGAGGGGCTCTTGCTCTTCATCTAAAAAGACACAACTGCCAGGCTTGTTAGGAAAATGTGTCACATCACCCAAAATGTGAAGTTTGCTGGGGTAAATGATGTTACCTTTATTGCAGGGAGATGGGGGCTCACCAGGACACGTTGGCACATCTTGTTAAACACGACTGGGTTTGCTCATGGCAAACCTCAGGGCCAGAAGGATTGGTAATTCTGGGTTTGTACTGGGGACAGGATGGGAAAATCAAAGGAATGGGATTTTCCCCAAATCACTGTGCTCCTGTTTCTGAGCAGGAAATCCTCAGTGATGAAAACTCGGATTGCTCACCAAGGAGTGAGTTACAGCAGCTCCTTTCCTCAATTAGCCGAGACAACCTTCATTGCTGTAGCCGAGTGCTCAGATGATGCATTTCTAACCCTGAGTACAAGGGAGAACATGCAAAGCCCAGCACAGGCCGGGTGATGGAGCAGGACAATACAGCCAGAGTAAAGAGCAATGCAGCAAATGATGAAATGGCCAACAATAACTCCGTGAAATAGCATTTGAATGGGGTCCCGTCCAAACGAGGGCTTTGCTCTTGATGAAACGGCTCAATTTGTGCCACTTCTTGTTTGGAGACCTCTGGGTTTGCAGACATTGTTCAGGAGAGAGGGAAGCAGCTCTTTATTTCTACTGATGGCAGAAATGGAGGCAGATAAAATTCCTCTTTTTCTCAGTTTTCAAAGTGCTGAAGAACCTTTGCCCGCAGTTTATCTGTTGCAAATGCCCATTGCCTGGGCCTTCATCTGCATGAGGAAGCTGAGGAACAGGCTTGGATCCCCCTGGAGGAATGACACAGGTAATTAGGGATTTGGATCTGACAGTTCCTTTATTGCTCCTGCAGACAGCAGCAGAAAGAAAGGAATTAATTTATTGTCTATTATCCATATATTACAGAGGCAGTAAGGCTGTGCCTTGTTCCCTGGCTGCGCTGGGGGCTGCAAACAGGCAGCTCTCAGTGCAGGCCCTCAGTGGGCTCAGGATCAGCCCCTCAGGTGTAAAGCTGAACGAAAAGCAAGATAAATATTCATGAAAGGTCTGATTTTATGTGACCTGCTTTCCCACCTGAGCCGTGATCCAGGCCGCTGATCCGAAGAATAGATTCTGATTTCCATTTGATAAGGCTTACGTTTTTTTGGCAAAGGGAGGCTCAGAAATAATCCTTCTCTGAGCAGATAAATCATCCAAAGCACTCAAACATGCAGGCCAAGGGAGGGGAGAGCTGCTCGCTGAGTTGCTGCGATTTCTTGTCTCCAGGAGTCCCTCCCAGGGCAGATTTTGGGTGAGATTTTTGGGGCACACCCAGCCCGTGGCAGGACAGGGAGCAGGGCTGTGCCCGGGGCGGGCAGAGCTGACCCAGAGTGCTCAGCCCTGCGGGTTCTGCTCTCTGCAGGGCTCAGAAATCCTCCAGCCCCTGCTGAAAAGGAACATCCTGAAGGCCCAGCCAGCCCAGGGGCTGCTAATGCACACGGAGTGAGCAGCACTGAGTGCCGCGCTGGGCTGGAGCCTGGGGCTGCCTCTGGAGCATCCCAGCCCTGTGAAAACGGGGATTTTAGACCCAGCTGGGGATGGAAGCTGTCCCGGGGCTCTCAGACCTGCTGCTGCCCTGCAGGTTTTGTGCCGTGGGCTCCTCCAGCTGGAATGAGCCCTACAGCCCTTCCCTGGCAGGGCAGGAACACCGAGGGGAGAGAGGGGTGGTGATTATTTACTAAACAATCCAGTGCGGGGAAACAAATGTTAGTTTCAAACTGCTGGTGGTTCACAGAGCCTGGCACGGCCTGGAGACGTTTCCTTTGGTTTGTCCTGCAGGAGAACAGGTCTGAAAACAAATTCTGCTGGCAGGGAAAACAAACATTTACGGTTCCAAACAACAAAATTAAATCAGGCGATGGGCAGGAGTTGAGGTTCTAATTAGTGCTGGAATTTGTCTAAAGCAGTGTTTGAGTCCCTTCCCTGAGCCCCTGGCTGCTCCAGGGACTGGGATCACCCTCCCAAGGTGTTTCTCTGTGAGCACAGAGCCTTGCAAGGGCTGAGCCCTGGTGCAGCACCAATCTCCCCCCTGCAGCAGCCCCTGCCCCAAATCCCTTCCGTGGAAATCCAGGTTGGCATCAGCAGCTCCTGCAGGGCAGCACCAGAGCAGAAGAGAAGAGAATTTGGCTCAGGGACTGGCCAGTCCTGCCCAGGGCTGCTAAATGAGCCTTTTTCTCTGCACAACTCAAATTCCAGGAGTTTCCACAAGTGCTGTAATAACAAAACGTGCTATTAGGAGTAAGTAATTATAATTATCGCTTCCTGACTTCTACTCATTGCCTCTCTTCAGAAACAAAAACAGGGGTGGAGAATTCTCATCTGACCTTCAGACACAAGGACAAGATGCACAGCCACAAAAAATTGCAAACAGGACTGGGGATAATTTCACCTAATCCTGAGAATACAGCAACAGGCTTCCCAGGAGGATGATGACATTCACAGCCTGAGCTGTTGCTAAGCTTCAGAAAAACATTTATTCTTTGGCCACAAGCTATTTCTGGTCTTTGTCATTAGCAGAGACATTTATGTCAGAAAATGTTGTTCCTTTTAAAATATTCTGTGATAAAAGGCACTTAGATGTCCAGTGTGAGCTTTAAATTAAGGCTGAAGTGGGGCTGTGCTGCAGCAGCTGCCGACTCCTCCACGTTCCCATTTCGCTCTCAGCAGTGCCAGTCTGCCCACAACAGGTTATTGCTGCAGTCTGAGGCACAAAGACCAGACTCAAATGATTTTCTCGACAAGGGCACACTTGGCTCAAACAATTCCCCTCCCAGTTTCTCAGATCAGTGTCTGGTCTACTGCCATGGCAGTAAACAAGTGTAAACTCTAACAAAGCACAAATTGGCTGTTGCCATCTCTGCTGCTGACTCCTGGCCCCAGGAACGTCACTGCTGAGGGGCTGAAGGGTGTCACTGGAACAAGGGGCTCTGCAGCAGCCCTGACCCCAAACTCATTTATTTACATGTCATCCTTCTCTTATTTGTTCTCAGAAAACCTTTCCTTTGGCAGCGTGTTTCATTTAACAGCACTGAGTGCTATGTAAACAGAGGAGCCTTAGTTCCCTAGGTTCTGCAGAATTAAAGCCTGCTTATGTTATTTTGCTCTACCTTGTAGTTATTTTGCTTGATTTCTTTGGAGGATAAGCTGACAACATTCCCCCAAGTTACAAAAATTACACGAATTATTCCTAAGCCTGGCACAGAGACAGCTGGCTCTGAGCCATTTGCACTGGAGCATTAAACCTTAGATCACCAAAAAAACCCACAAAACACAATCTGGGAGAAGCTCAGAAAAGCACAGGGAGATCAGATGGACCAAATAAGTTTCTGTTCTTTCTTCCTCTGCTTCTTTGTGCGTCTGCACTAACACCGAGTGTCTCTTTGGGAAAGGGTTTTTAGGAAGTAGCTTATGCCTGTACAAGGGCATTGTTAGAAGTATAAAAAGGGTCTCCAGTGAAGTGCAAGAGGTTTTGTTAATTATTCTTGGCACAGCAATGCTCAGGGTAAGATTTTCTGTGGGATCAGGACCTTGCAGTGCTCTCAAAGGTGTGGGAGAGAAAAGCCAGTGCAGGCACACCCTGAGGAGCTGCAGTTTGTCCCCAGCCTTCGCTCCAGCCTTGTCCAGCGCAGTCCCAAATTTTCATGGAGTCAGGTCTGAGGACAAAACACCCGAGCCAGAACTGTGAGTGCCTGACTGTGTGTGTGCCCTCACCCCAGAGCTGCACAGAACCTGCACTGATTTCTCTCATTCCCCCTCATTTCCTGCATCCAGCAGCCCAGTGAGAATCTGCCAAAGGGCTGCACTTCCTGCGAAGGACAGTGCCTGGCAATTACTCGGGCAGAAGCTGAGTGTGTTCAATTTGCAGATAATTATAAATCTATTTAGGAAATCAAAGGAGCCACAGTGTATTTTTAAAGCAGAGTATTTTCTACTCAACGCGGATCAAAACAGATAAACACGGCAATGAAAGAAATGTTCAGCCTCACATGTGGGCAGCCTTCAGCGCCACGTAAAAGCATTTGCCCTTTACGTGATTTAAAGATAACATTCTCTTAGTAGATGCTGATAATTAGTCATCAAACGCAGAGAGAGCACGTTCCAAAGTGAACCCACAATTATCTCACTCCAGTGGATTAATCTCTCCTTTCAGGAGCTCGTCACCCAAACACTTTTGAAACGTGGCCAATGTATTACGGGTTCCTCAGGATTCTCTGACAGCGTTGCATCATCCTAAAACCTTTCTGTGGGGAAGCAAAAATCGGTGTTTGGCATCTCCCTTTTCCTCGGGCCGTGCTGATGATTTACTGGGCGTGGCGGGGCTCAGCCAAAGGCTGCACCTGCTGATTTTGTGGGTCTTTCCCAACCTTTGAGATCCCATAACCCTGTGGAGCTGTTCCCGTTGCTGTCACACAGTGCTGGGAACGTGTCCCCTGGTGCCAGCAGCACCTCCCTGCTGGGCTCAGGCCCCTCAAGGCTCGGTCATAAATCACTCCCTGACCCTGTTATTGTTATTGCTGTGACCCCTGGGCAGCTCCCCCTCCACATCTGTTTGTTCCCAAGTGTTCTCCAAATGGGAAATGCCAAATCCAGCGATTTATGAAATCCCCCTGGAGTTCCTGTGAAGACAAATAAAGCAGCGCTGGGTTTGTTTTGGGTAGGAGGGCAGGGAGCAGCCAAGGCAGCAGAGGAATGAAGTGCAAGGCTGGAAAGGAACAAGATGTCCGAAAAAGGGCTGATGTGACAATTCACGTGGTGCTTCGGTGGGCAGGGGCTGCTGGCCAAAGGCTGGGGGAGATTTGGAGATCTTTCCCAGCCTCAATGACTCTGAGCTCCTGGGGCAGCTCCTGAGGGATCTGCAGTGCCCTGAGACTGGGCCAGCCCCAGTACACGGGCGGGGCAGCTGTTCCCACATGGGTGTCCTGTCCCCACATGGGTGTCCTGTCCCCAGCTGAGTGTCCCATCCCCAGGAGCTGCCCGGGGTGTCCCTGGGGATAAGGGACGAGCTGGGCTCAGCTCTGTCCTCACCTGACCCAGCTGGGAGGGAAGGGCAGAGCGGGGTCAGTGTCCTGCCAGCACTGGGAGCTGAGGGGGCAGAGCCCCAGCCCTGTCCCCATCCCCTGTGAGTGCCCCGAGCCTCTCTGGGCTCCCAGGGACCCCGAATTCCTGACAGGAGTCACCCTCCTGCTCCACACCCCAAATTCCTGACAGGAGTCACCCTCCTGCTCCATACCCTGAGTTCCTGACAGGAGTCACCCTCCTGCTCCATACCCTGAGTTCCTGACAGGAGTCACCCTCCTGCTCCAGGGCACTGCAGCCACGCTGGCAGGGCTGCTCTGATGCCACAGCTGTGCCAGCTCTGCCCTGAACACGACAGTGAAGCAAATGAAATATGAGATTTATTGATCTTGTCTGTGCCGCATTGTTATTCACACTGAGCGAAATTCACCCCTAGGCACAGGACAAACATTAGAGTTGGGAAAAAAACGTCGCAGCTGAATGTTTTATTTGGTGGAGAAAAAAAATGCAGGTTTGAGTCAGTTGCAAGTGCTTGTAAATTCACATCGCGTTTGTCAAAGGGTTTCGGTACATAAAACATTTTTCAGAAAATCAAAACATTTACTATTGATGTTTATTAAATGCAAGATCTACATTTTAACGTCTGAAATAGCTTTTCATTTTAAATATTAATAAGATTTACTTTGAAACTAATACTAAACCCTGAGAAACAAGCCAGTATTTTGCTAAGGTTAAAAAAATCAACAAAATGCAAAAAATACGAACAAATATTAGATGACTTCAGTTTGGAAAGAAAACACAATATTTTCCGGGTCGATTCAGAGGGTTTCCCCATTCTTTTGGCTTAGCCCATGAGATCTCCATCCCCCCGGGTCTGCTGAGCTGGATCAGGGGTTTGTGTCCCGTGGGTGCCCCAAGGCCCCGATGGCCTCCGTGGAAATTTCTGCCTCTGGGCTTGCCTGGTGCTCGTTTCCCCAAGCTGTTCCCAAGCCTGGAAAGCAGAGAGTGAATATCAGGATGTTGGGGTGCTGTGGCACAGAACCGCTCCTTTGCTGAGTGCGTTGAGGCTGCAGAGAAACGCGTGGAAAGAATAAAAAAAAAAAAAAAATTTAAAAAGTGCCGGAGGATTATCCCGCATTGGCAATAGATTTACAGCGGTGCTACACCGAGCAGAGTCAGCTCTTAAAAAAAGTCTGTAATAATTTAATGTGCATTATTAAACAATATAGATCCCGATGCAGCTGCTGGGGCCGCTGCCTGCACCAGCAGCGTCTCGTACCTTTTATTTTTAATCGCTGACGATGTTCCCCTCCCTTCATTAATCTTGCATTGAGGTGTTGTTCTGCAGAGGGCTGGCGTGGCTGCCAACGCCGGCAGCATCCACAGCAGGGCTGGGGCAGGGAAAAACTCCTCAGCAGGGCAGGGAAAAACTCCTCAGGGGGAGCTGGGGCAGGGAAAAACTCCTCAGGGGGAGCTGGGGCAGGGAAAAACTCCTCAGCAGGGCTGGGAAAACCTCCTCAGGCCCCAATTCAGTAAGTCTGTACCCTGGGAGAGCTGGGCTGGGGGCCCTGGGGTGTTCTGCAGGGGCTGCAGGTGCTGCAAGAGCTGCAGGTGCAGGTTCTGTGGGGTGGGGGATGCAGCTCTGGGAAGGGACAGGGGACAGGGCAGGAGCAGGGCTGGTGACCCCAGGACCCTGCGGGGTGACCCCGCAGCTCTGGGGGCTCTGCTGTCACCACTGTCCCCTGGCAGGAGCAGGGGCAGCTGCCCCACAAACAGCTCGAGGTGGCTGATCTGAGCTGCCAGCACACAGCCCCTGCAGTTCCTGCAGCCCCTGCAGCTCCTGCAGCTCCCCCGTGCCCAGGTGGATCCAAAGCCCGGCTCTGCCCCTGCCCAGGTGCTGTTTGCGCTGGCAGGACCCAGTGGAAACAACCGTCAGAAAGGGGAAAAGGAGGGAAAAGGACAATGTAACCCTAAAGGAAGGGAAGTGGGGAAGTGTGGAGAAACCAAGACAGGATTTATTCAGTGAAATCCTCCCCGTTTGTCTGGGATCTGCTCAACAGGAGCCCCAGCAGCTGATGGAGAAGATTTTTCCAGCCCCTCCTCGATCACTTTGCTCATTTCTTCCCATCAACCATGTATGGCCTCCGTGTCAAAATATCATTTTACCATTATTGTCTATTTCCAGGATGTCTTTTATTATCCTGATTTCATTTTGCAGCCCAGAAAGTGGCACAGGCTTGGCTCCATTCCCTCAGGTTTATGAAAGACTGCGGCAAGAGGGAAGAGCCTTTCTGCTCCTGCTCAGCTCCAGTCCCAAACCCAAGGCTCCCCCAAAAACCCGCTGGAGAAATCCAGGCTGGTCAGGTCTCCTTGGCAGCTGGACTTGCTCCTGTGGGCACACAGCTGGGGGGACACGCTTTAAAAACAAAACGAAACAAAATTATAATAAAGAGTAATTAGAAAAACTTGAATCACACACAAAGTAGATGGGATCAAATTTACTTGTGGAAGAACAGAATCACAGGAGCATTAATGCTGGAAATTGCCTCCGAGTCCAGCCTCAGAGTAATACATGAGTAATTATGTAAGTAATTATAAAGTGCACATTTTTCAGCTAAACAAGATAAAGCTGGAGATGTGCTAGCACAGCCTTTCCCAGATTTATTAAATATTTTGCAGTTTAGGCCATTAAAATTTTAAAAACAGCCACAGCCAACCAGGAGGGGAGGAGAATGTTTGAAGGGTATCCTGACTTTTCCAAGTGTCAGTGGAAAACTGTGCCCCTGCATTGCTGTAGATGTGATTATTTTAGGCTCTAATCTATCAAAGGGATGCAATTCTTTAGGTCTGGACAGCTAATTCTCCACCCTGGAATTCACAGATCATCATAAAAAGCATTTAAGCCTTCGTGGAGATGAGCTCAGCTCCTCCAGCTGCTGAATCCTTTGGGGTGAGCCGTGTCCCAGGCAGGGTCTGTGCTGGGCGTCTGCATTTCCTGCCTGCCTGGCAGCGCTTGCACAGCTCCTGCTGTCCGTTGGTTCTCATTTAGATGCAATTTCTTTTGTAATGAGGCAGAACTTATTCTCCAGCCCCTACAGGTGCCTCTGTCAGCTCTCCAAGCCGAGCATGAAGAGGCGGGTTCCCAATTGATCTCTCAATTAGGGCTTTGTTGATATGGGATAAATGAGGGTTGGCCTGGCTGGGACACGCCCCGTGGGGCAGCACCTGCCCGTGAAAAACACCCGTTACACGGGAAAAAAACAGCTTTGGGGGTGGTTTGTTCACCCTTGATCGTCCAGTGTGGCACGAGGGCTGCTGGTTTGGGGTGGAGCTGTGGGGTGGGTGCTGACCACAGCCTGGGCTCACCCTCAGCCCGGCTGTGCCAAGGTTCTCTGGGTTCAGGCCAATCCAACATTTGGGATGTTCCCAGCTGCTCTCCCAAGCCCTCACAGCCCAGGGTGCCAGGTTCTCAACCTCTGCACTGGAAAAATGTAAAAAAAATGTGTCTGGAGCTTGCAGGGGGCTATGCTGGGGGTTTGGCTTCACCTTTACAAAGGAAGAATTGCAGCATTCGCGGCACAGATGAGGCCCCAGTTTGCACAGCAGCGTGATCTGGTTAGGCAGGTAATTAACTCAGCCTTATTGACCACAGCCCAAACGCCTAATGGAAGAAGTCTGGAAAGTGCTCCAAAAATTATTTCCTGCTAAATCAAAAGCTGAGATGAAAGAGAGGTTAATTTACAAAGATGGGCAGAAAGTTTAATAGCAATTTAATTTTTGTGAAAGATGCGTGTGCTGCTACGGCCTGACAGCGTGGAGGAAATCGCAACAGTCCTGGAATCAAGCTGCTTCTGATTTTCCTCCTGACTTTGGGCTGTTGGGTTTTATGTGCAGCAATTCATTCGATGGCAGAGTTCAGGTATTAGGTTTGCAGTAAAAATCAATGTGAGGTCGCGGGCCCAGGCTGAGTTCTTGTCATTTCGGCACCACAGATGAGGCTGATGCCCTGCTCTGTTATCTGTGCAGGGCCTGGGATGGGATCCATGGGATGGGATCCATGGGATGGGGATCCATGGGATGGGATCCATGGGATGGGGATCCGTGGGATGGGATCCATGGGATGGGATCCATGGGATGGGGATCCATGGGATGGGGATCCATGGGATGGGATCCATGGGACGGGATCTGTGAGATGGGATCCATGGGATAGGATCCATGGGATGGGGATCCA
>VZDJ01000268.1:190477-242669 GCA_008694505.1 Cyanoderma ruficeps | reverse complement strand
CCCCCCCCCCCCCCCCAGCCCCCTGCCCCTGACACAGCCCTCAGCAGTTTGCTGTTGGTGGTGCCCCCTCCAGCAATCACAGCCACGCTCCCCTGCCCTGGCACAGGCAGGTGGCAGCTGAATTTTCTGCCCTCTGTCTTTGTGCTGTGGTTTCTCACGCAGCTTCATCTAAACAATGTGTATTTTCAGAATGTTTGCATAGTTCTCCTCTGAGAGAAGAGATGATTGATGGTGATGTCACCATCCAGGTTGGAGAGGTGCCAACCTGTGTAGCCAATCTCTGGACCTTTGTACAGATGTATAAAATGGAGTCAGATTTTGAATTAAAAAAGGTTGTTCCCTTGAACTGCTGCTGTGCCTGCTCATCTTTCTGTCCCTGGAGTGGGACACTCCCAACCTCGGCAATCCACATCTGGTGACCCCGAACGTGTGAGGACTGCAGCCTGGGTCACAGCTGGGTGACAGGTGCCAGCACTGCTGCACGGCTGCAGCCGGCCCAGGACTCCCCGGAGCCTCGAGGGGACGGGCAGAGCTCCTGTAAATGTGCAGAAAGTTGGGGATTATCCTGTGCCTCACTCCAGCTGGGGGTGGAAATCACAGAATTGCTGAGGTTGGGAAACTCTTTCAGACCGCCGAGTCCCACCCAGCACTCCCTGAGGGCAGGAGGCCTCTGTCCCTGAGCCTGTGTGACCCAGGGCTCTGCTCAGGGCAGCAGGAGCACAGACCTGCCAGTCAAACCCTTCCCAGACTGGTTTCCATCTGCTGCGGGTGCCCTCCCCCGGGTGCAGGTCATGCAGCTCCATCCCTGCTGCACTCATGGCGTTCTTCTCCTTGGCCTGGGCCCTTCTCAGGGCTGTGCTGTGACAGATCCAGGCACTCGGCTGTCACTCCGAGGTGCTGCATGTCTGGTTTTACGCTCTGGTTTGCAGCCTCAGGGGAGGGAAGAAGGTTTTTCCAAAGGCAGGGAAGTGCGTCACCCCCTCCCCTGCAAAAAGCCTTTCCCGGGAGCACAAAGGGCTGGGACTCTTCAGGACTTCTCTGCAAGTTTGTCATTCCCCATCAAACACCCATTACTTAAACAACCGATGTCAGATCCAGATCAAGCAACACTCTGGTCTAAACTTTATTCCTCTCCCTGTAGTAATTACTGCTCAGCTCGGTGCTTTATAGAGGCCTTTGACTTCACTTTGAAACAGGCATTGCTGCCTGGTGCCAAAGACTCTGACTAAAATGAAAAATCTTTGATCTGACTCAGTATCACAACTCCTTTTTTTGGTGTATTAACATAATCTCTGCACTGAAATTAATCTGTGGTGTGGCTGCAGTCTGCTGAAGATCACGTGCCTGAGCATTCCAGATGATGACTTTTTAAACAGTGGCAGTCCTTACTTCTCCAGCAGGGAAGGGCAGGAGAGGAGAGGAGAGGAGAGGAGAGGAGAGGACAGGACAGGACAGGACAGGACAGGACAGGACAGGACAAAGAAGCTGCTGGGGTCACCCCGGGCTCGCCCCACCTGTCCTGCCTGAGGAGGATTTCCCCAGCCAGGAGATGCTGGAGGGCTCAGGGGGTGGGCAGGCAGACCTGGCAGCTCAAGTGTTTCTTTCCAGGGGGATTTCAGCTGGAAAAGCCTCCCTGATTTATCCTGAGATCAAACCTCCCACGGGGCTCCCATCCTGCGCTGTCGTGCTTTTCCTTTGTGATACCACTCCTGTCTGGAGCATTCAGCTGCTTGCAGAGGCCTGGAGATCTTATTTTTCAATGAGAAATTGAATTATTAGGAGGAAAAATGTCAGCTATACATAAAACATAGGAACACATATAATTCTGAGCCTTTTGTTGCCTCTTCAGTTAACGAAACAAGCAAAATCTGTATTTGAAAGGACAGGATTTTCCAACAGATTCATTAAAGACATTGTAGCTGACAACTGATGCCATTGGCAAGAATATATATCTCTTATTTAACGTATTTCCATCCTGAAAGTAAAATCTCTGTTCTATAAGTCAATTAATACACAGTTCATTTAACTAGAAACAACTATATAATTAAGAAACAACAACAATTCATTAGTCTTAATGGGATTTAATAAAGTTCCTAAGCAAGGATTCTTCTGAGAATTAATTACAATGTATTAATCAGGGAAAAGTCCCGTTCCTCACTCATATATCTGTATTAATGTATATATGTATATATATGTATATATATGTATATACGTGTGTATAGAATTAATTACAATGTATTAATCAGGGGAAAGTCCCGTTCCTCACTCATATATCTGTATTAATGTATATATGTGTATATATGTGTATATATATGTATATATGTATGTATAGAATTAATTACAATGTATTAATCAGGGGAAAGTCCCGTTCCTCACTCATCTATCTGTATTTATATGAGTGTATAGAATTAATTACAATGTACTAATCAGGGGAAAGTCCCGTTCCTCACTCATCTGTCTGTATTTATGTGTGTGTATCACCGAGGGCCTGGGGGATGTGGATCCCATCCCGTGGCCGTGCCTTTGCCCCCATCCTCAGGAAGGTCCAGCCCTCAACCCAGCAAAAGTGAAAATGACAACGTCTGAGTCCCGTGGTCCTTTCCAAGATCCATTTTTCACCAGGATTTTCATCCAGGCCCGCGGTTTCTTCCCTCATTAGCCCATTTTGTTATTAATCAAACAGCAGGTTTTGGCTGGCACCGATTGAATTTTCAAGCAATACCTGCCACAACGCGGGGAACAAAAGGAGAAAGATGTGTTATTTTTTAATGCAAATGGTTTCAATTCAGACATATTTGATCAAATTGGGCTGACAATTAAATTATAAATGAAACAAGTGAAGGGGTCAGTGATGTGACAAATGGCACTGTCATTGTCACTGTCACACGGAAGGGAACCGGGTTTTTAAAAATGAAATGAGAATTGCAAGCGTTAACTGGTGCTGCCTGTCAGGACGCAGGGGCGAGGATTTTTGGGAGATAGGAACTACCCTGGCCATGTTCTCCTACACTGCCCAGTGAGCAGAGAGGAGCAGGAATCCTCGGTGCTGTGGCACTGGGGGCTCCAGGGGGTCCCGCTGTCCTCGCTGGCCTGGGGCTGCCCGGAGCAGGGACACAGGGATGGGTCTGGCTCTGTCCACGTTCCCTGGGCATAACCCAGCCCTGAGGACATCTCTGTCCATGGAGCCAATCCCAAACCTCACCCCTGGAGGAGCTGTCAGTCAAAACCAGTGAGCTTTTCTTTTGTATCAAAGTGAATTATTCATATTTTCCCCAGCGGGGCATCCCTTGGACCGGGAAAGGAGCAGCTTTGTGCCCCCGGGGGAGCTGCTGCCACTACCCCCGAGGGGCTCTGGGGACCGTGGTGTCCCCTCGGTGTGGCACCAGGGCTGGGGGCAGAGGGAGGAGCTGTGCCTGAGCGCAGAGCCCGAGTCATCCCGAGTGGGACCTCGGGGGCTGCTCCACCCTGGGAGCACCTGCCGACCTCCACACCGCACAAAAATCCGCGGATATAACTGTGATGTGAGCAGGACCCGGCCGAGGGGTTTGCACCACCTAATCCGGGCCAGTTTCTGTTCGTCGTGGAGGAATCTTTGGAGCAGTTTCCCCAGTGCTGCGATAGGGATCTGCTGCCCCTCCTCTGGAGCGTGATTTGTATCTGCTCCCCCTCCTCTGGAGTGTGATTTGTATCTGCTCCCCGTCCCCTGGAGTGTGATTTGTATCTGCCAGGCTTTGTAAGAACACGCCGAATTCCACGTGAATTCCACGCTGACATCCTTGGCTGAAAGGACAGCCCAGTTATCAGCCCCACTCCAGTCCCGGCGCTCCCAGCAGGGCAGAGGATGTACATTTATTTATCTCACCCTGCCAGGAGCAGCTCCCCCAGCTCAGGGCAGCCCTGCTCCACCTCGGGAAGGTCTCTGGAACAGATTTCCAGCACAGCTGTATCACAATTTTAACGTACTTTGTGAAATCCTGGGAGGTCGCATGTATCTCTATCTCCTTTCTCTTTTGCTGCTTGTTTCGGGATTTTTTTATTTATTTTACCTTTCTGGTGCCATGTCACTGAGCTGAAAAGATTAATAAAGAATGATTAAGGGCTGCAGAGAATATTTTACAGTGATAGACTTAGGGAGCTCAGTCTGTTTATCTTATCAAAAAGAAGCTTGTAACTTAATTTCTATGGATAAGAACCTTCGCAGGGAGGGAGCTCCAGGTCCTGAAAGGCTTTTTCTTCAGAGAAAGGCACAAAAAGACCTAATAGATTTAAGTTGAAGCCAGAAAAATCCAATTAACAAGGCAGAAATTTTGAACTTCGAGGATCATTAGCTACTGGGAAAATGTGGCCGTGTACTCTCAGCTTGGGCTGAGATCCCAGATCTGGATTGTCCCCAGATCCAGATCTGACACTTCTGGGAGTGACTCTGATGGGAGTCTGACTGACCCCTTTGGGAGCCTGCTCTGCTGTCACAGGCACTGAGTCTGACCTCCCGGGCAGCCCAAGGTAATTTTACCTCCTGGAACCACAAACACCCCAAGGAGCTGCCCCGGTGCCCTCCCGGGCTGTGCCATCCCCTCCGAGGGTCCTGCCTGGGCTGGGATGTGCAGGGGGCTGGGGCAGGGACCAGCCCGAGCAGGGCTTGGCTCAAACAATGCCACCCTCCAGGGCTGCTCTCCGTGCTGGGCTCCTTTCCCAGGCCGGGACCTGCCCTTTGTGCCGGGAAAGCCTCAGAAGGGTCCAGGCAGGAGAGGATGAGAGCACAGCCCCAGCCCATTCCCTGAGCCCCTGAGCCCCTGCCCATCCCAGCCCACCCCTTCCCACCACTGCCCATCCCTCCCCATCCCTTTCCATCCCTTCCCATCCCAGCCCATCCCAGCCTCAGCGATCCCTCCAGGGGCGGTGCAGACATCCCGCCAGGATCTTTGCATTTTTAAAGGTACCGGCTCAACCCCCGCAGACCGTGAGGGCAGATTAGAAGCACCGGGGGCAATAATCGGTCGTGGGTGCCCGGAGGGCCCCTCCAGCAGAGCCGGTCCGTGAGGCTGCAGCTCAAAGACAAATCCCACGAAACGAGAGTGAAGAGGCAGGAGCGAGGCCAGGGGCTTTGGGCAGGGATTGCCAGCCCATTTGTGCGGCTCTGCCCCTTGGCTTGTGCGGGAGAACACAAACCCTCCCTCTCCCCCGGTGCTGCTCTCAGCCCTGCCCAGGTTTCAGCCCAGGGAGATGAGCAGGGCCGTCCCTGAGCTCTCTGGGGCAGGGAGGAGGGTTTGGGGTGGCAGGAGCAGATGTGGGCAGATGTGCAGCTGCAGCTTTCTCTGCCAGGGGGCTGCGGGGGGGATCCTGCTCTCCCCCTCACCCGTGGGCTCCAGTGGGGCCATTTATTGATTGTGACCCTCAACAAAAACCTGCAAAGTCACAGCTTGGACACGGGATGGATTAACTGTGCCTGCAGTGACCGGCTGGAAAAGCAGGACAAAGGAAGGATGCTCAGGGGTGCCGGGGCTGAGATCAGGCTGGGGTGCCCACCCTGGAACGTGCTAAACACCGCAGATTTATTTCTGAGCCATAATGTGCAATTTCTGCAACAACCAACCTACGGTACCGGGCTTTGTGAAGTATTTATCAATCGGAGCCAGAGCAGGGGGTTGCCATGGAGATGGGAAGTCGCCGGGTGATATTTTTCAGTTCTGCAAATGCATCGTTGCAAAGCACAAATGGGGAAGGAAAAGGAGCCGCGGCGTCTTTAAAGTACAAAATTTGGGTTTAGGTTGTCACGCAGAGGGAAAAACTGTTCCCTTGGGCTGTGGGAGGGGTGAGATGAATCCCGTTAAAAGCGAACCTCAAGCCGGGCTCTGCAGAGCGGGATGGAAACCTGGAGGGGACCCGGGATCCCGGCACTCCCGGGGAAGTTACTGAGTCAGAAATAAAAGCCGTGAATTTCCTGTGGCTGAAGGCCTGTGTAAACCCAAGGTCACCGGAACCACTTCTGTGCCTGCTTCTTATCATTTCAGGCAGATAAAAAAAGAGCAGTTAAGCCCAGGCTGGCAATTTGGCGCGTTAGCATTAATCCTCAATGGAATCAGAAGGTGTTTGTTTTCCCTGAGCTCAGCTAACGCTTCACTCCACTGGTAGCAGCAGAAGCCATAATTACTCCTCCATTTGACAGAATCTGAGGATGATTCCATTGACGGCTCCCATGTTATTTACGCACACAAGTCATTTACTTAAGTGAAACTTGAGCATCAAGTATTTATTCAACTTCCCTAATTCCCAGCCCTTCCCACCCAGCAAATGGCTCTGGGTGATCTCCATTAAAAGCTTGAGTGTTAATCCAGAAATTGCATAACCTACTTAAAAATCTGGGATCTTGTGTGACAAATATAAAAGTAACTAATTCAAATATTTTCACCCCAGCATGGATATTGAATTTTGAAGATTTTCACCTGCAGCTGGGGCTGCTGCATCACTGCACACGTGGCAGCAGAAGCACCCCAGGTCCCCAAAATGCCAACATTTTGGCACTGGAACTTCTCAGGAAGACTTCAGGATGTAATGTTCTGAGGAAAAAAAAAAATCCATTTTTGGCTTGTTATTGAAATGTAATGGATGTAGCTACAAAATACTGTCATTTTCAAATATTAATTCTATTAATAACTTTACACATTCTGACAGGATTCGAAAAGATTTTTGGGCATGGGCTTAGGGGGTCAGGGCTGGGCAGTGCTGTGCTCTCACCCCACAGCTGCAGAGGGATGGGGATAGTTTGGTTTGGATCCTCTAACAATGACAGCTTTAGTCCAGATGTTTGGCCAGGTGTGTTGGGTTTGGTGCTCCTGAGTGGTGACTCCATCCCCTCCAGCAGCCCAAAATGGCAAATCTGGGAAAACTGTGGTTTCCCTGGATGGGCTGCAGCAACAGCAGCCTTCACACGTGCAAGAATTTATTATTATTTATGATTTATTATTCAGTTCACTGAAGTACTGGTATCATGCTGAAGTGACCTGAACTTGCCGTTTGTTCAGCAACGCAAAGAACGTTTCATGGTTTGTCATACAAAAAGAATAAATTTGAAATCTGTGAGGGAGGGCCCAGCCTCAGGGCTGGATTGAAGTGATGGGTTGCACAGATTGCATTTGGCATTCAGGACTACTTCCAGCACTTAATGGCTTGGCTTTAATGCTTCTGATTTCTTTTTATTGAAAAGCATCCCACAAGACCATGGCATTTCTCACAGGGCTGTGTTGGGGGCATGGAAGGCATTTCTAAACTCATGGCAACACTCAATGTTAAATATTCATAACTGCAGCTACCATTTGCTGTTGATAGGGACATTGATTTTCTTTGGAAGCACCGGAATTATTTGTGGCTCTTCTTGTCTGCTGCGATGGTTCTGCATAAAGTTTGGGGAAATACTGAGCATGGTGCATGGTTTTGGGTTCATGTCCTTGTGCAGCAGGGAGATAAAGCCCCACATGCAGTGAAATGCTGTTTCTCAGGATCGGGAGGATGCAGAAGTTGCAGGCTGGGAGGGGGCAGAGCAGCAGAGGTGTTTTGGGGTGTTTGGGGTGGGTGTGGGAGCCCCAGCTCTGCTGGAGACACTTCTGGGATGACTGGAGTGAGGTGCCTGCACTGAAACATCCGCCACCATCCCCTTCGCTCAGCCCCTGGAAAGGTTACAGAGCCTGCACTGAAACATCTGCTCTGGCTTTAGAGGTATTATCCTCATCAACTGGGTTAGAAGGGTCAGTGTGCAAAAGCTAAAAATCCCTGATGAATGTGTGACACTCTGGGAGTGTTCTCCATGCAGGGAACTCCTGACAGACGCACACGGGGCGTGGTGAGGAGCTCCAGTGTCCTGGAGAAGCCCCAACTCCTGCTGCTGCTGGTCTGTGAGAGTGAGAAATGGAAAGGAAATTCACAGGGCAGTGAGAGCAATCAACAATCCAGATCTCTGCCTCAGCCACCGGGGTTTGTTTTAAAGGATTTTGCTCTGTAGGGGGCGATTCCTGCTCCTGCACCGGGCAGTTCCTCCAGGGTGGAGAAAAACGGGAGTTTGCTGCACACCCAAAGGGGAGTTTGCTGCACACCCAAATCAGAGTTTGCTGCACACCCAAAGGGGAGTTTGCTGCACACCCAAAGGGGAGTTTGCTGCACACCCAAACAGGAGTTTGCTGCACACCCAAAGGGGAGTTTGCTGCACACCCAAACAGGAGTTTGCTGCACACCCAAATCAGAGTTTGCTGCACACCCAAAGGGGAGTTTGCTGCACACCCAAAGGGGAGTTTGCTGCACACACAGGGCACCCCGGTGGGAGTCAGTCCTTATAAATAACCCAGCCCTTGCCAGCTCGGATCTGCTCCTCTCTGCTGTGGAGAAAGGCAGGGAATGACAGAGGGAGTGTGCAGCCAGCCTTGTTTGGAGGGGAGAAACTGGAGGAGGCACAGGGGGAACTGTGGTGTTCATGCCCCACCTCAGTGCACACCAAGAGGCATCTCAAGTCCATTTGCTCCCGTTATTTATCAGCTCTGGAGCAACTTTGACTGAATCAGGAGCACTGTGGCCCTTTGAGACAGAAGCACTGACCACGGAGCCGTGTCCTGTTCAGGATGGGAACTCACATTTCCCTCTGGCTGCAGAGAAATTGGAGGATTTGGGGTCTCGTGGGTTTTGTGGGATTTTTTTCCCCCCTGCTGTAGTGGCAAAGGGTGTGAGCAGATCACTGGGTACTTCCTGTGGGTATTTCTCACTCAGGATTTAATGTATGGAAGTAGGTGCTCAGCTCTGGGTGTGAGGACAGAAATACTTCACAGTCCAGGGCAACAATAACTCTCATCTCTTGTGCTCCTTTCCCTCCTGATGTTGCAGCTGTTCTAGATATGCACGAGCTTTTTGTGTAAGTTCTTTCTTCTTGGTTATTTCAAGTTTCAGCAGAGTGAGACGCTTCTCACTGTGGGAAATGTCATCTCTGCTTTTCTGCTGCTCCCTCTGCTCCGGGGCCTCTCCGCACTCTGCATCCCCATTCACAAGACACTGGGTTGGAATTTTTGTTCTTGCTACCCATTGTCAGGTAAAAAAAAAAAAAAGCTGTTTTTCTGGAACCACAGTCTCCACTATATTTTGTAAATCTCCCGTATCTAATCAGCTGGTTGGTAAATTAACACAGAATTACAACTCATTAGCGAATGATGCATTGATGTCTAATAATTCCCTGCCTTCTTATTTGGAGGAAAGTAGGTTATGCTGTTATTGAGTTAGTGCATTAAGTTTCAATGCTTTTTTATCATGGGCATTAAGTGCTTTTTAAAAGATGTGTTAATTAAGAGATTACACCCACATCAGCAATAAGCCCTGGAGCTGCTGCAATCACTGAACTGATCCTGGTCCCTCCAGCCACGAGAGCAGCAGGGTCTGCTCTGGGCAGGCGGAGGACACAAGGACTCCTGTCAACTGTTCCTCAAAAACATCGAGGAAAAATATCTCAAAAAAGCTACAGAGATGAGCTTTGAGGTTCCTTCCAGCCCAAAACCATCCTGTGAACAAAACTGGGGAGCTTGGTTTTGATCTGCTGGAAAAGATTAGATTTTGAAACCGATCACCTCGGCGCATCAATATTAAATGCACACATCAAAGAACCAAAAGTCTATTCTTAAGTGTTCCAGTTTACCTGCTTTTGTCTCTTTAAGTTGAGTAGTATTTTCTGATCTCAGCTCAGCCTGATGGATGCAGCTCAGGCAGCAAAGCGACACCCATTTTTATTTCTGCCATATCAGTGCAAAGATAAACAACAGAAAACCCTCCTGTCTGGTGCTACTTATCACCACAAGTTCAAAGCAAGCTCCGTTTGTGTGGGATCAACTTATCCCATCAGGCAATTTATCTTTGACGGGAGAGAGGCTGATTATAAGAGGTAGAAATGCCCTTGAGGCAAGTAAATTTAATGAAGTTTGTAACAGACTGCAGGAATAGCAACCAAATTATTAAGAATATGACACAAGAAACAGTTAATTAAGACTGCCCATCCATCTTCCTCCTGCCCAGATGATCTTTGTTCCGAGGGGTTCGTGTCCATCCAAGCAAACTTCCCTTCAGCAGACCCCGAAGCCTTTGCAGCCAGCACAGCAGGAGCCCCGTGGTGCTCCCAGAGCTGGGACCTGCTGTGTCCTGTTGGTGTCCCTGCAGGGCACTCACAGGGCACGGGGACATCTCCTGGCATGGGGCACCCTATGGCACAGGGACATCTCCTGGGACAGGGACATCTCCTGGAAAGGGGACCTATGGCACAGGGCACAGGGACATCTCCTGGTGCTGGGACATCTCCCGGCACAGGGATCCTGTGGCACAGGGCCCAAGGGCTGTCCCAGCTCTTCCCATCCCAGCAGAGCCAGGGGACCCCCCAGACCAATTCCAGGTACAAAATCTGATTTTTGAGCTCCAGAGCAGGGCTGAGTCCCTGCCTGCTGCTTTCAGGAGCTGTTAGCAGACCTGCTGTCCACGAATCCCCCGGGTTCTGTGTCCACCCTCTGCCTCCACAGCCTCCCCTGGCAGCACCTCCCAGCTCCCCCTCTGCTCTGAAAGTCAAACTAAAACCAGAAGATTCCAGAACCCCTTTTATTGCATCCAAACCTTGTCCTGGCAGCCTCTGTGAGTTCTGAGGGGAACGACAGCTCTGCCCCAATCTTGTCTCCTGCCTTTATGACATTAAATATCGGCTGTGTCCCCTGGGAGCCCTGAGAGCCACAGGAATGCCATCAGGAAAAAGCGCAGATAGAAATTTCCAGCCCTGGCAGAGCCCAAGGCCAGGCTGGACGGGGCTGGGAGCAGCCAGGGGAGGTGGGAGGGATCCCTGCCCAGGGCACTGGATGAACTTTGAGGTCTCTCCCCACCCAGACCATTGTGGGGTTTTCTGGCTGCAGTTGGCACTGCTGGGCAGGGTGGGGATGCCCTGGCTGAGGAATGGTGCTCAAAAGGCCACTCACCATTGTTCCCCTGAACATTTATGCTATAAATGCATCAAAACATGCCTTAATTATCCCCACAGCCTCACATAATCACTTCCCCGGTCAATTAATTCAATTTTTTTTTTTGGATAATTATTTGCCTCAGCGGTGCATTGCTCCAGCCTGTGGTAGTTGTTGTGCTGCAGAACTGTGAGATGGGAGAGACTTGGCTTTGAAAGACACCCAGAACGTATCAGCCAAACACACATTTATAACACAGACGCCTGAATTAATGACATCCCTTTGGAGTCAGATGGAACAATTCCTCCTCTGCATGTCAGAGGAAGAAAGCACTTTGTGGCAACAGTAAAATTGGTCAAAACATGTCAAAAAGACCTTTTTTTTCCCCTCTGTGCAGCCTGCTTTGAGTCAGAGCCTGGTCTAAAACTCAGGAAAACATTTAACTGTGCTGTGGTGGGGTTTAAGGAGCCTTGGGAACTTTCTGAGTGCGAGGCCTCAGTAGCAGCATCCCTCAGTCGGGGCAGACAGCAGCCGTGTGCAAATCCTGAGTGGGACATGACCCCACACCCGTGTCAGCCTCACTCCCTCACCAGGGCACGAGATGGGAAATCCGGGATCCACCAGAGTAACAATAAACCCAAACGTTTTCCAGCTTGGAGGAGTTTCCGGGATGAGGATGATGGAGAGATCATTAACAAACAGCCAAGAACGAGGGAGAGGCTTTGGGAAGGGACCTGTGACAGTGACTGTGGTGTGAAAGGAAAACAGCGACAACTCTGCATAACCCTGAACAAATCACCAGGTGAAACAGAGCAGGGGGCGATGGAAAAGAGGGAATGACGTTAAAGCCCTGGCTCCAAATCTTCCCTGCTGGATGATGTTAAGCCCCTCACTCCCAGTCCCCTCTGCTGCAGCTGTGCTCTGGTCACAAAATTGTTTTGTGCCCGTCTCCAGACAGGGAAACTCTGCACAAAAATGGGGAAAATCCATCCAAACGCAGAGCTTTGTGGAAATGCAAATATGTGTCAAAAATAAGTTTGCCAGTTATTTGGAGGAGAAGATGCCAGGAAACGTGGCTGTTTCAATTCCAAACCTGTCTCCCAGCTCTGAGTGTTAACAGAATAAGGAGCTGATGCCTAGTGAGAGTCTAAATATTGACTGCAAGCAGACGAGGGTGTTCCTGGAGGTTTCCTGGGTGTGCCAGAGCCTGCCTGGCTCCCCTGGCTGCTGCCACACTCGGGGGGCTGCTGCTGCTCCTGAACAGCTCAGAGATCAGGTTTTTTGGGAGCAGGCAGGAGAGCTCCCAGGGGAGCGGAGCTGTCCCGGGCTGGGCTGTCCCCTGCTCTGTGCCCTCAGCTCCCAGCAGTGCCCAGGGAGTTCTCAGGCGTGAACCAATACCCAGGGCAGTGGTGGAGCCCCCACCCCTGCAAGTGTCCAAAAACGTGTGGATGTGGCCCTTGAGGACAATTCTCAGCGGTGAGCAGGGTGCTGGTGCTGCACTGACAGCTGCACTCATGATCTTAAAGGTCATTTCCACCCTTGGCAATTCCATGATCCTAAGGGAAAGCTTCTCCCTGTTTGCAGAGGATGATTAACGAGGCCTATCAGACATCCCACTTTAAAACCCTTTCTATCAAATAAAGCCCCTTCTGTCACCTCATTCCTCATTTTATTTCCATCCATTTTCCCCCTCATATTTCTTCTACGTGAGCTGTCAGAAGCAGTCTTGGCTGCTCTGTATCCGTGTGTCACATCTGCTGACAGCCCCAGAGAGAAGATCCCGGGATCAGAACCTCGGGAAATGTTAGAGGGAGGTGCCAGTGTCACCTGGTGACACCGTGGGTGACACTGTTGATGGAGCTCTGGGCAGCTGGGACCAGTGGCCGGCACGTGGCTGTGTCACGGGGTTGGTGCTGTCCCCTGCTCCCCTCGCTGGTTTCCCTCCCAGGAATTGCATTTCCAGGGCAGGCAGACAGCTTTTCCTGGCGGGAAGGAGCTCCCTCAGCAGAGCCACCCCAGTGAAGAAGGTGCCAACGCTCCCCAGCTCCCAGGGAGGAATTTCGTTACGGAGGAACCGAGGCTGCTCCTCCAAAAAACAAAGGTTATTTTCAGAATATGAGGATTTTCCGAGGCAGGAGGCTCCCGGGCCAGCTCAGCCCATTCCTGTGCCCTGCCCATGCAGCCCCGTCTCCATCCCGGCTCTCTGTCCCCGAGCTCCTGCTCTGCTGCTGCCGGCACATCCCGGAGGTGACAAATCCCCTGGATCCCCCGGCAGGAGCCGCCAGCTCACCCCGGCGCTGTGTGAAAACAGAGCCCGTGTGTCTGCAGGACCCTCTGCCGCTCCCGGGGGGGATCGATGGCACAAAGAGCCATTCAGGAAGAATTCCTGCCGAAGTAAAAGCACCGAAAGCGCCCAGCTGCGTTTCCTTTGCCCAGACAGGAGCTCTTTGCAGTCCTTTGCATCTTTCATGAAAAGCTCATGAACCCCCAAAGCTGGATCTTGTTCCGCAGCAAAAAAGTATCACGGATTTTTTTTTTTAATGCATTTTTTACTAATGTTTGTTATTCAGTGGGCTCAGGCTTTTTGATTTTCATGGCGTGGAGCTGTTTTATGCAGATGCACAAATTCCAGCTAGGGACAGCTCAGAATGGAGGAAGATGAGCCTGTCCTCAAAGCAGCTCTGCTGTCTCTCTTCCCTCCCGTAAATAGTTTTACTGTGCTTTACAGAAATGTTTGGAGGCTGCCAATGGGAAGGCTGTGAACAGTGAATAAATAAATGTATATTTCTTTGAGCACATTGGGGACCACACTGCTCTCTCCACAGGAGCTGTGCAGAGGTGGAGGCCGACCTTTTCTCCCAGGGAACAAGGCTTGGATTGGACATTAGGGAAAATTTCCTCACCAGAGTTTTGTCCAGCCCGGGGCAGTGGTGGAATCACCAGCCCTGGAGGTGGCACTGGGGAACACGTTTCCCCCTGGCAGTGCTGGGGGAATGGTTGGACTGGGTGGGCTTGGAGAGCTTTTCCACTCTGGGAGATTCTGGGGCTGTGGGAGCATGTCCATAAACACTCAACATAATCCCCTAAAGGTCAGTAACTGCAGGTAAAACCAAACGCTGAGAAAATGGAGAAAACGCACAAGGACATGCACCAAAAGTCTGAACCTTGAAAAGTGTTCCACGAGCTTTGCTTTAGCCACTGGATCTTTTGGAAAAATACAAAATACAGGATGCAAAAACACAAAATACGGGATGCAAAAATGCGAAATACAGGATGCAATCCATCTAGACAAGACAGCAAAGGGCGACGGTATGGATGGTCCAAAGCTCCTGGGGTGAAAGGATGACTCTGTGGCTGCAGCAGCTCCAGGCTGGGCTTTGCTCTGGAATGGAGAGGCCAGAGCTGTGTTTGCAGCCCCTGGAAAAGCTGGAGGAGGGAGGTTCTGCTGGTTCTGCCCCTGCTCAGGGCCTGGCCGCAGTCACTGCTGCCAAATCCCCTCGGTGCCGGAGTTATTCCAAGTTCCTCCTGGCAGGACCAAAGGCAGCAGCTGCTGCTGCTGCAGACCTGGGGCACTGTTGGGGTGTCTTGTGCAGGGCCAGGGGTTCCACTCACTGATCCTTGTGGGTCCCTTCCTGCTCAGGGCACTCCAGGATTCAGCATTTCTCCTCCTCGTTCGGTAGCTGATAATTAATTACCAATTAATTCATTACTGCCAGTGAAACAAGAGCACTGGCTGTAATTCCTGTCGCTGGGTTCCAGGTGGAGGTGGAGGTTTGGCTCCTCCTCCCAGGCTCCCTCAGCTCCCGGTGCAGCACTGACAGGTTATCCCACGTTCTCAGTGCCGGAGCGCTCCGAGATCAGCAGAGAGCAAACCCCGAGGAGAACCGAGAATGATGGAATGGAAATCTCCTCTTGGATTTGAATGACTACTCAGAGACGCTTCTCTCCAAGCCCCGATTGTCTCATTTCAACTGTTCTTTGCTTTGGAAGCTGTTTAGGTGCAGCCAGCAAATACCTGACCTTCAAAACAGCGAGGATGGAGGAATTAAACAGAAATTAAACAGATTAACGCGCCTGCTATTTAAGCCTTGCGGTGGGTGGGATTTTTGGCTGCCAAAGCCCTTTTCTGTGAACATGAGACATCAAGGCCGTGGGTATTTCAACACACATTTTACCAGCAGTGCAAACAGAGCCTTAACAAGGCGTTTTGCATAAAGAACTGGATGTATTCACTCCAGCAGGGTATTTTTAGCTCCCAAGTGCAGTCATGTGGACGCTGATCCGCTTGTGTTGCCCCGGTGGATTGCAGACATATGCTGGAGTAAATGTGGCAGGGAAAGCACGGCTGAGACAGGCAGAAATCCTTTTAGGATCAATTATTGACACGCTCCTTCCAAAAGCTGCCCCCTGAACTCATGGGACGGGGAAGGATGGTGGGATTTGCATCCTGCCAGGCACAGCCAGGGGATTCTTTGGGCTTGCAGGATGGGCACTGCAGGATGGAGTTAACATCCCTACAACCAAATGAAATAGGAGGAAAAACAAGCGACAAAAAAAGGAAAAAACCTGATGCAGTAAAGCCAAGGAGAGGAAGACACAAATCCACCCAAATCCAAACTCATCCAAAGTGCTTGTACTGAACACCAAGGAAGAAACCACCCAGATTAGGCTGTTGTTGTAAGGATCATGAAATGGGGTGAATGAGGCCAGCTTTCATTTTAATGTAAATTGGTTTAAACTCTGTAATAAATCTGATCTCAGAAAGCATCATAAATAGATACACTGGTGCAGCACCTTTGGCAACACAAAACAAACAACTTCAATCTCTCTGTGTGTTTGAAGGCAGAGCAGCTGGGAGAGAAAAACCCTTGCACTGAAGGGAACATTTTGTTCCAACTAACGTTTCCTTTTCTAATTCTCTGGCTAGATAAGAAATTATTTAAAAAATGCCTCATATCCACTCAACCGTGTTAAAAATGGTTTGGAGGTGCCAGAAAACCAAAAATCCTTATAAATGTTTTTTCTCTCATGAGCAGTCCTGGGTTTTTATCCTTGATGAAACAGGGGAAGTTGGAGCGTGAGGGGTCCTGTTCTCCTGAGCAAGGGCCAGCATCTCACAGGGGCAGGTTTAATGAATCGGAATTATCCCGTTTCCTATTTGTGCTTTGGTGAAGTCTATTTATTGGAGCTCCCCAGTGCTCCAGGCTGGTTTTGCCTCTTCACAGGGAGTCAGGATCTGCTCATCAGCGGAGCAGGAGCGTCCAGACAAGAGCAAAACCAAAGGCTCCTGGTTGTGTTCTCTGGAGCAGAGCAGATTCCAGCCTGGCTGCCTGGCCTAGGCTGGAATAAGGATGGAAATGGAGAGGCCAGCCCTGAGGGAATCCAGAGAAACAAAAAGACAGTTGGATGCAAGAAGAAAGTTCAAACAGAAAAAAAAAAGTTAATCTATAATTCTGTTATAAAGTAGGAAAAGTAAGGATAAGCCAAAGTTTTATCTGATTCCTGTTTCGTTTCTTGGGCTCTCACTGTCTCTCAGGAGTCTCTGTGCGCTCTACAAACATTGTACAATTCTTCAGATTCTCTTTTCTTGCCTTAAAAAAAAAAATCCAAAAAAAACCCCAAACCACCAAACCCAAACAAAAAACCCCCCCAAAAGCAAAGAGAGCCTGAAAGGAGAAGCAGAGGGACACGGAAGTGAGGAAATGTGGCTGGGACAGGGCAGGAATCCCCCTGGGACAGGGCAGGAATCCCCCCGGGACAGGGCAGGAATCCCCCCGGGACAGGGCAGGAATCCCCCGGGGACAGGGCAGGAATCCCCCGGGACAGGGCAGGAATCCCCTGGGACAGGGCGGGAATCCCCCGGGACAGGGCAGGAATCCCCCGGGACAGGGCAGGAATCCCCTGGGACAGGGCGGGAATCCCCCGGGACAGGGCAGGAATCCCCCGGGACAGGGCAGGAATCCCCCCGCCCCGGGGTCTCACCTGGGGGGGTCTCTGCACCTGCACCCCGCAAACCACGGCCCAGGTCAGTGGCCAAGAGGAGCCAAGTACAGACCAGGGCAGGAAATGAGATATTTTTATTTTTATCTTTATTTTTGCCCAGCATCCATCCCTGACAGCTCTAACACCCCAGCACTCACCCGGGCACACGGGCTCCGAGCTCCCGCGGTTTTACTGCTGAGCAGGGGAGGATGGATTTTTACTCCACGTTCTCTAGGGAAGTATTGATCTGGCACAGGGGCCATCAATAAATCCAAACAACTGAATAAAGATTCTGAAGCCAGTCTTAAAAAATAATAATAATAACAATAAAAAGCGCAGCTGATAAGTGAAACGAGACGTTTATTATTCTGGAAGCCACGTTGGTCGCACCATTTGAATTCTTTGCTGAGCGTTGCCTTTTCCAATTGCCTTCCATACAGTTTTCTACTCCTCTCTCGCTGTGAAAGAAAACAGATGAGGGAAGGAAGAGTAAAAGCTGTCTTTGCTATCTGCCCATGTTTCTGGAGAATTCTCGGCGTGTTTCTTTCCTAACCTGCAGGAATTTGGGTTCAGAAATGCCAACGGTACGTTCTGGAAAACACACGAGTTCTTTGACACAGAAAGAACATTTTCCTTTTCGTACGATTTTGTTTCTGGTTTTCATCAAAATTTGATTCTCTGGAGCTTTCTGTTCATCTGCAGAGCTCGCAGACAGCCCTGGCAGCTGCAGCTCTGCTCCGCTCCGCAGGTCCCAGCCTTGCAGGGATCGTGTAGGAAGGAGTCAGGAAAATGTCAGTGTGAGTTTGCGCTCTTGTACACCTGAGCTCCCGTGAGTAACAGCCCATTAACAGCTCTTCGCATCCCCTCGTCCATCCAGCCCCCGGCAGCTCGCTGCCAATTTGTGCGGCCGGGCTGTAAACCGGGCGTGTGAAATCCGGCTCCAAAGGAATCAATCGTTCCTCGGGATAATCTGCCGTAATCTGTTAAACGCGGCGGTTTTGGCCGATTCTCCTCCGCGGTTCTGCCCTGCCGGGTCCCGTTCCCCGGCTGGGGCTGGGGCAGCGCTCACACCATTAAATCCATTTCCATTTCTGCTGCCCCTCCCTTCAGCCCTTTCTGCCTCCAGCTCTCGCATTTTCCGCGCTTTCACCGGAAAATTTGGGATAAATTTGGGGTAACTTTGTCCGGTGAAATAACCCGGGAAATTCAGGGTCCCCCTGCTGTCCCCGTGTCCCCCAGCACCAGGAGCACCCTGAGCTGTGCTCTCCTGTGCTCACAGAGGTGTCCGGGCAGGGCTTCCAGTGGGGGATGTGTTCTCTACTAATCGGGACATAGGATTTTGGGAGAAAAAAGGTAAAACAGGCTCTAATTTAAAATAATCAGATAGGTTTTATTAACACACACTAAGAGAAGCAAAGGAAAAGGGGAAAAAAAAAACCCCACAAATGAATTTTTTAACAAATCCTTTTTCTCACTACAAATCTGTTTATCTTGAAACAAAAACAACACCAACAACAACAACACCAACAAAAAGCCACCCCACAGTGACTTCATTTCTTTACTCAGAGGATGGAAATTCTGAGGGGCTGCTCCTGGTCAGTCCGGGGCCTCAGCTGGGCTGTCACCTCGGGGTTTCTGTGCCCCTCTGATCCTCCTCCTCTGCAGCAGGGGTTGTTCACACTGTTCCTGCCCTGGGGACACCGGTACAGCTGCCAGGTGTCACCTTATCTGGCCCAGCCGCTCAGCTCAGTCACGGAGATCTTTGTCCCTTCAAGTTTTTTTTCACCATCTGTGGGTAAATTAACCAGTGCACAGGACTGGTGGGCGCTGGTGGAGATAAAAAAGTGTTGCTCTATTTCAAGCAGGGTATAATCAGGGAGGAAGAGTGTCTAAATAAAACATCTTGCATCAAATCTGGCCGGATGAGGTTTTCCATCATCTGCATCTGCCCAGGGCTGGCAGGGGACAGGGGCTGTGTTGGCTGAGGGGACGGGACAGTCCCCAATCCCACTCCTGGGGCTGTCAGGGGATGGAGGTTGTGCTGGCTGAGGGGACAGGACAGTCCCCAGTCCCACTCCTGGGGCTGGCAGGGGACAGGGGCTGTGCTGGCTGAGGGGACAGGACCGTCCCCAATCCCACTCCTGGGGCTGGCAGGGGACAGGGGCTGTGCTGGCTGAGGGGACAGGACAGTCCCCAATCCCACTCCTGGGGCTGCAAGGCAAGACAAGCCAAGGATGTTGTTGTTACGAGTGTTTTTCACATCATGGTTTGGTGCTTCAGCACCGGGTAACCGGCAGGGGAAGGAGGGAGATTCCTGATTCCCTGTTCCCACCCTCCTGTCCCCGGGACTGGGGCTGGGCTCACTCTGAGGCCACCCCGGGCTCACCCTGGGCTCACCCTGGGCTCAGCCTGGGGCCACCCTGGGCTCACCCTGGGGCCACCCCGGGCTCAGCCTGGNAGGACAGTCCCCAATCCCACTCCTGGGGCTGCAAGGCAAGACAAGCCAAGGATGTTGTTGTTACGAGTGTTTTTCACATCATGGTTTGGTGCTTCAGCACCGGGTAATGGGCAGGGGAAGGAGGGAGATTCCTGATTCCCTGTTCCCACCCTCCTGTCCCCAGGACTGGGGCTGGGCTCACCCTGGGGCCACCCCGGGCTCACCCTGGGCTCAGCCTGGGCTCACCCTGGGGCCACCCCGGGCTCACCCTGGGCTCACCCTGGGCTCAGCCTGGGGCCACCCTGGGCAGCTGCCCTGTCAGAGCCTTGGCAAACCCCTCAAGGAGACTCCGTCTGGAGGCAAATTCCGATGTAAAAATTAATTTTATGCCGTCCCATCTTTAAGGAGCTGTAATGGCCTTTCCCTCAGGCAGTGGCTGTCCCCGGGGCTGCGCTGGCTGCTGGCCCTGGTGGCTCCGTGCCAGGCTCTGACGTGGCAGCACCAGGCAGGGCTTGGTTAAATCTCTGCTCACTCTGTGGGTAGAATTTTTCCATCCCTCTCCAGTGCCACCAAAGACTTTGGAAACCCGAACGTCTTCATTAATGCCTGCTCTACCCCTTTATAAACCTGCTAAATATAAAGGGGAGAAACAAAAGGAATATGGGCTGGAAAAAAAAAGAGAAGCTGTAATTAAGTGATGTCAGATGCCTGCAGTGTAAGTGGGAAATCTGAATAAAGACAATGGCATATGTGAGTTAAGGGTGTGAGTCAGCCTGGAGTCAGCAAGGATTGTAAGAGCTGCCTCTGGATTGTCTCCAAGACCTAAAGCTGTACAAAAATAGGCTTCTCTCGGTGTTACAGTACTGAGGGACGTCCTACACAGGCGATTTGGCCTCAGAGAGAGTTCTACACTCATTGACTCTGAGGAGGAGAGGCCTTTCTCTGTCCTTGTGATACATGTGAACTTCAAGGTTTGAGTTTTGACTTTGAGCACTCAGGTCTGAATTTCATGAGAGACATGCTTTCGTACCATGAAAAGTTGCAGCTGGAGCATCAAAACAAATAGGTTTGAATGGAAATTTTGATGTTTGTTGAGGTTTTTTTTCACATTTCCAAATGTTTTCACAAGCCCCGTGTTTCCTGGAGTTTGAGGTAATAAATGCAAACAGCCTGACTGGAGACAGCAGCAACAGGCAAAGACAAGGGCTGAGGGTTTGCAGCAGACACTGAATTGTCTCTGCCATCTGCTCTTCCCTAACACCCATTTAGAGAAGAAACTAACATTTGGAAACACCGGGTGCCGACTGTTGTGCCTGTGGAATGATTTTCCACGGGATACAATTAATCATTCAGCCAACAGGAGACTCGTCCCAGCGCTGCTCCAGCTGCAACCAGCACAGCAGAAAGTTCAGCAAGCAGGAACTCCCATTTTAAAACTCCCCTGAAGAGTGGAGAGGGGAGCTGGGATGAGGATGGGAGCTCTGTGAGGAGTGGAGGAAAACTGGGAATGTTTCCAATAAGTGCCTGCATTTCACCTGATGTGTTTGCTGATGTCCCTTGTCCCAAAATCCAGGCACGGCTGGGGAAGGAGGCAGGCAGGGGCTGCAGGAGTCTCCACACAACTGGAGCAAGGTGGAACAAGCCAGGCAGGCTGGAGAGCAGCTAGAGGCAAATCACAGTCAATTACAGTTGATTAAAAGCCTCGAGAACCCAATATATTGCAAAGAAAAACAAATAGCACCCCTGCAAAAAGAGTTAATCAATAACTCGCCAAGCAGCAAACAATTAAAAGGGGGAAATATCCTTATTCTCCCTGAATTGTGTAATATTCCCTCTGCAGTCCCTGGGGATGTGCTGTCCCCAGNCATCCTCACGGAGCATCCTCCCCTCCCCGGGGGCATGAGGAACTCCCGGGGGTTTGCAGTTGCTTTTCTCTCTCTCCCCAAACCCCGGGAACACTCTCTGCCAAACCACTCCCGGTGTCCTGACTGAAATTTCTGATTCTGGAGACTTTTTGTCCTAAACCGGGCCGTTGTTCTCGAGGCTGTGCGTTTGCAGGGATCCCTCTGCCCAGCTCGGCTGGGAGGGAGGCTGCACTAAACACCCACAGAGAGCTTTCTACCCAAAAGCCTGGGCTGCCTGGCCAAATTACCATGATAGAAGAGTTCACTCTCTGGCACGAAGTGACAAAGAGAATTTTCTATGAAGAAAACTGAAAGTGAACAAGACATTATACAAACCATTAAAAATTTGCCTTTTTTATTTTTTTTTCTTGTGCTTAGCAACAGCTTCTGGCAAGATGAATAATTTGGAAGTGAAAGTCATATTTTGAGACAGAGCAGCAGTCCTTGATCTGAAACTAATTTGTTGTCAAAAAGAGTTAAGGGATTTTGAGCTGGGCTTTATCTCGAGCAGAATAACACAATGTAAATACAAAGACTGTTCAGCTCCTCCCGTGCCACAACAGCTTTGTGCTGCTTTAAGTGCTCTTGGAAATGGTGTGAAGCCTTTGAGGCAGGTCCAGCAGGTCCTGGTTCCTCTCGACTGTGGCGAATCCTCTCAGAGGTGCCTGGAGGCCGTTTTGGAACAGAGGGAAAGGAGTGTGGGCTGGGTGGGGAGGGAAGGAGTAAGAGCCGATCCTGCAGGGATGGGGCAGAGGGCGGAACACCAAACCCTGCCCTCTGTGGGTCTTTTGGGGTGTTTTGTCCCCCTGGGCTCTGTCCATGGTACCCGTCCTTGGGGGCTGACCCTGCCTGGGGGGCTCTGACCGTTTGGACAATGCTCTGGGGCGCAGGGTGGGGTTTTAGGGTGTCCTGTGCAGGGCCAGGAGCTGGATTGGGATGGTCCTCGTGGGTCCCTTCCAGCTCAGGATATTCTGTGATTCTATCTGGATCCCATCTGTGACTCCACCTCAGGGTTGTTTTGTGTTTCCTGCTGGAATTGCCTCCCCCAGGCCCACCGAGGGATCCCTGGTGCTGCCAGAGGAGTTCAGCCACGATTTGGAAGTTCCTCTGTGGCAGAAATCATTCCTGGCCTGACGGGGCTGCTGTCAAAGCCCAGCGTGTGCTGAGCAAACAGGATCGCCCAAAAAAGGCTTCATTACAAAGCTAATGGTGTAAAACTATTATGATTTGTGGAAAATTGGTCATTAACTGCAGGAGTATGAAAACCAAACATTTCTCCCTGACACTTCCTCTCAGCCACAGTGAGCAAACTTGTTTGAAAAAGCAGAAGCATCACACGTTACTCAGAGTGATCCAACACGAGGGGTTGGGTTTCCCTGGGCTGGTTTCTGGCTGCTGGATGGAGTTTGGGGCCACATTTGCAGGGTCACACCACGGTTACAACCGTTCCTCCACGGGACAAGCCGGGGCTGGTGGGCAGGGATGGACCAGGGTGGTCCCTCTGCCCTGGGACAGGCTGAAAAATGATTTAATGAGGAGCCAGAGCTTCACCTTTCTGCTCCAAAACACCTTCCCACTGCCATGAGAGTGGGAATAGAGCTCCTCTTCTCCCTGAGACAAAGCAGAAAACTTCCAGCTGCCATCAGCTGGGGCCACACGTGCCCATGGTCCCAATCAGCCTCCCGGATTCAAGTTTGTATTCAATCAAAAAGATTATTAATGAGAATTAGGTCACTTTTAATTAGCTGCTGTTAACACAGTGGCTTCCCCTCTCCCAAAGACATCGCTTTTGCTGATATTAACCATCCAGTAGTCTTCCTCAGAGCAATTATCCCATCACAACTGCTTGCTCTCACAGTTAACAATTTTCATACTAATGCATTAATTGCCCCTGGCTTACTCACTGTCTAATCAGCAAGGTGGGTATTAGTTTCTGGAAATGATTGATTTCAAGGGACTTTGTGCTTAATTACATTTTAGCAAACTCTGTTTCGAATCCTCAGAGAACAGAGGCGTTTTCTGTTTGCCTTTGAACTCGCTGTGTTGGAAGGATCCAAGTATCTAAATTATTCCATTCATTCTTAAGCGTGGTCCTCATGAGATGGTGGAGTTTTGTCACTTCTGATTCATCTTTGCCCAGAAGAGCTCACCCCAATTGTAGGGTTTGCATTAATAAGTAAGTTTGCTTTTAAAAAATAATGATTACATTATATATATCTGCATGTCGGGCGTGGGGAGAGTAGAGTGAGCTCTCAAAATGTAATTTGTATATCAATCACTTAACTCGATGGTTTGGGCTGAAATGTGCTATATAAATGCAAGGCCATTACTCATCTTCTTTCTTCTTGTGTCTCAACTTAATTGCACCTTTATTGCCCGCTCTGACTCCCAGAACCTCGAGCTGGAGGGCTGGGGCAGAGCAAGGGCCCAGCTCAGGCAGTGCTGGTGCCTGGGAGCTCCCTGGATTCTGGGATCTTCTGGAAACCTCTTGGGACCAGGTCTGGAATCAATTTTCATGGAATTCCGGGGTGGTTTGGGTGGGAAGGGAACTTAAATCCCATCCAATCCCACCCCTGGCACAGCAGGGACACCCCCCACTGTCCCAGGCTACTCCAAACCCCCATGTCCAGCCTGGCCTTGGACAATTCCAGGGATCCAGGGGCAGCCACAGCTGCTCTGGGCACCTGTGCCAGGGTTCTTCCCCACACAGGGAAGGATTTATCCCAATATCCCACCTAAAGCTGCAGCCCCCAGCCCCTGGCTCCATCCCACTGGCACCTGCTGGGTTGATTTTCCAGTGGTAGAAGATGCTCCCACCGACCTGCAGGAGTCGATCTCTGAGTCCCCTTTACTTCTAAAATTCACATTTGCTATGAGCAGAAAGATGTTGGCGTTCTCTGCCTGCAGCCCCAAAGCAGGAGATCTCCATTTAATACATTGATTTCTAATGGAAGTGGCCTGGGGAGGAGGGAAAGGGAAAGGGGAGGAGGGAGAGCATTTTGTTTACAACCTTCAGGAATTTCTTTGCAGTTGGGGCCTCTGATGAGGGGGATGTACAGACAGATCTCACTGTTCCTGTCATATTTTTGCCACAGGCTCATTATTTCTGCTTAGAAACGGTCTCATTAATCAAATGTTCTGGGAACGCATGTGATCAGTAGTATCAAAATCACTAATCATCATTAAGAAGCAATGAAAATTCATTTTTGCCTGCAGTTTGCTCGACCTCACTTAGAGCAGAGACATTTCCCACCTTCTCCCAGCTCCGAGCCAAAGGCTGGCAGGAGCAGCAGCTGCAGGCTCCAGCACAGGGCTGCCAATCCCGCAGAGGAAGACCGGGAACAGCAGGTCGTGGGCTACATCTCGAGGCACCAGAGAAGCTGGAAATAACTGCGAGGCTCAGCGTGGAGGGAGAAATGTCTGGGATCAGCTGCTGCACCCCAGCTCAGCGGGGATGAACAAAGCCACAGCTCCAGGTGTCCTGTGTCCATCAGGGCGAGCATCCCACCTGAATTCCCCGTGCCTGAACTGCTCCAACCAGCTTGGAATTACTTGGATCAAGCAACTGACAAGTGTACGAGTGGAGGAGGAAGAGGAGATAAGGGACTGAGCAATTTTCAGCAGCCTCCCCGTTCACCCAACACCTCCAGCACACCCTGGCTGGGTGATGGGGGATGGAGCTCTGGGTGGGGGTTGATTTAGGAGCTCAGAGCACACTCCCTGCCACCCCTCCCACCCCAAACACTGTCACCCCAAACATTGTCACCCCTTCCACCCCCAAATCCTGCCCCAGCTGCCCTTCCACCTGCCCTGCCCGGGCTGGGACAGAGGCAGGAGCTGATGCCCACCAAACAGCTCTGCAGGCTGGGAGGAAAACAGCACAGGGGGGACTGGAGAAAGTGGGGTTTTTTTTCTACTTGAAAAATGATAAAATTTTGATAACTTCAAGCCAGCTCAAGCGGCAGACAGGCAGCTCAGACAAATGTATAAAACATCAAAAGGCACAGGATGGAGAGGGGAGCTCCAAATATAGATCCCTGCAATGCAATTCATTCCCGGAGCAGGAAGGGGAAACTTTGCCATAACAGGTTGTGTTGCAGCCCCATTTCCACGTGTGCAATGAGCCAAGATGAAAAGGATTGCAGAGACCTCGGCATCAGTCTCAGAGATTGAATGAAAAACCCCACAGAAATTAAGCGTGTGCATAAGCAGTTAAAAGGAGGATATGCTCAAAGTGTGCTGAAGCGTTTTGCAGCTTGCTGAAGAGAGGGGAAAAATAATAAAAAAAACCCCCACCCCAGATTCCATCGTGTGAAGACTTTGAAATCACGACAAAGATAGAAAGGATGGATTTGGAATTCAGGGTCTGCGGCTCTCAGCGGAAGGTGTTTGGCTGTTTGGTTTGTTGCAGTTTAACCGCAGGGGGATTGTTGATGGCTGCGGGCAGGGCTCGGCCGCTCCCGGGACAGCAGCGAGCTCAGGGAGCCCCGCTCCTGGAAAAGCGGGAATGTCCCGGCAGCCGGCGGGGACCGGCTCCATCCCTGCCTGCCCCCGAGCACGGGCTCGGCGGGGCCCCGGGTCCCCTCGGCATCAGTGACTTAAAACAAAAAATAAATCAGCGCCACTCGAAGGCGCTGACCCGGCTCCTTTGGCCTTAAAGGTGCTCGAGTGGTTCTTTCTAAGCTCATCCTCCAGCTGGAGACCCCAGGGCTGCTTCTCTGCAGTCAAGCTTGACTCTTGGGCCAGTGGATGTGTTTGGGACAGAGCACACCTGGAGGCTCCCTGGCACAGCAGCCTGATCCCCTCCATCCCAAGGCATCAGCTCCTGCGGGTGCTCCCCAGCTCCTGGGGCAGGCACACTCCTCACAAGGCTCAGCAGGTCCTGGAAATCCAAAGACAAAGCTCTGCCTTCCCTCCAGCAAGGTGTTGCTGCTGTTCAAGGTTCTGTTATCCTCCCTCTGGTCACACACTGCTAGCAGCAGTGTTATAGATGGGCCGGGTGTGCAGAGAGGAGAGGAGCCCCCCAGGGCAGCAGTTACCAGACCTGAATTGTCTGATGCAAAAGGCAGCATTACCCCAGTGTAATTTGATCATAAAATAAATTGCATTGCCCATGAACTTGCTGAATGCTGGATTTCCCCCCAGGTTGTCTCCATGCACTTGGAGCCAGCAGGGCTGCAGGGAAGGATCCCAGCTCTGGCCACGCTGCCCTGGGACTCCGAGGAAAACTGTCATGGAACAAGTGAATATTCATAATGTGATTAAACCCATCTGACACGGTGCCAAGGCTAATCTTCCCCAAACGGGCCTGGATGGGAACTGGGTGGAAAAACGTGTCCAGGCTCTTGAGCAGCAGCTCTTGGCTCCCTTGCCTTGTCTGCTGTGGGGCTCCTGTTATCCAGGTGAGCTCACCTGGGGCTCAGGCCTCCCTTCCAGGCAGGGAAATAAGGGCCAGTTGTGCCTCTCCACAGCGTGACCCTGTTAGAACCTCCCCACCCGGAGCAGGTCAGTGCCCATGTGGGCAGCCTGCAGGGAAAGGGCAATCAGAAGTTGTGTTTACCCTTCTGATAAGGGACCAGAGCCCTGTTTGACGCTAGGAGCCATTGCCACATCTTAAATCACACTGAAACTCCAATTATTTGTGGTTGTCAGAAATCCCAACACATAAAACAAATCTGCTGTCTGTTGGAGGAAGCTGGGTGGGTGCTGTGCTGGGCTCTGCCTCCCTCACTCCTTGGCTTTTCTGGCTGTGGATTGCTGCACGAATATCTGGGGAATGCTAATTGCATCTCTGGTTCTCTGCTGCGTGGTGATCAGATAGGGGTGAGAAATAGTGCTGGGACAGAAGAGCTGCTGTAAACCAGCAGGATTTGCAGGGCCAGGCTGGGCGTGCTGGGTCTTGTGTCCGCGGTGTCCCTCAACTTCTTCTGTATTTTCTGTAGGAATGCAAAGTTACAACCAGATTCTTGTGAAAAAGGGAGAACATCCCCCAGGCTCCTGGAGCTGAGGCTGTGAGCTGCTTTCCCCGTCTCCCTCCTGCCCATGCACTGGGAATGGAGAGAGAAGAGAGGGGAGAGGGGAGAGAAGAGAGAAGAGAGAGANTACATATATTTCTAATAACCCCGGGAGTAGCAGCATCAGGAGAAGCTGCTCTATCTCCCTCCCAGCACTGGCAGGATGTCCCATATATATATTTTTTTTAGTGTCTTTTGACCCCAAATAATTGTGCTGCCTTTCCCCCCAGGTTTCACACCTTCCCCCTGGGCTGGAGGGAAGGCAATGGAAAATTCTGCCGTGGGTTACAACAGCAGGGACAGGAAAATCACCGGGAGCAGCCGAGCTTTGCTCTTAGGTGGGGTTTGCTGGGTGGGGTTGGCCTTGTCTGGGAAGCAGCTCCCGAGGAGGAATTCTGACTGCCTGGAGTCACGAGCAGCCTCTCCACAAGGGAGGAGTGGGCACGCTCTGGTGTTGTTGCCTCCAGGTCCTTCGTGCCAATTTCCCGGTTAATAACATCCCAAGGCACTTGGTGCACTATTGATTCTAAATTCAGTGAGAAAAACTGGCAGCTTCTGGCAGGATGGCATCATTTTTCCTCAAAAAATTTTCCCTGATATTCAACCCGTGATCGCTGAGGCTGGGAGTGTCCCAGCTCCAGGGACAGAGAGATGAGGCCACCAGCAGCAGCTCAAAGGAACAAAACTCTTTAATTCAAAAGTCTGACTCCGTTTATAGACATTTGTACAGAGGTCCAGAGATTGGCTACACAGGTCGCCACCTCTCCAACCTGGATGGTGACATCGCCATCAATCATCTCTTCTCTCAGAGGAGAACTATGTAAACATTCTGAAAATACACATTGTTTACATGAAGCTGCGTGAGAATCTGCAGCACAAAGACAGAAAATTCAGGGCGACGTCAACCTGAACCTGCCCTGGCCCAGCCTGAGGCCGTTCCCTCTCCTCCTGTCCCTGTTCCCTGGGAGCAGACCCCGACCCCCTCGGCTGTCCCCTCCTGTCAGGGGGTTGTGCAGAGCCACAAGAGCCCCCCCGAGCCTCCTTTTCTCCTTTTCTCCCCTTTCCCAGCTCCCTCAGCCCCTCCTGGAGCTCCAGGCCCTTCCCAGCTCTGCTGCCCTTCTCTGGGAAGAGAAGCCCGAGCAATAAACAAAAGCTGTTCAGATCCATTAACAACCTAGGAGAGAAAGGCAAATATATAACAGCAAGCAGAAGGCGACTCAGAAAGTGTAGAGAAGCCAAGAAATATTGAGCTTTGATCCAGAGAGAGTATTTCAACAAATGCTGAATGCTTTGCAAATATTCCGTGCCTGCAGGAGCCAAAACACATGGCAGGGGAGGAGTAATGATGCCCGAAGCTCCAGGGTGGGCAGACAGGAGAGAATTCCAGCCACATCTGCTGCCTCTCTGGCACTGGGAGCAGCATCCTTCTCCTAAACATGGTTTTCCACAGAGCTGACACGGCCGACACCTCTGACCTGGGAATGAGGCAGCTCAAAGCTGCTTCTGGGCCGTGCATTTCTGAGCTGGGGGGGTAATTAAGAATTTCGTTTCTTAAAATTATGCAGGAACCAGAAAAGTGAGGGTTTTTTTCTCGCTTTTTGGCAGGAAGTTGCATTCAGGCAGGGTTGGATTTTCTGGGATTACTGTTGGGAGGGAGAGAGAGGAGATGGAAAGTGCTGCTCTGGGTGTGAGGGCTCAGCTCCTGCAGACCCTGGGCAGGAGGTGATGGAACCCAGGAATTCCCATCTGCTCCTTTCGGAGGCACCAGGACCTGCCTGCTTGGCAGGGTCTGGCAGGGTCCTGGCAGGGCCAGGTGAGGGAGGGGAGGTTTTACCCCAGCAGGTCCTGCCCTGAGCAGCATCAGGGAGCGAGGGATGAGGGACTGAGGCACTGCCAGGAGCACGGGCAGAGATGTGAGGAGCTGAGGATTAGTAAAAGCACAACAAAGAAACAAGCGGGAGAAGCAGCACCCGGTGGTTGAACCTGGGCTCTGTGTCCAGCCCGACCTGACAGGCATCCTCTAATAAAGAGAATAAAAGAGGTTCTCGATCTGCTCTATTGAGACCTTCACGTTTTCATCTCCATGAGACGCGCTGTTTGACAGATCGAGCTCGGCCGAGCGGCTCGTTGTGAATCCAAACGCGGGCTCTGGGGTTTATCGGAGCCGGTTTTCTGCCCGCCTTTGCCGGCCGGGCGGCGGCTCGGCTGCGATGACGGTGCGGTTCGTCAGCCGCGCTTCCCGGGCACCGGGATCTCGTCTGCGATTGGGGGATCGTCCTCCCGGATCGTCCTCCCGGATCGGCCCCCGCCGCTCTCCTGCCTCCCCCCGGCCGGGCCAGCGGGGCTGGGGGTGCGGGGATGGAGCGGGGATGGGGCTGGGGGTGCGGGGATGGGGCTGGGCTGGGAGCAGGGCGGACCCGCTCCTGGCGGGGGTTTGGGCTCCTGGAGAGGGATGGATTTCATGGCACACGGGCAGAGGACGAGCACAGAGGGGCTGTCAGCAGGCAGGTGTCCTGTTGGGTCCTGGCAGGTGACCTGCTGGGTCCTATTGGGTCCTATTGCACCCTACTGGGTCCTGCTGGGTCAGAGCAGGCAAAATGCCCCACAGGTCACAGTTTCCATTCCTTGTCGCCGTTAGTCGCAGGCTTCTGGGCTCTAAACCCTCATCGATCCTCCCAGTTCCAAAGGGAAGGGCGGTTGTCTCCGGCTGAGCGGGGACGCAGTTCTGCCCGTGGTTCGATGTTGGCCCGATTCAGCAAAGGGAGTCCGTGGCTTTCCCTTAGATGTGTTTTGCTGTCTGAAAGCCAGCCCGAAAATACTAATTTTGCTCCTTTATTTATTTATTGTTCCTGATTTTCAGCAGTCTGCGGGCTATGAATTATGCAGAAGATGCATCGCAAATGAGCCGAGCCTCTGGCAGGTTTAGCACAACTCCCGAGCCGGGCGTCCAGCTCCACCTGCCTGCAGCGGCTCCTGCAACAGATGCTGCAGCGGTTCCTGCAGCGGCTCCTGCAACAGATCCTGCAGCGGCTCCCGGTCCTCCCACCGCTCCCAGCAGGGTGAAGGTGAAGGGGGAGCTCCCAGTCCCCCCTTGGCCAGGGGGGTGACAGCCCTTGAGCAGAGGGGTGACAGCCCATGGGCAGAGGGGGGACAGCCCATGGGCAGGGGGGTGAGGGTCCCTGGCAGCCCCCGGAGCTCTCCGGGGACGGTTCCCGCGGTGTCTGTGCTGCCCTCGGGTCACACACCCACGCCCCGTGTCCACACCAGCCAAACACACCAACCCAAGCGTAGAAATCTGACCACAGAACTGAGGCCACGAATCCTCTCCTTAAAAATCAATTCTCATTTGTGCCTTGGAGCCTGGAAGCTGCCACTGGCTTCCTCCTCTCGGAGCAGCTGGCACTTAGCACTTGCTTTTTGTTTTTTAAACCCAAAGTTCTGCCTCCTTTTTATTTTTTTTTTTTTGTTAAATCCACATTTAATCTTGCATTTGTGTGCACCAGGGAATAAGAGAAAGGTTTTATTACTTGCATTATTTATGAATGGTAAAATCTCAGGGCATCGGCATTAAACTAAAGTTCTGAGCGGAAAATAATATTAAACAAGACAAGTGTGTGCACATTTGTTTCATAAATCCATAAAACCTGATTAACAATGATGCCCCTAATGCTGGGTTGATCATTAGAAGACTTCCTGTATCTGGAGCAGGGCGCTGCACTGGAGGCTTTGATGCATTAGGGCAGAGCCCTGCAGAGCTCTGTGAACTCAAATTTGTGGCCATGATTGAACCAAAGCTTTGCTTTGGGGGTTTTAATTATTTTTATTACTTTCTCTGTGAATCTCAGAGCTGATTAACAAAACAGGAGACGGAAACTTTGCCGTATTCTGCCAAAGCAGTTGCTGGTTCCCACAGCAAGGCTGGTGCTTTGTGTTTCCTTTTCAGGTTTTCTCACTCCAACTGTGGCTGTTCCATCCCCGGGAATGGATTCCAGCAGACATCTCCCCTTCCCCTGCCCCTGCCCCTGCCCCTGCCCCTGCCCCTGCCCCTGCCCCTGGGCTGCTCTGGGATGAATTTCTCCCAGTGCCAGCAGGGAACTGGCCAGAATTGCTGGGACCCTTGGGATGGTTCCTCTGAGCCTCTGCCTGGGGTCCCTCCTCGGCTCCTGCGGGATGTGAGGGACCTGCTCAGCCCTGCCCTGTCACCAGGACACGGCGGTGACACACCACAGCTGCTTCCCACTCCTTTCCCCCTCGGAAAAAAGGAATTTCTGTGTTGCTGGCACATGAAAGAAATAGGAGTTTTCTTGCTGCAAGCCATAGAAAGCAGGCTACATTCAGCTCCTGAATAATTTAGAATACAAGCCTTTGATTAATTCCATGAGAAAAAGGAAACAAAGTTAGCTGTAACTATAGGCCATTCAAAGTATGGATTGCCAGAAAAAATGTGCAAAGTGCTGTCATGAGAGGATTAATTACGCAGATTAAATATTTTATAAGTTAAATAATGTGTATTTTTTTTGAGACAAAATGGAATGTCATTTTCTCCCCCAAGACAGGGAAAGTAACTGTATTCACTTCCATTTAGCCCACAGAGCAACACAGACTCCACTGACAGAGGAGGATGGATCAGGGCTGTAATTCCCAGCTGGCACCAAAATCTATATTCTGAGCAGCATTTTATCATCTCCCTGAGAGCCAGCTCTGAGCTTTCAAGTCTCTGTCACTTGTGAGGTTCTTCTGGGGCGAGAAGAAAAGGGTCCTGGCAATTGTTAGTCTCTCTATTATAGTCTTCCAAATCTGGGAGGAAAACGGACGGTGTAGAGTGATTTTAATTATTGTGTTATTGTCCTGGAGGATAATGGCAGAGCCTTTCAAACTGCTTTGCTTTTCCCTTCACAGAAAAGGAGACCTGGAGCCAATTTCTGCCTGTGAAGTGTCCAGGAGGCCGAATCCTGTGCAGAAGGGTTTGTCCATGGCACCAGGGCACATCCCAGTGACAGTGACAGCCCCAGGGGAGTCACTGCCAGGGAAGTGGATGCACGGGAGGAATGGATGCATTTTCCAGCCATCACACAGGTTTGGCCCATGATTCCCTGGTTCTGTGATTCCATCCCAACAGGAGCATCAGTCTCTGTGCTGGTTTCTATTGCCTGACTCAAGTCCAGGACATCTGACAGCTCCTACGTTTTCTTCCTATTGAAATAGTTTTATTTCCTGAAAGTAAAAAATGAACAGACACAACCCTCCACCACGAATGTATAATCTGCTCCACTGGGAGCTGATGTGCATCTTAATAAAGGCATGGGAGGAAATCACCCTTGTGAGGCAAAAGAGGGGCAGAGCCCAGTAATGAGCCAGAGCCAACGTTGTGCTCACTGCTGACACTCTTTGCTCTGATCTACAGCAATTAAATCGTCTGTTTTGCATGGAGCAGCGAGAGCTGCTGAGGAATGGTGATGCAGGCAGAGATACTCCTGTGAGCCTTTCATCTTTGAGTGTTTCTTCTGGATTTTGAGAAATAAATTTTGCTGATGCTCTCTAAGAATTGAAACGGAAGGTGGGTCTTGGCTTCATGAGAGGGAGTGGAGTAATGATCGATTTGTTCTCAATGTGATGCCCTGGAACTTCTGACGATGTGACTCAGAATGTAACTCGGGCTTCCATAGGGTTTGGATTGGGTATTGGGGGAAATTTCTTCACTGAAGGGGTGGTCAGGGTGCCCAGGGAGGCGGTGGGGTCACATCCCTGGAAGTTTCAAAAGGAGTGCGGATGTGGCACCTGGGACACGGGTTATGGGGAATGCAGCTCTGCTGGCTCGGAGGTTGGACTCAGAGACCTTTTCCAGCCTTGATCATTCCACGATCCTGTTACTGGGCAGACTCAGGAAGCACAGTCAGTGGGAAGTCTCCGATGGAAATAACTCCCTGCTCTTATCTGCATTTGGAATCAGTGATTTTCCTGTCCTGCCACCGCCTGTTCCGTCCCTGGGGGAGGTTCTTCCCACCCTGGGCTCTGGCACCTCGTGTCATCTCCCCCTCAACGCCTGTAACCTCCTCCCCCAGGCTGCTGCATTCCGGATCCCCCTGCAGTGGTGTTTTATCTCCGGCAGAGCCTTTCCCTGCCCAGCCACGTGGAACACTCGGGCTGCTCCACGACACCCTCTGGCAGAGGCACTAAAGCCATGTGTGGGCAGATGGAGCTGAGATGGAGCAGAAATCCCCCAGCCCTGCTCCGGCTGGGTGTCATCGATCCCTGGCATGAGCCGAACGCTGCTCTGCCTGCCCCTGCCTGCCCCAGGTGCTCCTGCAGGGAGCAGGACCCCGGCCGGGGAAGGGTCACCCCCGCACGTGTGCACGGCTCCTCCTGCAGTCGTTTCTCACCCTTGTCCCGTTTCTGCCACTCTTTCCCTGAGAAAAGGGAGTTTTGAGGCAATTTGCCTTGGAAAATTGCAATTACGTTATTGATTGGGTAAAAAGGAACTGTTTTATTAAAGCTTAGCATCCTGCATGTTTCTTTTCCTTACAAATATCCCATTACATGCTCAGAGGCCACCCACACGCTTTACTGCTTTTACATTTGCCCAGCAATCTTTCATGCCAGTTGACTTTTCATTTCCAAATCCCTTTCTGCATTAAACACAGACCCACACACTCCGACCCGTTTTGCTTTGAAATAAATCATAAGTCCGTGCCAGAAATGACTCGGGGTGTTCTTTGGAATTTGTAAACAGCACTAAAGTCTTGTGGGAAATGTCACAAAGTGTTGCCCTGAATTTATTAAGTAGTTCCTCATCTTAAATGTCTGTATTCCCGTACACAGCCTGACAACGTTTCTCCCTGTAATGGCACCTGATGGGTGGGTGGGTTTTGGGGCTCCTGGAAAATCCCACAGATCCAGGAAGGGGAAGGAGCTTTGAGGCTGCCCAGGCTGATTTGACAAAAGGACAAAGATTCCATTTTGCAGCTTACTATTAACATTTCACTCGATAAAAGAGAGGGGGGAAAAAATGCAATTTCTTTGGCTGTGGTCAGAATTTGCTGGATCTTGCCTACCCAGAGGATAGCCCTGGCTCAGAAATTAAAGCAGCCACAAGCAAATCCCAAAGGAAACCCCAAACCCCCTCCTGGCTCTCTATAAGGGCGTGGGGGATAGACCCACCTCCCCTGCAAAAGGGCAGTTGGTGTCTGGGTTTAGCAGCTGGAAATCTGCCCCACGGGTGGTTCTGCTGCCCAGAAGCTCCAGCAGCTGCTTTTCCCCCTCATTTCCCCTTTTGTGTCATTCCCCAGCACTGCCAGACCTGTGCCTCACTCGGTGCTGCGGGCACTTATCCCTGACATCAGTCAGAGGTTCCGAGGCTTTTTTAACCCCAAAGGCAGAGGGGTGACCCAGGCCCTGCTCCTGCGGCCCCCACGGGCTGGATCAGCTCAGGGGGTCACACCCCGCTGACCCGCAGGGACAGGGGCTGAACCACCTCCTGCACATCTGAGGCCAGAGGGGATGTAAATTCGGGAGATTTCCTCCTAATCCATGAAACCTCTCCTCTGGCCCTGCAGGGGAACAATCCTTTATTTGAGGCATTTTCCATGAAATGAATTGCGGGTGGCAGAAGAGTGGGAGCCCCGTGAGGAGGTGCCTGGGGAGGTTTTAGCACTTTCCCCCTGATCTTCGGGCCCACAGCCTTGTCTTCCCAGGACATCAGCTGGAACCCAGCCAGTGCTATAATCAGCAGCAGAAGCAGAGATTCAGAGGATTTTGTGGCCACACCAGGCGGTTTCCATCCAGCTCCCCACTCTGATTCGAGTGCTGCCTTGCACCAGCTGCTCAGAGGGTGTAAGAAATACCAAGCAGGCAATTCCAGCATCAAAAAGATGTATTGCCAGTTGAAGCATGTTGGACACAAAAGCAGAACAGCTTTTAATTAATTTTTTTTTCCCACCAGCCATGGAGGGCCTAAACAAGGACCGGGAGTGTTTTACAGGAGTAAAAACTCTCAGTACTTCAGGGTAGCAAGAGAAAAGCAGCTTTGAAATCAAGAGGAGAAAGTGCTGATGGAGAGCAGGCTGTGCCTGAGGAGTAGTGTGGGGGATGGCACGTGTTCCACGTGGCTTCTTGTCAGGATTTTCCCGAAACATCTGCGGAAACCTTTCCCTGAGCCTTGTGGCCATCAGCTACAAATTTTCTCCCACACAGACCGGGGGGAGGGATGGAGAATGAGCCAGCAGACCAGCCCCACTCTCCCTCCTCGTTTCCATTTGCCCTACATCTGTGCAGGTACCACAAGGGGTGGCTCAGGAGATCTTTGGACAGTTTTGTGCCGTGGTTGCTGTTCAGCTGGAGCTTGGAAGGAGATGGGGCTGGGAGGAATATCCCAGCACGGGTGATTTGGGGCTCCCCAGCCCCACAGAGCACCCCAGGACCCTGTGACTGCTGGGGGGATCCTGCAGTGCTCGATAGGGGCAGCTTGCTGGGGCAGCCCCCAGGGTGTGGCCGATGTCTGAGCGCTCCTGGAGCTCTGCTCTGTCGCTAGAGGACACGAAAAGAACGACGCTTGTGCAGCCAGGTTGTTACAGCAAAAAGAGGGACGTTTATCTCTTGACCTCGATTTATATAGATCCTGGACAGTGACCAGGGGTTGGAGGATGAGGCTGCCACCTCTCCGACCCCACTGGTCAAACTGAAAGTCCATCAGTTGTCCCTCCTCCAGACAGGTCTGTAAACGTCACTTTTGTTTACCTAAAAGTCCCTGAGAAACTCCGCTACAAAAAACATCAGAAAGCTGGAAAAGATCAGGGCAGCGCTGCTCCTGCCCCTGGTTTGCCACGGGCTGCTCTCCCCCCGCCCAAGGAAGGTTTTCCCTGCCTGGGACCTTGCCAGGCCGGGCAGATGGGACCAGACCCGTTTTCCCTCTTCACAGATCTGACCCGTTCTGGTCGTGCTTATTCTGAGCAGCGTTTAGGGGAAAACGTCTTGTGGGAGAGCTCGGCTGTTCCGGGGGCACGCTGCGAGTACAGCCAGTTCCTCCAGGAGCGTGTTAAGTGTAAATATATAATGTGGCTGCTCGGAACGATCCTCCAGAGAAAACCTGCATAAATGCATATTGTACAGAGTGTGCGGGTGATAAAGGAGGTGTTAAACATCGCCCTGAGGGGCTCCAAGCTGGCTGCGAGGAGCTGCGAGGAGCTGAGAGGACTCTGCTCCGCTCACCGCGATGGGGACGGAGCAGCAGCGGGAGATGCCGGGCAGGAGGGGAGGGCGGCCGGGGGACCAGGGGAACGTGTTGGGGTTAAACGCCGCTCGCTGCCCTCCAGGGATCTCTATTCCCGCCGAGTTTATTGTTAACACTGCGTTACAGCAGCGCCTGAGGCTCTGAAATCAACGAGGGCTCCGCGGAACTGAGCCCCGGCCGGGCAGGACGGGCCAAGCCCGGGCTGGGCTGCCCGGGGAGGGATGGGGAGCCGGGCCTGCCCTGTGCCGGGCTCCGGGAGTGAGGTGGGCATGGGCATGAAGGATTCCAGCTCCTGGAGGGCAGACCTTGCCCTGTGCCGGGCTCTGGGAGTGTCTCAGGGATGGGATGCAGGATTCCAGCTCCGGGCTGGGGCTGTGCCCGCGGGCACCGATGTGCCAAGCCCAGCAGGAGCCGCGTTCCTGGGGCAGGGTCCGGCCCCGGATCAGCCCTGTAGCTCTGCCGGGGAGCACAGCCGGGTGCCAGCCCCGTCCCTCTTCCCGGCCCCGTTCCTGGAGGATGGGCCAGCAAAGGGATCCCTGGATCAGTCGGGCTGTGCCCCCTGGCAGGTGGAAAGCAGAACTGTCAGAGCTGGGGGTTGCCGGAGGCACCGAATTCAGTGTTTGAGCAGGAAAGAAATCAAAGCGGAGGAGGCTCTCTGCTCTCCTGGACATAACGACGTTGACTCTGCCGGCTCCTGTGGCTGTGATGGACTTCCCAGATGCAAAGTGCATTTCTGGGCCTGCTGTGGGCGCACGGAGTCGGGTCGGGAGTACATTAAATGAGCTCATCCTGGATGTGAGAGGTTCCCAGCTGATCAATTACCTGCAGGGCCGGGCACTGAGCTGTGCATTACTTGTGAGCTCCTCCGTGGCCCAAGGCCAAGATGCTGCAATAGATCAAATCCAAAGTCAAGCCAAGCCCTTTGCTCAGAGCTCGGCATGGGGGCTGTGCCAGCCCCAGGTGTCCCACAATAACAGCAGTGACAGTGTGGGGGGTTCAGGAGGGGATGGCTCCGCTGGGAGCAGCTCCCAGTCCTGATGGATGAGTCTGTTCACTTCCCAGAACTCGTCCCACACTGGCTTTGTTGGTACAGAGTTTTCCTTTTTTGTTAGGGCATCAATTACTGCTCTAAGTCAGCATTCATCCAGCCCAAATTGTTCTACACTGAGCAGAATCTTTAAACAAATAGAAATGAGAAGGGTTTTGAGTTTCTGGGTCTGTGCAGAGAAATCCATTTCCCTGTGACACTGCCATCTGGGCAGCTCTCCTGCCTTCCTTGAGCCGCCGGCCCAGGGAATTCTTGCACTCAAATTAATTGACATTCTGTCTCTTAGTTTTCTGTCTGCTCCCAAGATAAGCTTAATCATGTCAGAGCTGCCTGACACAGAGTCCATTCTCAAATCTTTTCGGTTTGTATCAATTTATCTCCTCTTGGCAAAGCCGGCCAGTGGTTCTGAGAGCCAGGGGAAAGCTGCCATCCCTGCTCCTGTCCCCTCAGGCCCTGCCTGTCCCTCAGCCCTGCAGGTCCTGCTGCTGCTCTGCCCCTGGGGCTGCTGCCAGAGGACACAAAGCCCTGGAGGTGTGGGCCTGATATTTCTGGGTCTGAGAGATTTTTAGCCTGTTGGCAGCTGCTAACTTTTCCCCCAAGGTGACATTTCTCAAGGAAACCTTCTTCTCGAAACAATCTCGGCAAACAACTCTCCTCTCTCAGAACAATCTTTCTCCAGGTGGTGTTTTGCTGTTTCTCTGGTTTAACCCACGCGATCAGAGAGGTGTCGTTCCTATACACCAACCGTGTTCAGTCTGTGTGGGAACACCTGATAAAAGGCAGTAAGGATTAGACAATAAAGCCTTTTTTCTGTGCTCTTTTGCCTTCTGAAATATTTGGAGTCTCTCACCTTTCCTTCGTGTCCTACAGCGACCCTGGGCCATCACCCTCAGCCCAGCTCTCCCACGGGACAGCAGCTCTGTGCCATCACCACCCTCGGCGGGGCGTTCACCTTGGGATGACAGTAAAGCAGCTCCCAAATATCCTCCAAAAATGTGAAACTGCCCACATCCCCCGGGCGTCCTGCTGCCTGCTATTGCAAAGAGGTTTAATTGGAAAACTCCCCTTGCTCCCCTCCTGCCCCCAGGGCCCAGGGATGGTGTGTCTGGGGTCAAGGGCTGAGTGCAGAAAGCACAGCAGGATAAACACAGCTGCTTCCTGGCAGCTGCTGTGGCACTCTGGGATGCTGATATTAAACTCATATTAAATTCAAACCAGCTCAGCAGTGTGCAGTGTGCTTGCTGCAGCCATAACTCCTGATATTTATGTTGTGGCAGTAAAGCAGAGGACACAGTCAGGAGCTCTAGGGCTTCGAGAGCTGGATCCGTGAGGAAAACACTCTGCCTCATTATGAAGCAGTGGATGTCGAGTCCAGAATTCCATTTCACATGTCCACTGTTGTTGCTGAACAATTTCATCCTTGGAAAATCAGTTTTCCTCTTCCACCTTGCGTTGCCTCCCAGTAGCATCATTTTAATGATAATTTATGTGTTGTTCTAACGACGGAGCAGCAACTGGAAAAAAACCACCAGCCTGGGGATGTGTGTTGGGGGTGACAGGGTTTGATAAAGTCCATTCTGGCCTCTGCCATTAACGCTGGGATCCGTGCCCTTGCTGGCAGCCCTGCGTTACTGGGTCAGCACCTTTGCCCCGGGGCAGGTGTTGATAAAAACCTTCTGGGAAAAGCCAGGCTGAGATCCCGGGATCTCTGATCCAAAGGCAAGCCTGGGGAGGACAGAGCTGGTGCCAGATGTGCTACAGAGCCACATCCAGCTCCCAACAGCAGAGTGAGTCCCAGGACAGCCCTGCCCAGGCGTCTCTGGGAGATTTGGGAGATGTATTTGAAGAAAATCAATTGCAAGGAAAGGAGAGAAAGGCTCGTGGCTGCTCCGTCCCTCCGCAGCTCTAAAGGCACCTCGGCACTGCCAGTGATGGAAGAGGAGGCAGCTGCTGCATCCTGAGCACAAACTCTGCCGCTCCCAGGCAGGAGATTTCTCATTCCCCAGGAAAGCCAATTTGTATTTTGGGCACTGGCAAAGAATCACAGAGAGAGGAGGAAAGTGAGGAAAGGGCCCGAGGCTGCCGTGGCAGAGACTGTCTGAACAAGCTCCTTGTGGCAGTGATGATCAATCCCAATTTTTAACTCCCCGGTTTCTAAAGAAAGCGTTACCAAAGACTTTAATTCCAAGTTATTGCTGTGGATTATTTTTAAAGGGGAAACTGAGGCACGTGAGCGGCAGTGACCCTGCAGTGATGTTTGTCCAGCTGCAAAGTCCACCTGGGCCATGGCTCAAAGGTGCACTGGGAATTGTGGGGTTAATGGCCGGACTCAATGATCTTTAAGATCTTTTCCAACCTCAAACATTCTATAAATCATTCGATCATTGTGATGGGACGAGGAATGGCTTTAAACTGAGAGAAAAGATTAACAGGGTTAATCTCCTTTCCCTTCTTTCTGAACTCGTTACATTTTTGTAGTTGGGCTGGCGTTGGATCTATTTCTGCTTTTCTTGATCAGATCTCGCTCTGTCTCGGCGTTTTCCACCCGAAGCCAAAAGGAGTGTGCTCTGGCTGGTGCCATCCCAGGCAGTTTGGCTGCAGCAGAGAGACACCAGCAGGATAAAAGGGGCTGCTCGCAACAAAATCCAACACACGCAAAAGGAAGGAAAAATTTCAAAGCACCAAACCCCCTGTACTGATGAAACTTGTACTTTTTTTTTTTTTCTATTTGCTTCTCTTTTGTTTTACCAAGGGAAATTTATGAGATGTCAGAGCTTGTTAATGTTGTTGATGCTGGAGAAGCAACAAGCACCCTGGGCTGAAAGGCTCCAAAAAAAAAATAAAAATAACCCAGCGAAGGAGGTGGTTGCCCAAGGCCAAACTCATTAGCTCCAATCACTCCTCTGCCGGGCCAGGGGTGCCGAGGAGGGGAGGGGACACAGGGGCTCTGTCCCTGAGGAGGGGACACAGGGATTTTGTCCCCAGGGTGTTCTGGGCACAGCAGAGTCCGTGGGGGAAGATGCATCTGTTCTCAGAGTGGGGATGGAAAGGGAACAAGAGGGAGAAAAAGCACCTGCCAGGCTGAGAGCCTTGATGGGAGTTTTGTAAATAATTCAGGACGCTCTCAACATGAAAAATAACGTTGTTAATTCTCCTTGTGTTCCAGCAGGACAACAGCAGGAGCTGCTCTTTTTGGATGACTTTTTCCCATCTGATCCGGGCAGGAGGATGCAGCCACCTCCTGCAGATCTGTCCTGGAAGGGCTGGGAGGTGCTGGGGGGTCTGTGACACCCCCAGGGTGGCCTAAACCATGGGACAGTGACACCCCAAACAGGGGATGTGACACCCCACTGCTCAAAGGACACCATGGTGACACCCTGGCACCCCAAAACTCAGGACAGGGACACCCTGGCACCTCAGAGCTCAGGACAGGGACACCCTGGCACCCCAAAACTCAGGACAAGGACACCCTGGTACCCCAGAGCTCAGGACAGGGACACCCTGGCACCCCAGAGCTCAGGACTGTCCCTTTCCTCCAGGTGGGGGAGGATGTTTAACAGAGTTTGCTCCTGTAACTCCCCAGCTCACACCAGGAGGGGAAAGTTTTCCTCAGAGCTGATGAGGAGTATTGATCTAAGGATAATTAAAAGCCTCACATTAAAGAAGTCCAGCCTGCATAATTAAAAGCCTTGCACTAGGAAAGTCCAGCCTGCAGCGATGGGAATGAGCCAGGCTGCCTGGAGGGGAGCTGTGGAAGCAGAACCCGTGAGACACAAGATGTCAAATTACTCCTTGCCGTTAAATCACCTGATTAATTAAACGGCTGGTTTGTGTATGGCTGAGCCCCATTTCTATGGGTGCATTCATTAGTCACCGAGACTGACCTGAATATTTTAAGCAAACAGTTTTTGTCCTGCATGTCCTTTGGTTGGGTTCTCCGAGCTGCAGGAACCCACAGACAGAGCAGGAGCAGAAATGTTCCCTCCAGGCTGGAAGTGTCTGCAGGACTGGATCGGCTCTCCTCTGCAGGGGTGCAAGGATTGTGCCTGGACTGTGTGTGATTAATTGTACATTAAAGGGATATTTATAGCAAATGAAGAGGCCAGACAAAGAGGGGCTTGCAAGAGAATCAATTTTCTTTTCAGTGCCTTTCAGTTCTTCTGTTGGTGTGTTAAGACAGGTTGTGTCAGGCACAGCAGCTATAGGATGATGGTCTGCAGAAGACAGGTATTTTCATTTATTCTCTGTTACATCATGGCCACAGCCCTTGAAAATGCAAAGTGAGTGGTTTGGGGTATAGGCTTCATTCCAATCACTTATTTTTAAATGAAACTTGAAATATTGCAGCCAGCAAAGTCTTTTGCATGAAACATACAAAGTTTCTGTTCTATTTATTTAGCTCTGATTACCCAAAACATCATCATTCTTTAACTGCATATATTTGTCTACGTTTCGAGGGGGGAAATGTGAATAAAGCTAATTGTGGTTGTGCTTCATTAAAGCATATTTCCAGCTCTGGTTATTTATCAGCAGAGCTTCCCTGTGTATAAATTACTGTATCTCCACGCTGCAGGTTCCTGCTGAGCCGCGGGAGGGCTGGACCAGCCCAGCCCTGGATGTGGCACCACGGGCAGGTCCCCAGCCCTGGGAAGGATCTGCTCCTCCTGCAGCAGGGAACGGGGCCGGGTAAGTGGATTTTTGTAGTGAAGGCTACAGGAAACCCATGGAAAAGGTGCTGGGGTGGGGTTTTTTTATTCTTTCTGAAAGCTTTTCTCACAGTGGTACCATGACCCTGCTGTGGACACGGGCACGTCTCACCAAGACAAGGATCTGCCACCCCGCAGCCTCTGCTGCCCTGGGATCCAGCGCTGACTGACATTGGAAACAGAGCCCCAAACCCATCCTCTCCCTCCAGGGAGAGTGTTGGCATTTAAATTCTTTGCACCTCTGTCTTTGAACGAAAATATTTTGTCCATTTCTCTGGATGAAAGAGGCTCACGGGGTTATTTTGGGAACAGTTTTGCAAGCTGGTTTCAAATTCAGCAGTGCACTAAAGGGCTGTGAGCCATGACTTTGCCTCAAGCCTGAATTAAATACATTTCTAGTCCACAAATACAAGACAAGTGCGTGTCCTGGTGTCACTCAGAGGTGACAGCAAACACTTGCACAGCCCCTGGAGCGAGGCCCCCCGGGGCAGTGTCAGTGCTGGGTGCAGCGTGTCCCCTTGTCCCCTCCTCTCACAGGACACAGAGGAGACAAAGGCAGCGCTGCTGTCACTGACCCTGAAATTCTTCAGCAAATCCTTCTCTGTGAAACCTTTAATGTCCCATGCATGGAAGTTTGGTCGCTGCCCTCTGTTCCCACCGGAGCAGCCCGTGCTGCAGGGCTGGGGCTGTTCAACTTGGGGTTGGGCTGTGGGGCCTGGAGACCCTTTAGGCACGGAGAGGACTCTGAGGTCTCCCTTCTCCTGCCCAGACTGAGCACAGGGTTCTTTTCTGAGCAATTAAGGCCTGTCCTTGCCCAGAGGAGGCGCAGGGAAGGAAATCCCTCAGTGTCCGGGCTCAGGGTGACGTCCCAAACCTGCCCAAACCCCTCCCAAGCACGGCCCGAGCAGGGGAGGCGCTCACACCCATCCGAGACAATCACAGGGACACCTTCCACTGGCCCAGGGACAATTCCACCATCCCAGTGACAATTCACCATCCCAGGGACAATTCCACTAGCCCAGGGACAATTCCACCATCCCAGTGACAATTTCACCATCCCAGGGACAATTCCACTGGCCCAGGCTGCTCCCAGCTCTGTCCAGCCTGGCCTTGGGCACTCCCAGGGATCCAGGGGCAGCCACAGCTGCTCTGGGCACCCTGTGCCAGGGCCTGCCCACCCTGCCAGGGCAGAGATCCAACACTCATCCTCTTCTGTTCCCAAAGCATCTCCCAGCAGAAACGCCAGGAGAACACGGAATCTCCTCCAGCAGCCTCCTGCTCCTACAGGAGCTGCACGTTCTGTACACCCCTGCCTGGCCAGCCGACCATTGTAGCTTGAAATCAAAATTAATTAAACCTTGTTTACCATTTGGAATTAGTGAGCTAATGAATATCATACCTCTGAGGCATCCATCTTGGTCAAATATATTGTGCCTCACAGCTGTTGTTTTCATCTAGATTAGGTTTGCTCCAGGTTTTATGAAGACGTCTACGAAGTAATAAACCCTGCACTTATTTGACTCAAAAAAAAAATTATAAATTTTTTATTAGCTTCCAAGGAATTAGGTTTTTGAGTTTTTTGCCTGGCAATAAAAGTTGATTTGTTCTCTATCTGCCTGATCGAGTACTTGGGTGCTGGCTATTACTTAAATCTAACGACTTTTTAAAAGACATTAGGGTTGTCTCCTGTGAGCAAACACGCTGGGTTGGTGGAATTACACACTGATTACCGTGTTATAAATGCGGTCACACCTCTGCTATTAAATTTTACCTGCATAAACAATCCCAATATGCAGAAATGTCTCTGTACAGTTATTTATGCCCGCTTTATTAAGGTTACTTCTTCAGCAGTTGCAGCGCTTTTAAATCTGCCGTGGCTGATTTAGCAGCAAGCGACAGAAAATCCAGCGTGTCACAGGGGGAAACAGCACTTCCAGCCTCTCCCTGTGGCCACCTGGATTTATTTCCTGCCGTGGGTGATGACAGAGAGCAAACAGACAGGAGCCGGCAGTGAATCCTCTCAGGTCCCTTTCAGGCCCAGCCTCTCCCCGTGCCCGTTTTGCTGCCTGTGCTCCTGGCCAGGGCACCTGGAGAAATTTGGGCTGTCCCTGGATCCCTGGAAGTGCCAAGGCCAGGTTGGAAGGGGCTTGGAGTGACCTGGGACAGTGGAAGGTGTCCCTGCCCAGGGCAGGGGGTGGAGTGGCGTGGGCTTTAAGGTCCTTCCCAACAAAAACCATCCTGGGATTCTGTGATCCCGGGAGCACAGGGCGCTGCTCCCTCCCTGGGGAATCCCGCAGAGCCTGGAGCTGTGAGCCAGCCCCGGGGACAGCCAAGGACCCGCACGGGGACAGCGACACCCCGACCCTGCCACAGCAGCCTCCTCCTCGCCGGGAGGGGAAGGCGGGGAGCCGTGAGGTGGAAAATCACAAGCCGTGATCCTGACAGAGCAGCACCCGGGTCGGAATGACGCGGATTAAATCGTGCTCCCCTCATTGACACATCGCCCGTCAGAGCGGGGATATTTACACCCCGAACGAGCACCCGCCGGAGCGCGTTCCACGAGCAACCCGCCTGTCAGCCCTGCACAGGGCCGGCTTCTCCTGCGGACATCGGCTCGAAACCAGCGGTCCCTCGGCAGATAAAAGCCAGACCGAGGTCGGGTGGCGACCTCCGTGTTGCTTAGCGCTGGTTGCCACGCTACCGAGAGCCGGGAGCCGCGGGCCACCGGCCACCATCCCTCCGGGCTGGGCTGCGACGGGAAAAACGCCTGCGTGGGGAAGAGAATGAGCTGGTTTCTGCAAACAGAGGAAGCCGGAGCCAGAAATTCACACGAAAATTCCGTTCTGGCGCTTCCCAGACCCGGCAGGGGCAGGAGGGGAGGAGGGAGAGGAGGGAGAGGAGAGAGAGGAGAGAGCGGTGTCAGGGACGTGCTTAACCGTGGATGTGACCTTGCTGCTGCCTGTCTTTGCCTTTGAGCTCCCCGATAAATCAGACACTTATCTCTGCTTATTGCTTATTTATGGCGGCCGGGAGCTGCAGCGCGGCCCCGGCGCTGTGCCCGCGCCTGAGCATCGCGGCAAGGACGGAGGGCAGTGAATGGGAACAGAAAAGCCCTGCTGGGGACCCGCGGGCTCGGCAGCAAATGTTACCCGGCCATCTGCTCAGACCGGCTGAGCTCCCCGTCCTTTTGTGCGTTTGGAGCAGACTTCACACCCCGGCAGCCGTCGGGGCTCAGGGCCCGGCGAGGTGGGGCCGGGCTGGTCCCAAGGGCGCTCTGTCCTCTGTGCCAGGGATGGGCAGAGGAGCCTTTGCAGAGCCTGGGAGGAGGAAAGGGATGAGAAGAGGAGCCTTTGTAGAGCCCAGAAGAAAAAGGGGATGTGCAGAGGAGCCTTTGCAGACCCCAGGATGGGGAAGGGGATGTGCATACGAGCCTTTGCAGAGCTCAGGAGGAGGAAGGGGATGCACAAAGCCTTTCCTGCTGTCAGCTCCCACCTCTCACCTTGGCTGCAAGGCTCTGCCTGCTCTGTCTGCTCTGCTCCGCTCCTCGGGGCCCATCCATCACTGCCACTCGCTCTGGAGCCTCCCAGACATCACTCAGAGCAAACCCACAATATGTTTTCTCCAAACGGTGCAAACGAGCCCAACATATTCCGCTGGTGGTGGCCTTGCCCTCCGAGGTGCTCAGTCAATATCACTGAGTGTGAGTCAAACCCGGTGCTGGGGGTGGGGAGGTGACTCACCCCCTGAGCTGCTCCTCTCCCCGAGCTCAGTGCAGCCCAGTCCCCACCAGATGGGTTGGGGCTGGCTATTCCAGCCCAGGGCACGAACCCCTGAGCTTTCAGGGCTGGAGCTGCAGTGACAGGCGGTTCTTCCCTCACCCTCAGCGTTACCCAGTCAAAATGTGAGCAGCCATGTCAAGAGAGCCTTTGCCTCACCGTCCTTGGATTTTTCCAAGCCCTCCCAGCCTGGGAGATAACTCAGTGTTGGTCTGGATTTCTGTAAAGTGCGGGTGACCCTCATTTCCACATCCCTCCTTCTCCTTAATTGCTTCATTCTCTCCCAGCCCCTCAGCCTGTTAAACCCAGCGGTTTTGCTCCGCACATCACAAGCTGATCCTGTTCCTGAAAAGATTCAGTTGAATTCTTTTTGCTGCTTTTGTATCGCAGATTTATGCAAAATTTATAAACAAAAAAAAAAGTCACAGGCAGAAATCTCATTTTTTTAATTCTAAAAATGTTCAGAACGAGACTTGTGGAACGTCAGGAATAATGATTCAATGATTGAATCCAGATAGGTTTCAACAGCAAGGAGAAAAAAAAGAACTTTTTTGAGAATGGCAGATTGAGAAACGACTACATTACACATAAAAAAGAGCGTGTTAAGCTTCCTAACTTATTAGACTCCCTGCCACAGATCTCTTAAATGGGATGCAAAGAGGCAAATCACAGCTCCCCTCTGCAATGAAGCCGCTGGGGATGTGCCCGTGTCCCCAGGGGCTGAAGGTGACCCCAGCTCACACAGGTGAGCCCAGGAGAGGCTGGTTCACGGCAGAGACACAAATTCAGGTTTTCCCTCCTTGTCCCAGGCTGTGTCTCAGCAAAGGACACCTCGGGAAATGTCCAGGACAGGTTGGATGGGGCTCGGAGTGCCTGGGACAGGGGAAGGTGTCCCTGCTCATGGCAGGGGGGAACTGGGTGGCCTTTAAGGTCCTTTCAGCCCAAACCATCCTGGGGTTCTCTGATCCTCAGTAGGACCCTGAGCAGACCCCACCTGGTAAAGAAAAGGGCCTTTGGAGAGTGCAGGACTTTTCCTTTCTGGCCAATTTGTACTCAGGGCAGTACTTTACACACCAGGAGGCTCAGCCAGGCCCCTGATGGAGTTTCCAGAGGTCCCAGGTATTGATTTCACTCCCATCTGCACCTTCCAGGGCTTCAGCACATTTTGGAATCTGGCTGGAGGATCTCCACTGCAGCTTATTTTGGCAGAGTTTTCACTGGAGACGTGGGGCCAAACCCTCAGCCGAGATAAATCACTGACACAAGTGGCACTGTGCTGACTTGCACCAATCACAGAGTTTAAATTAAAATTTAATTGAAAACTTAAGCTGCCATTAATTTTCGATGGATGGCTTTTGCAAGAATGCAGCCAGATCTCCACCAGTTCGGGCTCCAACAAAGGAACAAAGAAATGCTGATTACCACAGGCATGCCGGGGGTATTTTGATCCTCTGCCTTTACCTTTCCCTTCAGCGCTGTCTGCCAGCACGGCCCGTGTGATCCTTTGTATCAGGAGATCAGTTATTTCCATGCAAATCTCCTCAGTTCTCCTCACCCTCTCCTGCAGAGTAATTGACTTTCTGGGGCCTGGGCTCTATCGTGGCTTCCCCAGCTGAGGCTTCTATTATGTTTCATCTTCCATTAAGTGTTGCCCTAGAAATGCAAGCAAAAAGCAGGAATTTACAAGATAAGGTGTGCGTACGTGTGTGTGCATTCATCTTCGGGGTCACACGCACAAACAGTGATGGATACACCCGGGTATTGGTCTAAACAGGATAATAAATTCATTTTGACTTAAGCATAAAGATTATAGAATATCCTGAGCTGAGAGGGACCCACAGGGGATCATCCAGTCCAGTTCCTGGAGCTGCACGGGACACCAGAAAATCCCAGGCCGTGCCTGGAGCAGTGTTCCAACACTCCTGGAGCTCCGGCAGCCTCTGTGCCCATTCCCTGGGAGTTCCCACTGCAGAGGTAACAGGGAGAGCAGGATGACTGATGGAACCAGTGATCTAATTTCTCGACCAGTTAACCCCAAATTAAAACCCTCGTGGTGAGATTCAGGGCTGTGGCAGTGTGCAGCCACGGTCTGAAGCAGAGCCCAGCTGATAATGAAGTGACTGCCATTAGCGGGGGACGGTGTCCCTCGTTAGGCTCCAGCAAATGAAGAAAAATGCTTTGGACGGGGCGTAATGGGGCATGGAGGGACAGCCACGGCACCAGGGCCGAGGGGACTGCGGGGACATGTGGCTCTGGGCAGCAGCAGAGCACGGGGATTGTGCTGACGGGGCTTTAAAATAGCACAGGGAGAGAGAATTGTGCCGGGCTGTTGGTGGCTGGGAAGTGGGGTTTGCCCTGTAAGTCTGTGCAGTGTCGCCCCGAATTTTCATTTTTCACCTTCTGTCTTTGTGCTGCGGATTCTCACGCAGCCTCACGTAAACAATGTGTGTTTTCAGAATGTTTACATACTTCTCCTGGGGAGGAGAAATGTGACTGATGGTGATGTCACCATCCAGGTGGAGGAGGTGGCCCCTGTGGTGGCCAATCTCTCGACCTTTGTACAAATGTCTATAAACGGAGTCAGATTTTTGGAATAAAGGGTTAGTTCCCTTGAACTGCTGCTGGTGTGGCCTCATCTTTCTGGGACATCGTAGCCTCAGCAACCACAGTGCAGGACCCACTTCACGTCAGTGTGGGCTTTGGAGAAAGGTGTTGAGAGGCAGAGGCAGGAACAGGACAGGGACAGGAACTGTGGGGAGAGTTGGAGAAGAAGGGGAAGCTGGCAGCTGGTTTTGATGGGAGGCTGAGGGCAGAGGAGGGGTTGGATCAATGCTGCTGAGTGGGAGAGATTGGGATGGATGGATGGATGGATGNNNTGGATGGATGGATGGATGGAGGGATAGATCCAGGCTCTTTTCTCCCTCCTGAAGCCTGCGGAGGCGTTTCAGGTGGATTCCCGGTGATTCCACCGCCAGTTTTAATAAACAGCTTAAACAAACAGCACGTGCCCAGCGCTCCCGCAGCCCTCCACTCGCCCAGGCACTTGGCAGATTTGAATATCTGAATATTTGGGGGAAGGTCTGTGCTCGCACGGGCTGCTGGAGCGGCTGGGGCTGGATGGGGAGCCCGGGGGCTCCTGCAGCCCTGGCTGCTGCTCTCGGGCACTTTCCCCTTTCCCCAGAGTCCGTGGCTTTCAGGCTAAAGTCAGTTCTGTATTTCTCATGGCCTCAGCACAGTCTGGTTTTCCCCTGCAGCTCGTGGGGAGCAGCGGTGGTGGGGACAGGTTGTGGTGTGGAGTCAAGGGCATTGATTTCTGGCTTGAAATCAGTGTCGACTTCGAAAACACTCTCCTAATTCAGGCGATTTTAGGCAGGAATGGATTGAACAGTTGGGAGGAACGAAGGAAAACAGCAAATAAAGCAGACAGGGGTTCGGGTGGAGCGTTTATCCTTCCCTCCTCCTCCAAGAGGTGGCTGCTGTTCCCAGGTGAGCCCCAGCAGGAACGTCCAGCCAGTCCTGGACCTGCAGTGGCAGAGGTCTCCACACCCTTATCTGAGCTGATAAAGGAACAGGAGCTGCTGGAGGTGACCCCGAGGGTCCCATCACCCACCTGTGGGTGCTGCTGCCAACGCTAATTAACAGCCGGATCATTATTCCCATCTCCTCAGTCACCAAATTCCTGCCCAAACAACACAGTTGTATTTTAATTGTTTTAAAACCATTTGAGATTATCATTTTCTTGCCCGTCTGCAAAGTTTTCCTGTTTTGAGGGAATTCCCTGGTTGGCCCCAGTTTCCCAGCTGGCAGAGGATGGGCAAGGGGTGATGACAATGATCATTGCTTGGCCAAAAAACCTTCCAAAGGGGAGGAAAAAAGGATGAAAATGGGAGGATGAAAGTTGAGGAAGAAGCTGTTGGTCTGTGTATGTTTGTGAGAGGAGGAGAGAACTGATTTTTCCAGCAGGTAGGGATAGGATGAAAAAAAAATTCAAATTGATCAAAAAATTAAATATTCATAGGACATTATTCATCAAGATTCATCTTGCCAAGTGGGTGAAATGAGGCAAGGGAAGAAATTAGCTTGCTTGAGAGTGTCAAAGTGATTATGTGATTAAATTGCAATTTATAATTTCTCCTTCAAAAATGTTACTCCTTGATTTGTATTTCTGCCCCCTGTCTATTTTCCCCGGTGTCCCATTCTGTGTGTGACCAGGGAACAGCCAGGGCTGGACTGAAAACAAAGCCTCAGACACCTCCTGGCCACCCTGGGCAGGGCAGGACATCCCGGTCCTCATCATCCCTGTCCTCATCACATTCCTGTCCCCAGCACATCCCTGTCCCATCCCATCCCTGTCCCATCCCATCCCTGTCCCATCCCATCCCTGTCCCATCCCATCCCTGTCCCATCTCATCCCTGCCAGCCTCCCCACTGTTTATTTTATCCTGGCGTTCCACCTCTCACGACCATCCTGCCCATCCCCACAGCTGCCCAGCTTCATTTCCTCATTCCCACAGGCTCCTCTCTGCTCCTCCCAGCCTCTCAAACTGCTGTGCTCTATAATCCATCCTCCCACTGGATCTGCGAGGAGATTTGGTGCAGAAAACCGTGTTTTGGTGCTTGTTTCTGTAATCCCCCAGTGCTGGGGGAGGCTGCAGCTTCCACTCCCACAGCACATCCCAGATGTGCCCAGAACAGGCAGCAAAAGCAGGAAATAAACTTGTTCTGATATTTTACTGTCATTTAAGAGCTCAGCCTCTCATTGCTGTTGCAGTACCTACCCCAGAAAGAGGAGCTATTTCTGTTTTGCTGCCCAATAAAGATTTACTGGCATATGCTGGCTGTTTGGAAAAAAAAATCCACTATTAATTCCTGGGTTGTTTATGAACAGCACAAGGCTTGCACAGGTTAATTAGTTGAAGCAGGCTTTTCTTCAAGTGAATGAGCAGGCGCAGGGTTTATGGCTCTCACCCAGTTTATTTGTTCGCTTTCTGTTTTATTTGGAAATACACTTACACAGCGATAAATAAAATCAGCCATGACAAGGCTTATATCTGCAGCAAACATTTAAACCCTGCCAGGTGGAAATCCACAGAACACTTGGAGTTCTCAGCCTGCAGGAGCTGGGCTGGGCTCCAGAGGGGTGGCAGAGATGTCTGGGGGTCGGGGACAGTGCCAAGAGGGGAGGGGGACAGGGACACTGGTGGGGAAAGTGACAGTGTTGGACTGCAGAGTCACAGGAGAGCTTTGGAAGGGACCTCTGGACATCATCCAGCCCATCCTGCCCAGGCAGGGCCACCTGGACACAGGAACACAGCCAGGGGGGCTGGGATGTCCCAGAGAGGGACACTCCAGGACACAGGAACACATCCAGGGGGGCTGGGATGTCCCCAGAGAGGGACACTCCAGGCTGTCCCCAGGACACAGGAACACATCCAGGCGGGGCTGGGACACTCCAGTGAGGGACAAGGACTGGGCTAAGAGCAGCCCCTGCTCTTTATTTGCCCCGTTGTTGGGGGTGTGTTTGCAGCCCAGGCCTGGCAGAGCGTTACGGGCATGCAGAGTCAGTGTTTTCATGGTACTCCTCACACAACACAGCTCAGCATTTGCATCCCCCTCCCCTCGTATCCGAAATCAGCAACGCATGAAAAGTGGATTTTTGAGTCTCCCTCCATGGAAGGAGGTGCTGAGGGGAAGCACAGCCCGGGGTGAGCTGGTGGCAGGGGCAGCTGGGGAGCCATGGCACAGTGTGGCCACTTTGGGATGCCAACGGGCCACCTTTGATGCTGTTCTGATTAATTATTTGTGTGATGGGAGCCCTTTGCTGCCCCAGACGGTAACAGGGGCACTGGGGGTGGGTGTGAGGGTGCCCCAAGGGACGTGGGAGCCTCGGGGTCACACCTGGGACAGCCCCAGAACATTGTTCTCCACTGAATCCCAGGGTTTGATGGTGCTGAGGGGAGCAGCAGCAGTTTGGATGCTCAAGGGATGCAGACAAGATCCTCACCTGCTCCCCAGGGCCGTGCTCAGAAACGCTACTTGCACCAAACCGTACAAATGAGGCAGTAGGAAATTAAATATGCTTATTAGAGCTAAAAATAGAAACTCTGTTCTTTGGTGATGCATGGAAAAAAAAAAAAAAAA
>VZDJ01000268.1:151474-190472 GCA_008694505.1 Cyanoderma ruficeps | reverse complement strand
AAAAAAAAAAAAAGCCCCTTGTACCAGGAAAATGCTTTGGGTCTCTGCCAGGCAACAGATGCGAGGAACCTCTCTGAGCCTCGCTGGCGGGGCTGGTGCTGCTGCTCCAAACCTGGGGCTGCTATTTATAGCCCCAGATCGATGCAGGGTTTTCTGCCCACCGGGGGAAAGGCAGCCAGGGCTGTCCAGCCAGCAGGGCAGGTGTGTGATCAATGTTCGTTCCTGTCACACACACAGTTGTGGCAGGTGTGTGATCAATGTCCATTCCTGTCACACACACAGTCATGGCAGGAGTGTGATCAATGTTCGTTCCAGTCACACCCAGAGTCATGGCAGGTGTGTGATAAATGTTCGTTCCTGTCACACACACTTGTGGAAGGTGTGTGATCAATGTTCATTCCTGCCACACACACGGTTGTAGTAGATGTGTGATAAATGTTTGTTCCAGTCACACCCCGAGTCCTTGTCCCCATCCCTCAGGCCACGGAGGGTCCCCTCGGGAGGGCGGCGGTGACAGGGGTGGGTCCCTCACTGACCTGGCACTGCTGAGCTCGGAGAATTCCCTGTCCTGAGCCAGCCACGAGCCGGGGGCTCCCTTGGGTCATGGTGGATCCCTGGATCCATCTGCGGGCACCGGGGCGAATCCCCGAGCAGGATGTTGGACACGAATCCACTGGCTGAGAGCTCATCGTGCGAACTGATATTAATTAACATTGGCAACGCCCTATTAATTAGCACTGCCAACGCTGCCACCCTGGTAGCTGATGTGGGGAAACTGAGGCAGGCAGGGATGCTGTCTCCAAAGAGCCCCAGAGCCCAGGTTATCCGAGTTCCCAGTGCAATAATTCAGTGTTCCTGCAGACCAGGCTCGTTCAGAGCGGAGCTGCTCCTCTCCCGGCCGCCGCTTTCCCTCGGCTGCAGCGGCGAGTCCGAGCCCGCCCCAGCTCCGGCAGCGAGCGCAGCTCCGCTCTCCGGGCGCAAGGAGAAATGCTGCTCCCCTGTGGGAGCCGGGAGCCCCGGACACCGGACCGGAGCCTCGGACACCGGACCGGGAACCTCGGACACCGGACCGGAGCCCCGGACACCGAACCGGAGCCTCGGACACCGAACCGGAGCCTCGGACACCGAACCCGAGCCCTGCGCGGGCACACAGGAGCTCTCTGTCATCCACATCAGCCCTACTGAAGCAGTAAAAGAGGGGAGTAAAAGCAATGAAAGAAGGCCCGGGCAATAAAAGAGGGGAGAAAAGGGAGCCCTGGACACGCGACTTCTTTCTCCAACCCCTGGAAGTGATGTCATCCTGTGTCCCCTGAGCTGGGGGACAGCCCCGTCCTGTGTCCCCTGGGCTGGGGGACAGCTCTGTCCTGTGTCCCCTGGGCTGGGGGACAGCCCCATCCTGTGCCCCCTGGGCTGGGGGACAGAGGGTCTGGGTGCCCTGTGCCCCCACCCCGCTGGTGATGCTGAGGGAACACTTCACCAGAGGAAACATGATTAGCAAAGGTGGCTGGAGGATCATGACTGTGAGCAGCACGGAGCAGAAATCATGTTTATAAGCTGCCTCCAGGACTGCAGCACGGTTTAATCGGGTATGAAATCACACTGATCTCAGAGCCACCTTCCACAAGTTATTTGTAAGTGAAGTGCTGATGCAGACAGGGCTCTCATTATTCCTCCTGACTTGCCTCATTGCCCATGGCCTTTAAAATGTTGCTTTCACATCTTCTTCCTTCTTATCTTCCATTCCCCCTCTGCCAGCTCAGAAATAATCTGAGCAGGGCCCATGCTCTGGGTGACTCTGCTCCTCTCTCCGTGTGCAGAGCTCAGCGGCAGAGGCTGGGGCTGCAGCAAGGGGCACATCCCTGTGGGCAGGGGACACGCCAGAAAGCGGAGGTTGGATAGTGTGGATGGTGTGAGTGCAGTTTCCCCGTGCTCCCACAGTGAGCCAGGCCCAGGGGAAGGAGCCCAGGGCCATTGCTGCAAGGTCTGCTCCTCCTCTGGAGGGGCTCCCTCCTCTCCGAAGGTGCAGAGTCCTCCCTAGAGACACTGAGCTCCAGGAGCAGTCAGCATTTCTCATTTTTGGGTAGCCCCCCTGGCAGGTAAAGCTGTTTTCTGCTGGCTTCCTCTACACTCTGTGCATATGCAAGGTTACTTCTAATTTTTGCAGCCTTGGCGAGCAGCTGCTCTGTCTGGCAGGATGTCACAGGGTGTTTGGTGGCTGAAGCACTTCCCCTGCACTCCCCAGACTCTGCTCTTTGTGCTCCCAGTTCCACCACTGGCAGGATGGCAGCAGGTTCCTCTTCTGGAAACTCTTCTGCTCTGGAAACTCTTCTGCTCTGTCATTCCCCATTCCCATTCCTGGACCTCAGCGAGGCTGCACTGCCAGCCCTGCACGGGGATGTCACACAGGGAGGGTTCTCCTCCTGCTTCAAATGCAGGGAGAGATGCTTTGAGGCTTCACACGCTAATGTCAAATAATAAATGAGTTTCCACGAGGGAGAAATAAAGCAGAACAAACCAGCTTGTGAAGAAAGACGACCTAGGAGTGATGGCAGGAGCAGGTGCCATGCAGAAATACATTGCTCAGAAACGAGGACTAATTGACACTGAGCAGCCATGGAGAGTGTGAGCCCCACACAGCCCCTGGCATTCCACCTTGCCAACTTAGAGAGGTAATTAGGAAACATTAATCAGCCAGCTCAATGCTCGATGCTCAATCAGTTCGGGGAGAACTTGCCCTTCCCATTTCTTGTCCTGGTTTTCACACTTTTCTCTGTACTCCAGAGGCACAGAAATCATTCAGGGTCCCAGGGCTTTGTCCATCACAGAAAGCAATTCCCAAAACACGGAGTGCAGGGCAATTCAAAGAAAGCACAACCACGGGCTGTGCTCTTGGGTGATGGTAATTTCCAAGTATATTTCTGTTTTCCACTCCTTTTACACCTTGGCCTGACCGGAAGAGTATTAAGAGCTGCAGAGAAAGGGGCCAGCACAGCAAATGAGGTAACAACAAAACTCCTGCTTCTTATCAGAGCACTCAATCACTGTCGGGAAAGCCAGCACCAAGCCAGAGTGCTTTTTCCAGGGAAATTGCTAAACAGCTTCAGGAGAGCAAAGCAGCATTTCTTCCCACTGCCTGTAATTAATATTTTAGGAGCAGCAAGGAGCTCCCTGCCCAGGGAGACCAGTGCTGTGTGCTGGGGAGCCAAGGCTGTGGGGTCCGTGGGGGGCCAGCAAAGGGACGTTCTATCCACGTGAAAGGCCAGAGGATGAATTAATGGTCATGGGGAAAAAGGAAATCACCTGAAGAGACTGGAAAGCCTGGGATGGTTCCTGGGCTGGGTCTGGGGCAGGGCTGGGTGAGGAATTGTGTCAGCTTCGTGTGGGACAGCACGTGCAGGGCAGAGCTGGGACAAACCAGCCCTCACTGGAGGTTTAATGACCAGTTTGCTCAACTCCAGAATGTGACCGGGTGACCCCACCATGGTCATGTCCAACCGTACTCATCCTGTGCTCCTCTGAATGCAGCAGGGTCCTTATATCTAAATATGACATATAAATGTAGATGATATGCACGTATAAAGATAAAAAGGCAAATTTAATTTTCTCTCAGCAGGCACTTCCATTTGTCAAAATATCAACAAAATCTCTTCCAGTATTTTCATAGATAAAATTAGTTATTAGATTGAAGTTGCACCAAAGCAGTCATTTGAAAATAACAAAGAATCAGCTTCCCAAATGAGAAATCTCCCTCTTGTGTCATAAAAAACACTTTTCTGTATTACTTTTGGAGAAGCGATGGCTGTTCAATCTTACATAATGTAACACGAGCCCTCCTGAAACGCTGAGAAAGCCAATTCAGACGGTGCTGGAGTGCCAGGGAAGGGGAGGGAAACACTTAGCAATTGAAATTACAAATTGCCTGATTGGAAAAAGGGTTTTCCCAGATCCTTTGAACTGGAGCTGCTTCTTGGCGGTGGGAATGCTGGAATACTTCACTCCAGCACTTCACAAAGTCACCGAAAGGAGAGGGATGTAGAGAGCCCCAGGCTGCCTTCCAGGGCTGGGTGACCCTTTCCTGCTGAGCCCGGGGCCTTTTCCCCGAAGGGAGCAGAGCTGGGGACAGAGCTGGGAACAGAGTTGGAGCAGAGTTGGAGCAGAGCTGGGGACAGGGCTGGGAGCAGAGTTGGAGCAGAGTTGGGAACAGAGTTGGAGCAGAGTTGGGGACAGAGCTGGGGACAGAGCTGGGGACAGAGCTGGGGACAGAGCTGGGAGCAGAGTTGGAGCAGAGTTGGAGCAGAGCTGGGGACAGAGTTGGAGCAGAGTTGGAGCAGAGCCGGGAGCATCTGCAGGAGCCCCTGAGTGGAGCCTGCAGTGGCATCGTGCTGCCCCTCAGCTTCAGCCCTTGAGTTGTCTGGGCTGGAATCATCATCCAGAGACCACCCGGGACCAGGATCCAGGACCCCCATGGCCCTGAGCAACCAACCCCAGTGAAGAGACTTTTTTGGTGCTGAGGAAGGGCTCACACTCATTTGGGTACCACTGTGTGCCCAAGACAGGACATTTACTCAAGGGATAATGCTGAAGGAATTCCACCTTTTTTTTTTTTTTCACATTCATTTTGGAAGACTGAAGCCTTTTTTTGCTTATATACCATATATTTCTATGAAATGGTTTATTCCCATTTCCCTTTGGTATAATCGGATTTTTCTCAGTAAGCGACAAAATAAAAAAGGAATTTAGAGCATCTTTTCAGCATTCACTACTTTAAAAGCAAACAATATCCCAATACTTAAAATCAAGAGTGCATTTTGAAAAGCAAGGCAAGGCAGTAACTTCTACTTTAAAAAGCCCTACAAGTTTTATGAAGCTATTTTACACAGCTCCAGAGTTTCAGGAGGGAAGGAAAAAACACTCAGTCAAACCCAGAATATATTTTTATGGCCGCAAATTTTCTAAAATGAGACTATAGATCTTGTGTTAATATGGGGAGCCTTCAGAAATACACACCCACATGGCAGCACAAACAACACGCAGTTCTAGAGATGGATGTCATACAATATTTAAAAAGAAAAAAATACATAATTCCCAGGGAGGCAGGGCTGGCGCTTTTCCCAGATGGATTCTCATTCCGACAGCATCAAGAACATGACAGATGTGCTTCTTCCTAATTGTTCGTGTTTGTGGTTTATCTCTCTTGCCTGTGATGCTCTGGGAGAACTCTCTCAGTTACCACGTCGTTCCCTCCTGGGAGTTTTTTGGTGGCTGATCCTCAGCAGCAGGACAGGAGCCTGCCCAGTGCTGCCCAGTGGCCCATCCCAGTTCCCCCTTTGGCCCCCAAAGATCCCCAAGAGACCCCCCTGCTCCCATCCCACGGGACCTGCAGCCCCCAGGAGCCCCTCGCCCTTACCTGGGGCTGGGGGCACGGCTCAGGTCACAGACACGGGGAGCCAGAACCTCCTGCACACACCCGTGCCTGGGCTGCAAAGGACCTCAAAGCTCATCATTTTCCACCCCCAGCCATGGGCAGGGACAATTTCTACATCCCAGGCTGCTCCAAGCCCCGTCCAACCCGGCCTTGGACATCTCCAGGGCAGCCACGGCTTCTCTGGGCACCCTGAGCCAGTGCCTCCACTGCATGTGCAAAAATGAAAAATATAAAGTGACCAAACAAGCTGGAGAGAGATGTCTTCCAGACCTGGAAAACCTCTTTCTTCTCCTGTGCAGATGATTTATTGCCCCCTCAATGCAGACCAGTGGGCAACTGAATATATTCTTTATATTTTAGTATCTTTTTTTTTTTCTGTATGGACTCAGCTATGAGCCTTTCTTTTTTTCTCAAATCCACTAATTTTCAAAGCTGCAGTTGTTTATTTGCCACCCCTGAGACCACGTGGGAGGTTTAGGACTCTCAGTGCCTTCAGATGTTTGCTCTGGGTTCATCAGGTGTCCTCACCGAGCCCCAGAACAGAGAAGCTTTTGGTGCCAGATGTTCCCTGATGTAACTCATGCATCCGCGACCTTTCCGGGCTCGATTCATCACTAGTCCATCAGCCTCACGCAAAGCTCTGTCTGCACAAAGCTCTCCTTTCTCCCGTGTTTCCAGGAGCGGGAACACGGGCAGCATCAGGAATGTTTGCAGCAGGAATGACCAGGGAGCGAAGGATCCCGCCGAGCGCCCGCGCCAGCCGGGAAACGCGGGGAAACACCAGCAGCCCCTCGCTGCTCGGAGATGTGAACGATTGAGGCGCGTTTTGTGCCACTTGGAGAAACAGCCCGGCCGCTCCCGGACGGCGGAGCCGCGTCTGTGCAGGAGCGCTGCGGACGCGCGGGGGCGCGGCAGCCCCGCCACCGGCACCGGGAGCGGGGACCGGGAGCGGGGACAGGGGGAGCGGGACCGGGAACGGGGACTGGGAGCGGGGACAGGGGGAGCGGGGACCGGAGCGCTGGGACCGCACGGCCGCGGGCACCGCTGGGCACAGCTGGGCACACCCGAGCGGCGCCGCTGCCTGGGACCGCACACAGCGACCGATCCCTTACAGGCAAAGCACAAGTGCCGGTGGTGGGGACGGTCCGTGTGTTCTGGGAACGGGAATGTTCTGGGAATGGGAATGCCCTGGGAATGGGAATGGTCTGAGAACGGGAATGTTCTGGGAATGGGAATGGTCTGAGAACGGGAATGTTCTGGGAATGGGAGTGTTCTGGGAACGGGCACTCACTGCAGCAATGACTCCCTCACTGCCCATCCCCACTCAGCGTGGATCTCTGTCCCTACGCCCTTTTCCCCCTAATGCCCGTTTTTTTTCCAGGGAGATGAGATGCTGTGCCAGCCTGCAGATCCCCGTGGCAGGCTGCACCTGCTCTCGCAGGATGTGGTGAGCTAAGTCAGCTTTTTTTTCCCCCCCAACTTCCTTAATTTGTGGCACTCCATGAGCCCCCTTCCTCTTTTCCCCGGCCGCAGACAGTGTGAGCTCAGAGCTCCTGCAGCCAGCCCAGAGCCAGCAGCCTCCTCCTCCCTGGACACACCCGGCCTGCTTGGTGCATCCCCTTCCTCTCTCCCCTCTCCAGCCCATCCTGCTCTGCCGAGGGCTTCACCCCCGGGTCCTAGGAAGGGTGAAAATGGTGTGCAGGAAGGAAGGACAAGCCTGTGATATGAGCTGCCACCGTTTTTCATGTGTGTCGTTAAGGGATGTCTGCCCTAAAATTTTATTTCAAGGGTTGAAGAAGAGACAATGGGTGAAAAGCAGAGAGACAGAAGCCCAGGTAATCACAATCAGATGTCTTTATACCCCAGCGGTTTGGCAATGCCACAGGGGCACTGCCAGCCTGGCACAGCTCAAGAGAGGAAATCCACGTTGAGGTTTTTCCCTCCTGGGCTCTGAGTCTTCACGACCAGAGGCACTGCAAAACTTCCAGCGCTTATCAAGGCTGGGAAATAACACTCAGACAACCCTGTCTGGACAAAGGCATCTTCTGAACGCACCAGGCAGGAGACTGCGATAGTTAGAGGTGGCATCGTCGCTGTGTAAAGTGACACCGTGTCGCTGTGTCACCATGTGACACCTTTTTGCGTTGGAGGCGGACACGGCTGGTTTCACGTGTCACAAGCCCTGTGCTGAGCTCTGTGTGATCCCAGCGCTGCCCTGCAGTCACACACACAGAATAACAAAATCGGTCGGGCTGGAAAAGACCTCTGAGACAATCGAGTCCAACCTGTGACCGGACACTGTCACCCAGAGCAGAGCACTGAGTGCCATGTCCAGTCTTTCCCTAAACACCCCCAGGGACAGCGACCCACCACCTCCCTGGGCGGCCCATTCCAACGGGTGAGAGCCCTTTGGTGAAGAATTTCTTCCGAATATTCAAACTAAACATCCTGTGGTGCGGCTTAAGGTGCTCCCAATAGCGAGAAAAGCCATTTACAAGCTGTTTTCAGCTCTCTGGAATCAGCGTGTTAGCAATGCCAAGCAGATCTCACGGAGAGCCAGAGGCAGAACCAGTGGCCGTGTTCTCCACAGAAAGGGCTCGTTCTCATTCCCGCCGTCCCGCCGGCTCAGCAGAGTGCTGGGTAAGCAGCTCCGGCAGCAAAAAAAAAAACCTGCTGCCCTCAACAGTGCCGGTGACCCCGTGGCTGAGGCATCCGAGGGCAGCATCCCCTCCAGCAGCCATCTCCAGCGAGGTCGGGGCTCTTTCCTCTCCTGACAGCAGGTAAATAAACCCAAACGCTGATTTTTCCACAGCACCTCCACCCAGAAGAGTTGCCCGGCCCTTGCGAAAGCTCATCAGAGGGAAGTTGTGCCCGGCAGTGAGGGCTGTGCCCACGCCCAGGGCCTGCCCAAGTGAGTCACTGCCAGGTGAGTCAGCGCTGGGACAGGGCAAAGAAAACAGATACTGTGAACACCCTTGGGCGAACCATCGGTGCTGAGAGTGAGGCCAAGTTCAGGTGCCACGAGGGGAGCGGGACCTGGAGGTGTCGGGGGAGAGGAGAGGGACTGTCCCGGCATCACGGGGGGCCAGGGCTCAGAGCACTGAGGGCGCTGCTCGGCCACGGGCACCGTGAGACGGTCCGAGGGCACCGCTCCGCCGCGGGCACCGTGAGAGGGTCCGAGGGCACCGCTCCGCCGCGGGCACCACGGGCATTCACTTGCCCCGAGCCTCCTCCAGCCCACCCTGAGCCGGGCGGAGGCGCGGCCCCTGTCCCTGCCTTGGGGTCGCACAGCCCTTCCCGCCTCTGGGACGGGGATCGGGACCGGGACTGGGATCGGCACTGTGATCGGGACCGGGACTGGGGTCGGCACTGTGATCGGGATGGGGGGCGGGATTGGGATCCGGACTGGGACCGGCAGCGACATCGGCACCGGGACCCGCCCGGCCACACCCACGGGCCGGGGGCGTTGTCCCGGGCGGGGCCTCGGCCCCGCCCCGCCGGAAGTGACGCGCCAATCACGGCCGCCCGCTCGCTCCGCCGCGAACAAAAGGGATTTTCACCCGCGGCCACGCCCCCCGCACCATCTCATTGGCTATGCGCGCCCCCTCCCCGCCCTCCCCTCGGCCGATTGGCCCGCGGCGGCGGCGGCGGCCGCGCTGATTGGCGGACGCGCCGTCGGTCAGCGGGCGGGGCGGGGGGGGCGGCCGATGGGGAGCGGAGCGGCGGCGGCGGCGGCGGCGCGGGGCCGGGCAGGTCGGTGCGCTGGGGCGGGCGCGGGTCCCGATCCCGGCTTGGCTTGGGCCGGCCCGGCCCGTCCTGGCGCGGCGCTGCCTCCGCGGGTGGGCAGAGGCAGGTGCGGGGCGGGCCGGCCCGCGGGGGCTGAGAGGGGCGGCGGCGGGGCCGAGATCCGCTGCGGGCGGGGGCGGATGCCGTCGGGACTAAGGCGGCCGCAGGCGGCGGGGAGGGAAGGGGTGGCATCGGGGGGCGAACGGGGAGATCGAGGGGCGCGGAGGCCGGGGGGCGTTACCGGGATCTGAGCGTCGCTGCCCGGTCCGGCCGGGCCCGGTGCACCGAGAGGCGATGGAGCTGGTTATCGCTCCCCGCGCCCGCCTTCCTTCCCCGCGGGCCCCGCTGCGGCGTTTCCCTTTGTTCGCCGCGGTCGTACCGGGCGGTGCAGCGCGGGAGCCACCGAGCCCGGCCCCTGCCGCGCGTTCCGCGGGGGCGATCCCGCCCGGTGCCGATCCTGGAGCGTGTCGATCCCGCCCGGTGCCGATCCCGCACGGTGCCGGTCCCGCCCGGCGCCGGTCCCGCACGGTGCCGATCCCGCACGGTGCCGGTCCCGCACGGTGCCGATCCCGCACGGTGCCGGTCCCGCCCGGTGCCGGTCCCGCAGCCCTGGCCGTGCCCCGGCGGTGCCGGTCCCGCCGTCCCGGGCTGACCCGCTGTCGGCCCGTCCCGGGGTCAGCGGCGATGGGGCGGCGGGAGGGGCTCGGCTCCCCGGACGGGGGCTGAAGGTCAGAGCGGCCGGCGATGGTTTCAGTTCTCTCTCAAGGAGCTCCAGTGGCTGCACAGCGGCCCCAAGGACCCGCACAAAAACCACGCTCAAAATTATGTTAATTCAACTCCTTCTGAGTATTACTTCAAAAACTTACAGGGTGACAATTTTTGACAATTTTGACTAGTGCTAACCCATGACATGTGGGTGATGTGCTTTCGCCTTTAGGGCTGAGATACAAAGATGAAGGAAATATAAAAACTCTTATTTTAACCTGGTTCTCCACAGTTCCGATGCAATGCCAGGCAGAATTGTGGATACACAATTATTAAATCTATGTTAGCTTTTTTTTTTTCATTACATGAACGTATGTAATTATTGAAACAACTCAAACAGCGCCCGATACACGCAGAAGCAGTTTTGGGAACTTGTCTATCAGGACTTCTCAAACTAGTCATTTGGGTTCTCCTGATAATGTGATTACACCACAGCCTGTGCTGGCTCCTGGAAAATATCAGTTCCTCTTCAGGAGCACAGGAAAAAAAAAATGAAGCTGATTCAGGCTTATTTCCACTGTGGCATTGTTGCACTGGTGTAGGTTTAGGAAATAACCCTCTTTCAGAGCAAGAAGGAACAACAAGCTTTGTTCTTCGTGATGTCTTTTTAAAAAGTGGAAGAGTTTTTGAGCCGAGAGCTCGCAGAGAATTTTAAAGCTTCCCCTTGACGAGCTGCCCTCCCCATGCCCGGGGCTGTGCATTCAGCTCCTCTGTGGTTCCTGGAGTCGGTGGGTGAGGTTCTCCTGTGCTGGCAACATCCTTTCAGTTCGTGCCCCCGTGTGTGTGAGGGCAGTGAAATGTGACCTGGCACGGTTTCCTCGTCCTGGCACCGGATCGAGGGAGCGGAGGAGCTGCCACGGGCTGCCGGCTTATCTCTTGTGTTGCTCAAGTGGCACATGCCGGAGATAACTCCCCCTGGTCTGTTGGCTCGCGTGGTTCTGTGCACACTTAAACTGCTCTTGATGGTTATTTCCAGTTAAATACTGGGAAATAACTTTCTTAGAAGAGTTTTATCTCCGTGGAGGGCGGGTGTGGGTCTGTGGAGGAGACTCCAGTGGTCCAGAGCTGAAAGGAAGCTCACCCTCAGGCAAGCAGAAAGTGATTATCATTGTTTGTGCTCTAAACTCAGGCTTATTGTCCAAAAATGGTGGTGTATCTCAGACTCAGGGAAAATATGTATATCATCAGACTAAACAACAAGGTCTTTGTGGTTTGTGATCTGTGTGAGTGCACCCAGTGTATTTCCCTGGAAGTAAAGGGGTGACGTGCCCTGGGAATTGCTGGATCTTGTTTCTGATGCTGGGAAACTCTGTCTCTTGGTTAAAGGTTTGGAAATAGAGGGTCAGGTTCCCCAGCTGAAGTGCCCAGATCCCTTTGGTAGAATGGGATTGTTTGCAAGGGGGAAGACTGGGTGATTTAATGGAGTTGGCATGATGTTTAATGAAAAGTGGGATGAGGGAAGGCGCAGGGATGTGTAGCTTGAACACAGCCTCGCACAGTTTGCTGTGCAAACTGGCTTCTGCTCTTTATTTCTCTTAAGTATTTTTCCCTGTGTATTTTAGGACAGGGCTTGTTTATGTTATTAAGCGCATTAAAGGCTACAGAGGCACGGTGAGAATAGCCTGGCTTATTCCTGTGACACTGGGAAGTACAAGTCACAAAGGGAGCAGTTAGAATACAGAGTAGAAATTACTGATGCCCTGACTAATAGCTTTGAAACACCAAACTGCAGCTGGTAGCTGTCCTTGCTGTAGGGCTGAGGGGTTTAGTAGCTCCTGGGGAGATGCAGCTGCACATTTCCACATCATCTCTTTTTGAGGGAACACCATGGATGCAGTCATGTTCAAAGTCCATGTTCAACACTTACTTGTCCCGGGGTAACAGAGATAAATGATACACTTTGTTCTAAGATCTCCAAGGGAGCTTCCCCTTTTTCATTCCAGTTTATAATGCCCCAACACTACTGTAACTTGGTGAGTGTCTGGCAACAAAAGTTGTTTCCCATTGGTATTGATTCAGTCCTAGAACCTGTGAATTTAGTCTGAGCAAGGGCTGAGGTGGTTTGGAAATCAAGCCGTGCATCTCCTCAGCGGATGTTTGGATATTCCACATCTAAAGGCTGCCTGGGGAAACTGCAGCTTTGACATCAGCACCAACACAAACATGGTCAGTATCAAAGGCTAGAACCGGGCTATGTCTTTTCCCACTCTGTGTGCCTCCTTCTTTATGTTTTAGCAATTCTTTGCTGCTTCCGTAGCCCTCTCTTCTTTCTAAGGAAACCAAATTGTAAATCCCACTCCTTCCACATGGTCTGGGCTGTCCGGGCTCCCCGTGGTGACAGAAGCCTCCAGCTGAGGGATGTGCTCAGGCTCCCCCCCTGCACATCCCTCTGTCAAGGTCCATTGACTGACCAGGAGTGACCAGTGCTGAAGAGTGACCAGCACTGCCCTGGCCCACAGAAATGTGACTTCAGTCAATACACTGAGTTTCCTCAATTGTGCCTTTGTGTCAAGTCTCGATCAGGGCTTTTGGACACGATGACAAATATGAACGGATTTCCTAAACGTTCCACTCGTGGATTCTCCTCTGGAGTGTGTGCCTGGATCTGCAGCAGGGAATGTGATGCTGACTGACCCGTGCTGTCCAGTCCAGTTTGGTTTTGCAGCAGCCAGTCGTGGTCACTTGCCCTGGTGTTTCCTTGGGCAGCCCAACGGGAGGGAGAGCCAGGACAGCCTGTAGGAAACGTTGCTGCTTTATGGGATTTCGTGTAAAACACCGTGTGAGGCAGGAGCGTGAGTGTGTGATGGGACACTTCCCTGCTCAGCAGAGAGGCACAGAGTAGATTTCTGATTTTTGTATGAAGACTGCAGAACTTTCTGTTCCCAGCCACTGGAAAACTGCTCTGGCACAAACAAGACAGAACTTGCTTTTGTGTAGAACTCTCCGGGGCACAGTTATGCAAATCACTTGCAAAGGAGCAGTGACTTCAGACAAACCAGACTTCAGCTGAATGTTTTAGGTGGATAGACTTTTCCAGTAGGGGCTAATTTAACCCTTTGTCACTTGCCACTGCAGTTTGATATCTCTGAGTAGCTCCTTCATGCTGTAGCATTTTCTGCTTGGCACGAAGTGTGGTGAAAGATGGACATGACTTGGACTCAGAAAAGTGTATTTGGTGGTTGTGCAGAGCACAAGATTGTATCAATGGGTGCATTTGCATCAGAGACAAGGATTTGGTCTGAAATCATTTCCATTTTTAACAAAATGTAATAAAAAAGCTTATGATTGGACGGTGTTAAGTGTATCAGCAAAGATGGAAGGGAATATAAAGCTTCTTTCTGTGCAGTTCAGATGACGGATCTCTTACGTAGGCAGTAAAATTACATTTAATAAACGATGCTGATATTGAAACAGTTTGAAAGAATAGTAATTGAGTGTGTATTTTCCGTGGCATTGATTTTTGTGGAGCGGTTTGGGCCTGTTCCATCAGCGTGGATAATGGCATTCCCAGGAAGGGAATCCCAGCCCTCCAACATTCCCATCGCTGCTGAGCTCCTGTGGGTGGCCCAGCTTGGCCTTCGTTCCTCACAGCCCCTCAGTGATGTTTGCAGCTGTGTGAGGCAGATGTGTCATCAATATGGCTTTTAAATATCCATGTTTTTCCCCTCTCCTGTTAATTTTGGCGGCTTCCTGCTGGATGTTGTCCAGTCCTGTTAGCCTGCACGTCCTGCCATCACCGTCTGGGTGTGCATGTGTTCCTGTCCCCTGGGAGAAGGTGACAAATGCATCTTCTGCAGCTGGTCCTGGAAGCTGGAGGGAAAATTATCCCTCTTCAGGGCAATTGGCAATTCGAAAAACTGGAAGCTGAAGTTAAATGGAGATCATGCGTCGTACCTTCAAATACTGATCTTGATGTCCACAGAAGTGCCTACTAACCCAGGTTTCATTGTTTTCCAGGTTTTCAGGATGAATCTGGAAAAACTCAGCAAACCAGAACTACTGACGCTGTTTAGCATTCTTGAGGGAGAATTAGAAGCAAGAGATCTTGTCATAGAGGCTTTAAAGGTAGGTTTTTTAAGCATCAGGATAAGAAGCAAACACGAAAACAGTACTGCTGTAAGTTCTGCAGGGTGCTTGTATCCAAGGTGAAGTTCAGAGGTAAAGATTTATTCCTGAATAAATCCCATCTTAATATCATTAATTAATTAATTATCATTTAATATTATTTTAATATAACATAATAAATTCTGTATGTGATTTTTGTCTGGGAATTCATTGTTGGAAGCTGGCTGCAAGAAGCATTTTGGTGTTGAAATACAGTGTTACGTGTGTGTTTTCATCCTTTCTGGTACAGGACCATGTGGTTTGTGCTGTGTAAAAGCTCCACCAGAATTCCTTTGCAGGTTTGTTTTTCTCCTTTAGCAAGGAGGGCTTCTTGGGGCAGAAACTCTTCTCTCCAAGAGGGATCAGATTAGTCTTTTAGTGACAATAACGTCACACTCAGTAAAAAGCATCCCTGGCTTTGTGTTGACTAAGCCACCCTAAGCTGGCCCTGCTGAGAGCAGCAGCCCTGAGTGCTCAGCTACTTATTCTTTCCCTTTGAGCATTAGTGTAACCTTCCAGTGAGGCAGATGCCAGCTAAAACTGCTCCCAAAAGCCACTTTCAATCCATGTCAGTGCAGCTGAGGTCGTGCTGCTGTGGGAGCATGTGGTGGCAAAGGCAGGGGTGGTGCTGGAGCCTCTTCTTGAGGTGCAGGAAAACTCCCTGGAGCACAGAGAGACCATGGGGAGTGTGGTGGTTTTATGGTTGCCAAATTTATTTGCTAACTGGGAAATTAGGATTTTTTTATTTCAATTGGCTATTCTAGTTGTCAGTTCAAAAAAATATCACCAATTGCATCTCACCATCTGTGCTAAACTGACACAGGGAGAAATGTGGCAGCTCCATTCCAGAAGGGTTTTTTTTATTGCCTGCCTTCCAGTAGTGTAAAGCAATTATCTTTCCTGTTGAAATTTAACCTGCAGTTCCCTCTTGTGTGAGGAGATTAATACAGTAAGAATACCCTTTGACATAATTTGTCAAGTGCTCATAACTGAGAAGGAATTAAACGAAATGGTAACCTGTGCTTGGTAATTACGGAGTATAAAACAGTGAGCTAATCAAAGGTTAGGGCTCCCTTCCCCTTCCTCTCTCAGGGCTGTGCTGTGGTGTTTTCACCTCGGGATTGTGAGGAAAGCTGGAGGTGCTGGGAAAGGACAACGAAACCTTCACATCCAGGCTGGCTCTTGCCGCCTCCTGAGAGTGATCTCAGGGGAAAATCGCCACCCCTGGAATGTGGGTGCACCGTGGGATGCTGTGGGTCTCCAGCTGTGCTGCTCCTGGGGTCCCAGAGCTTGTTCTCAGTGCTGTGCTCCGCCTGCCTTCCTGCTGGCAGCAGCTCTGCTGCCCTTTCCATGCGTGCAAGGAAAAGCTTGTAGCTGCTTGATCTGGTGGCTGGGCAGAGGTTCAGCAGCAGAGGACGTCCAGCTTTGCTTTGTCCGTTTATTTGGAATATACAGCTAGAGGAATCCTGGCCTTACACTGTTTTTCTCATTGTTTGCTGATAGTAACTGTGGCAACAGTTCCACCATGCCTCGCTGCCTGAAAGACTTTGTGTGTGACTAATTAAAGGAAACCTTGCTAGGCTGTTTACTCACGTTTTGATGCATGAAAGCGCTGCCCTGAAGAAAAAAAAAACAAATCCTGAGAGTGAATTAAAGATTTTCACTCTCCAGAGCATTTAGTTTGACTTGCATCTGTTGGAGAAATGAAGTTGTAATTTACACAGAGAGGGGAAGCTGGTAGTTCACACACAGAGGAAGTGTCTGACGTGGTCTCCAGTTCCCTGAGTGCCATGGACAGCGTGTCCTGCCTGGATACAGCTGGATCCCTTTGGAGAAGTCGGAGTTTTGTGTTAAGTGTGGGTATATGTTGGGGGCAGGTGGAGCTCCATCCTCTGACCCTTCTCAGGGGGTTGCACACTCCCAAGCCACAGCAGTGATTTTCTGCAGCAGTTTTGTTGAACACGTCGATGTCAGTGGTTGGGAATCAGAATTTTATCTGTCTCTTTGCTTCCCACACCGTAACAAGAACACGTTTCCCTTCATGGGCTAATTTTACTTCAGCTTCAGATTTAAATGATTCTGAGCTCTGATTTAAATGATTCTGATCCTGAGCTCTGGTTGTTCGAGTCAAGTCCTTTGGTGCATTATAGAAAAGGACAGGCACTTGCAGAGGAGGAGTACCTTCATTTGTAAACATGTCATCTGGTTGTAGTACAGTCTGCAATAATTGATATTCCTGCACGCTTGGAGACAAACCTTTCGTGTCTGGCATTTAGCAGAGAGAATCCGTGCATGCAGATGACAAAGCTTAAAATAGTTTTCTTCTCCCTCATGGTATCAGGCACTTGTTAGCTGGCACTGGCCCCGTTCCTCTGTGTGTCAAAATCGAGCTGCTGAGCTGGGCATTCCAGACCCTGCTGGTTGAACTCCCTTCTTTTTTCTCCCTCTCTTCACCCCCTCTCCCCACATCGTGACCCTTTCTTCCTCGCTGTCTGACAAACTGACTGTATTTCAAAATATTCTCTCCCAGTGCTTTAGTTTGCTTCCTCTGTTTTAAAACCTCTTTGGAAAAAAAAAAAAAAGTGGGTTTTTTTTGCCTGAAAGTAGCTTCCTGTCCACTACATAAATCTCAGTGTTCTCCTTGGAACAGATTGTAAGCCTCACTTCTTATTGTGCTCCTTTTCCTGTAGTTATAATTGTGTTTATATCATCCAAAAAACCCAGATGCTGTCAGAGTTGCATAATCCTGAGAGTCAGACTCTCAGTCCTCATTGCTGTGCAGGGAGGGTTGCATGAAGCACAGGTTTACCTTCTGAAACAGCACACCACGACTGGAAACAATTCAGTATTTAAGTGGATCTCTGTCACTGTGCTGGAGCACTTTGTTCCCTTCTCCCTGTTCTTCTAAAGAGAGCTTTCCATACATTAGAACTGAAGTTCTGTTTACTTTTAGAAAACAGGAAGCAGCTTTCTGGCTTATTCTTTCATGTTAATATGGCCTGGGGCAGTTTGCTTTGGAATAGAAACTATTTTGTGTTAAGACTGGGAGCTGGTATTCATCCCTTTGCTCCTGAGTTCAGTGATTCACTGCAAAGCAATATTAATGCAAAACTAGGTGCTGTTTGTTAGTGGAATTAGAAATCAGGTTTACAGTGCAGTTTCCAAAACTGAAGTCTACCTCTTGTTTAAATAAAAAAAAAAACTAGCTCAGTAATACAAAACCTTCCTGCTGTTAAATCTTTCACAGATGGGGCAAATTGGGCTTGTGCATCACTGAGCGAGCAGCTTCCATGGAGCAGCGTTCCCGTGGGTGCTGTCTCGCTGGAATGCAGCATTCCTTACAGCTTGCCTTGCAAGCTTGGGTTTTTGGGTTGGTTTTTTTTGTTTATTTTCTCGCTGGAAGCAGCTGGGTTTGCCAGTCTCATTCAAAAACTGCCTCTCCTCGCCCTCACAGTGGCCAGGTGTGTGCTGGGCAGCAGCAGGGAGCTGTGGGAATGCTTTCCATGCTGGAAGGGCTCCTGCCCTGGCTTCAGCTCTCTGGGTGCTGCTGGGCTCTGGTTTTGGGGTGCCCAAAGTGCAGTTCCTGATTTTGGGGTGTCCAAACTGCAGTTCCTGGGCACGGAGCAGCCCCTGCACCACCCCGGGGGTGCTGCAGCCTTTCACCAGGTGGGCCCAGGGAAAGAAGCTGCAATTTTGTGCTGCTTGACATTTCCTGAGAAAGCTCCCTCTGTTTCTCAGAGCTGATCCCAGGTCTTACCTGGGCAGGTGTGGGTCACTCTGGTTTGTCAGGTCGGCTCACTCGATATAATGATGGCAATTAAGGCAGATGCTGCATTGAGACAATTTACTGGGTGGCTCTGTGCCTGGCACCGCTGCAGCTGCTGCAGCTCTGGAACTCCCACTCCAGCGTTTTGACGTTTATTTTTGGGCCAAGCCAGTGGTCCCCACCCCCATTTCTCTTCCCTGTCGGTGCTCGCTGTGACCTCAGCCTGTTTTTATTCCCAAATTCTGTCTCTGGGGAGAGAAGCTAATGAGGAAGTTCAAGGCAGTGAGGAGCTATTTAAAGCTTATTCTGCTCTCTGCTACATGAAGGAGGAACTTCTGTGCAAATTATTACTGGAGAACTGCAAACTCAGTAGCTACAGTTAATTAAGAGTGTGTTTGTCTTGTACCGAGGGTTAAAACCTGAGCTCTGAAATTACAGGGAAGAGAAATGCTCGACTTGGTGTCCAAAAAACACTTGAAATAAGTCTTGGAAATTCCCTGTTTGACGTTCCAGTAAAACAAGTTGTAAAGATTACTGAAGAGAGAGAGGATATTCTGTCATATAAACAAGGTTTCAGTAGAAGGAAGTATTTTATTCAAAAAAAATTTCAGAAATAGGTTATGGGAAACATTCATCCCAAAACAGCCTGGAAATCCCAAGAGGAAACAGTAGCTTTTTCCTAACAAAGCAAAGCCTTTGCTTTGCCTGCCTGCACAGGAAACATCTTTTCAGTTGGGTCAGATATTGCTTCTGCCCCATAAAATCCCAATTATCTCTTCCCAAACAGACTAGCACTGCTCCATTACCCAAACCTGAGCTCAAAGCCAGCCAGTTTCACATGGAACCCTCTCTGCTTATGCCTCATTTTTCCAGTCTTCTGGAATTTTATTTTTAGTGGTAGTTCACATTTTCCTCCTTGTTTTTAAAGGCACCCTGAACTTATATGTTATCTCCTTTTATCTGTTATATGTTATTCTCTTTTCCTGTTGAGAGGTCAGTTTAATGGTCTTGAAAATTGCCGAATAATCCATTTAGTTGCTTCTGGAATTTGGGTATTTTGGTGGGAAATTCACAGTTCTGCACGTTTGGTAGAGGTGGAGGTCCTAAATTAGAAGGTGTAATTGCCCAGAAATGCATCTTCTTTCAAAGGACCAATTCTGATATTGGATATATGTATTTCATCTCTGGTGTCCAGATGAAATTTCCTACTCAATCCCTAACACTGCATTTTGTAATCTTACTTCCTTTCTATTTCAGCTTGATTTTCCGTGGATTTGTGTTTTCCGTGTTGGGATCTGAGACCTAGGCTGTTTTGGTTTGTTTCACTTTGGGCTCACTAATAGATTGTTTCTCTTCCATCAAGTTCCTTCTGTTCTGAAAGTTGAACAACAGCTGTATTTAAGGCAGGACCCAGTTCAGACAGGACAAAATCAGAAGTGCTGAGGATATTTGGCTGTGACCTGCAGAGGAGTTGCAGAGCTCAGGGAGGAGCACGAGCCGTGGCAGAATTCCCTCTCTGTGGCACCTCCACGCCTGTATAAAATAACCTCCTGAGCTCATGGCACTGAGTTCATTCTCCCAGAGCTGCCTCGGTGGTTTAGGTGCCCCAGGTGTGGAGGGGACCTGCAGCACAGAGGTGTCACAGCCTGGAAAATCCCATCTGCATTTCCAAGTGCACGGTGGCCCAAATGCCAAAGCGCTGGGTTGGTTTTTGCAAACGTGGTGTGGTCGGTGTAGGGTGACCTGCTTAAGGCTTTTTCTAGTCTAGACAACTTTAATTAAATGTTTATGCTCTGCTGGCTGCTAAAGAAGACAAGCTGGACTTGAGAAAGCTCCTAATGTTGTGATAGTCTCATCTGTTTGTCATGCTAGCTCAGGAAAATACTTAATTGCTCAAAGTAGCAAGGAAGAACTTCTTGTTCTTTCCCAAACAGGAAACAAACCACCCCACTGAATTCAGCGGGGTTCAGAGCCCAGTGCTGTGAGGAGCAGAGGAAAACCTGGCTTTTGTTACACCTTCAGCATTGCAAAAATCACCTTCACCTCAGGTTTTGGAGCTCTTATTTGGTAGGACTTGCCCAGCAGTAAAGGTTTGTGGACACAGCTGAGGCCCTGGTGCCCTTCTGGAGGGTCTCTGCCCTGTTTCTGTGCAGAGTGGCCAGCGCTGGGATGAGCTGGGATTAAGCTCATCTGTCAGTGCAGAAAGGCCAGCTGGATGGAGAGCCCAGTTCATATTTACAGACTTATTAATGCTTGAGTCACTTAGAAATTCCCTCCACACTTATATGGGGCTTTCATTGAGTCATTTTTATAAATACTTCAGAAAAACAGAAGATACCCTGTTCCTGAAAAAAAAAAAAAAACAACCAACAAACCCTGTAGTTTTTCCTGTGATTCATTAAACCAGGGCTGCTCTCCCATTTCCAGGGCTGATCTTTTCCTTCCTCTCCTTTTTATTATTGTGTGAAGTTAGAACAATATCTGAAGCTCTGATCAAAGGTATCCACAGTTCCTGATGGATATTGCTGATAGAGAGGGAGGGGTGTCTGTAAGCGTGAGCTGTTCCTCTGTGTTTGTTTGCTGCAGGGTTAAAATCCAGCTCCAAACTGGAATCACAGGACGGATGTCTCTAATTTGGTCCTGGAGAAGAAATTTTGGGTTGGGTATTTTATACCTCTTGTCAAGGTAATTCAAACGCTTTTCCATTTAAGAACAAAAAAAGTGTTGTTGTTTTTTTTTTTTAAGTTTATTTCATGTTAATCACATGGCTGCTTTTCAGAATGCAAATCAGCAAGTCTCACCAGCTCTTTGAGTAAAGCCAAGTTTTATTATTTAACTCCCACTGTTCCAGTGCAGCTCTAGCAGCTGCTGTTGTGTGGGGATGTTTCACAATTCTGTGACTCCTGCTCTTGTGTGCTCCAGGGAGGCATTTGTGGTTTTGACGCTGGGACATCACAAAAGAGCCATTCCAACAAGTGCTGGCTTCTGAGCTGCCTTTTACATTTGAGTCAGGCTCAGTCTTTCCCTTCTAAATGATGCCCTTGTGCAATCCCATAAGGAATGGGTGACAGTTTGTCACTCCTGTTCCCTGGCAGGGTTTCTGGGCAGTGCCCAGCGAGGCTGGCACAGGCTGCCTCAGCATTCAGAGCTTTGTTCAGTTCCATCCCCAGCTCCAGCAGGGCTGGGCTTGTGTGGGATTCATGTTCAGAGCCCTCCACCAGCCCCAAAAAGCTGCTGTGCTTGGCTTGGACTGTGCTGTGTGCTGTCTGTGCTGTGCCCAGCTGGGAGCAGAAGGGTGAAACACACTTGGGAAGGTGCAGCCTTTGTGTGGAGGAGTTGCCCAAGTAAAAAAACGTGTCTCGTGTGTGCCGTGGCAGGAAAAGCTCATTTAGGGTCAGAACCCTTCTGTAGGTCACACATTGTACAGTCTGGCCTAAATTAAACACACTTTGGTAAAGGTCCCAGGGCTCACTCCTGCGTTTCAGGGGTGCAGAGGAAAATTCCCATCTTTATGTCCTCACTGAGGATGTGCCAGTGCAGAACAGAACAGTCGTTTATTCACTGGAGAAAACAGAAGGTCTGAACTGTGGTGGGAAGCAGTCCTTAGAGCACAGTACAAACCAAGAGGAGCCCAGCTGAAGTCTCATTTTCAGGTGTTATTTCTTGGCAGGTGCATCAGCTCTGCTGGGCACGGGCTCGTGCTCTCGGTGACACGCAGGGGAATGAAACTGTCACAGATTGTCACAAAGACTCAGAATTCAGCCCAGAACCATTTCACTGGAAATCCAGGATTATATTTCTTTGAGCTAAGACCCCTCTGAAGGCTCTTTCGAATCTTAAGTTTTCCTCCTGTGTCTTTTGTTGCATAAATATTTGGTTTCGTATGGTTTCTTATCATGGTGGTGAACATGCAGATAACGCTTTCATATCTGCCTGTTCATGAGATTTCCTTTTGTTTTTAGGCCTTTACAGTCATCACTGAATAAGTTAAGCCTGTGGGTATCCTAACAAACAGATTTCCAGATGGAATGGCTGATTCATGGAATAACTGGGGTTGGAAGAGACCTCTGAGCTCATCGAGTCCAGCCATTAAACACTGTAAATGTAGAGCCCAGAACGTGTGAGTTTGTCTTCATTCTTACAAGCACCAAAGGAGACCTCATCATTCCTGTCTTGCTTCTCGAGAGACTAAGCTCTGTTTAGTCTGGATGAGAACGTTAAAGATTTTATTAACAATTCACGGGTTTATGGCTCTTGCAAGAACGAAACTCTTCAGTTGCTCAACATGAAATTCTCTGACGGTGACATAGTCGAGGAGGCCACACAACTACTTCTTTCAGTGATGCGACAATAAATGATTAAATCTCTTGTTGAGCAAGAGCTGGTACTTACCTTGTTTCCTTTCACACAGCTGTGCAATGTGAGTCGTGGCCCTGGCAGGTAGCTGTGCTATGAGGATGTTTGTGGACTCAGAATACTGTGGTGATGCCGTGTTTTTAGCAAGATTTTTCTTTATTTCCTTTATTTCTAGCAGACAGCAGGATATGAATCAGACTGTGCTGCGTTCTTTTTAAATGGAGAACTGGGGAAAAAGGAGTATTAACTACAAATGCCTGCCTTCTTTAGCTAGTTTATTAAAATGCAAATCTGTTTTTGTGTTGCAGGCCCAGCACAGGGACACGTTCATTGAGGAGCGCTATGGGAAATACAACATCAGCGATCCACTGATGGCTCTGCAGAGAGATTTTGAGACCCTGAAGGAGGGGAATCACGGTGAAAAGCAGCCAGTATGCTCCAATCCTTTATCTATTCTGAAAGTGGTGATGAAACACTGCAAGAACATGCAGGAAAGAATGTTATCCCAGCTGGCTGCTGCAGAAAGCAGACACAGAAAGGTGGGTTTTGCCTCAGTTAAGGTGTGCAGAAGTTATAGTTGCATTTTAATGACATATTTAACTTCAGCAAAAACACCTAAGTTCCCCGAGGCTTGGTAACTGATTTGTTTAAACTTCTCACTCCGGGTGATGCACCTGGTGAGCTAATTAGTTACAATTCCGGAATTTGAAATGTACACAGGATGTTTTTGTTAGGACTCACCGAAAAGGAGCTAGCTTAGAGCTGGGAGCTTGTAAAGCTTCCCAAAATGCAGGAAAGGGTTTCTGGAAGATGGAATTCTCAGCAGACCTGTCACTGTTCTGTCTGGGACTTGCTCTCCGTGGTTGTTGAAGAGCTGCTGCCAGGGGAAGGTGCGTCCCTGTGCTTCCCTAAGGAAGTGTGGAGTCACCTAAAGGATTTTTCTTGTCATTTGGCCTCTTTAATGAAGCACCTGTTATTCCTCAGACACACATTTGATATATATTGACACCAATAGAGTGCTTGGCCATGAGTCAGACCGTGCTACCACAAAAATTGAAGTCACTAGAGGTGAGAACAAGGCTGTGCTTCACTTTTCAGCCAAATATCCAACTAAGCCATACAGCAAAACCAGGTATTTTTTCACCTTTTCCTCTTCCTGTCCACTTCTGTCAAAAACTTCCTATATACTTGATGATATTTAAGTTTTATTTGGAAGCTTAAACTTCAGGAAGACTGAGGAGTTGCTAAATTCATGGTGAGGGTGTGTTGGGAGAGCTTAGTTTTGGTGATGAGATAAAGCAGAGCCTCTTGGGAAGTTTGTATTCTGGCTTTTTTGTTGAGTTAATAGCATTTCAATTATTCATGTAATTCGGTGTTAAAGCTGAAGGAGCTCCTTCACTGGGTCCTTATGGGAAGCAGTTTCACTTCAAGAGCTCATCTCGTCCTTAAGTGGAAGAACAAATTAATGTTCTTTAAAATAAACTTTACACTGGAGTCCTCAAATCCCTGTGAGGCACAGGGAGAAGGCGGTGTGGGAATTGCTGCTGCAGGCACAGCAGGGCTGTCCTGTTGTCGGTGCCCTGTGTCTCCTGCCTGCAGCACCTCTGCTCCTGCTGGGATTCATGGTCCTGCCAGGAAATTCTGAGTTTCTAGGGACAAGAGGCACAAACTGAAATGCAGCAGGAATTTCCAGCTGAATATGAGGAAAAACTGACTTGCTGTGAGGGTGACAGAACACTGGAACAGGCTGTGGAGGGGTCGTGGATTCTCCTTCCCTGCCAATGTTCAGAAGCCTCCTTGGGCTGATCTGTGAACCCGCCCCAGGGCAAGGCCTTGGCAGGGCTTGGGCTGGATGATCTCCAGAGATCCCTTCCAGCCCCAGCCCTTCTGGAATGAGGGCACCATTCCTAACACCAACCTCTCAAGGATACTGCACAGTCTGGGGGGGGAAAATGTGCCATTCAGATATTTAATAATAAAAGGAATGCAGATCCAGCGTGAGGTTTTCCCAAGGTCTTTCACAAACTGACTCAGTTTAACGTGATAACAACATATCTTGAGCTTGTCCAAGAGCTGCTTTTCTGTGATCTGGCTTCGACTGGGGTGTCTGAAGCCACTCTGGTGGCTCTCCCTGGTCCCTCCCTGCCTGCCAGGGCACCACTGAACCCCTGGCTGCTGTTTTTTGGGCAGGTGATCCTGGACCTGGAGGAGGAGAGGCAGCGGCACGCTCAGGACACGGCCGAGGGGGACGATGTCACCTACATGCTGGAGAAGGAGAGGGAGCGCCTCACCCAGCAGGTACCGCCCGCAGGAGCCCCGGGGGGTTCTGCAGGACCCTCCCTCTGTCAGGCACTCCTGGCTCTCACCATCCTGGCACGAAAAACAACCTGAAATTTCTCTCTCGGTGTGTTTGGGGTGGCCAAGGCGTTAACAGGCGATCAAATTCTCTGAAATCTTAACTTCAGCCTGAAATCCGAGGGGTTCTGAACGGGGCTGCACTTACAATTAATAGCAGGCTGCAGTACTCAAAATTCAGAGTAAGTCGTGGCAGATCTCCTGGGGTTGTTGTTCAGAGATGCTAATAAATATTTAAGCCACTGTTTTCTGTTTCTCAAGCGCTGGAGCCTTTGTTAAGCCTACATACCACATCAGCATTTTAAAGCCTAAAAGCCTTTAAAAGGCAAACTGACAAAGTAGTAAATGAGGTGGAAGGAAGCTTTCCTCGTTCCATCAGTGCAGGGCAGACCGGGTGTGTGTCTCGCTAAAGGCCAGTCGAATTTCACACAGGATAAAACTACTAGTAAGTAATAATTGTTGCTTTGTGCAAACACTGAGTCGTTCCAGACTGTTCTGCAGATTTCTGGGGAATAACCTTTCTTAGCCATTGTCATTTTTCGCTGTGCAATTTCTCCAAGATGCACAGTAAACCTGTTCCCTTCTGGGGTGTTGCCCTTCATTTACTTTCAGGAGGTTTTATGGTGCCCTTAAAATCCTTTTTGCTCTTAACTTCCAGGTGGAGTTTGAAAAATCCCAAGTGAAAAAGTTTGAAAAAGAGCAGAAGAAGCTGTCAAGCCAGCTGGAGGAGGAAAGGGCACGCCACAAGCAACTGTCTTCCATGCTTGTCGTGGAGTGCAAGAAAGCCACTGCCAAGGCAGCCGAAGAGGGCCAGAAGACAGCAGAGCTGAGGTTAAAATTGGAAAAGGAGAAGGGTAAGGTGAGTAAACTGGAAGAGGAGCTGGCAGCCAAGAGGAAGCGGGGCTTGCAGATGGAAGCACAAGTAGAAAAGCAGCTCTCAGAGTTCGACATTGAAAGAGAACAGCTGAAGGCCAAGCTGAACAGAGAAGAAAACCGTACAAAAGCACTCAAAGAAGAGGTGGAATGTCTGAAGAAAGCCCTCAAAGAGCTGGAGGCCTCTTGCCAGGAGCACGGTCCCTCCGAGCCGGTGCATCCCAGCCCCTCGGTGACATCCAGGGGGGTCACGACTGACAGTCCCCCCGTGAAATCTGTGTCCTGCCAGACCGAAAGTCTGCAGGCAGAGCGAGCAAACCCTGCCAGCACCAGCAAGGCTGTTCACACCGTGTTTGCCGGCCCCTCCACACCCGTTCATTCCTATGCAAAATCCAACGGGCACTGTGACACGGACGTGCAGGCGGGTGGGGAGGCAAACACAAACGCTGCAGAGAGCCAAGTGCCCAGGGAGAAACCTGCTGCAGCCTCAGAAAACACGGCGGAGAATGGAAGTTCTCCTGTAAGAACAGAGTCACCGGTGCACCCCGTGTCCCAGCTCCCCTCTGCCGGGGTGTCCCTGTCCCCCAGCAGCACGGCTGCCTCCTCTCTGACCCCTTCTCCCTGCTCCTCGCCAGTGCTGACCAAACGCTTGGTGGGAGCCTCGGCCAGCAGCCCTGGCTACCAATCCTCCTACCAGGTGGGCATCAACCAGCGCTTCCACGCCGCCCGGCACAAGTTCCAGGCTCAGGCCGAGCAGGACCATCAGCCCGGGGGCCTGCAGAGCCCCCCGTCCCGGGATCTGTCCCCCACCCTGGCAGACAACTCTGCTGCCAAGCAGCTGGCCCGAAACACGGTCACCCAGGTGCTGTCCAGGTTCACCAGCCAGCAGGGCCCCATCAAGCCCGTCTCCCCGAACAGCTCCCCTTTTGGCACGGACTATCGAACCCTGGCCGGTGCTGGTGGCCCCAAAACAGAGTCTGGGCACTCCCCGAGCCCTGTCAAGGTTTCCAGCCCGCTCAGCCCGTTGTCTCCTGGGATTAAGTCACCGACCATTCCTAGAGCAGAGAGAGGGAACCCTCCTCCCATTCCTCCAAAGAAACCCGGCCTTGCTCAGTCACCTGCTGCTCCTCCAACCAAAACCTCCTCCCTGGGTGCCCCCGCGGATGTGGCCGGTGGCTGCTCCAACAACAGCGTCGTGTCAAATGGCAAAGACCTGGAGATCCTCCTGCCAAGCAGCAGCTAGTCTCCAGAAAATGGGAATGTGACATTCCACAGCTTAGCTTGTCCCTGGAGCTAAGACACTGTTTTTCCACTCCGTGTTATTTATTTCCATAGTAGCAGAATCTGTCTGTATAAAGCATTTAGTATATTATTTTTTTCTTTTTAATAGGTAGGGAAATATTTTTGTTTATGAAGAAACTTTAACTACAGCTATACAGTAGCCTCCAAATGTCTCATGGCAGCAGTCAAATCATTAGAGATAACAACCATAATCACGTGGTAGGACCTATCAACCTCTAATGGGACTGAAATGCTGCTTTTAAATTATGCAGAAATAATTTTTGCAGACTTTTTACTCCGTATGAACATTTTATAAAAGTGCCTGAACTAAGCCTGCAATATGAATGTGATTCTGGGGAAAAGGTGAGGAGGAGAACATCCAGCTGCAGAAACAAATTCTTCTGAGTCCTGAATGTTGAAACCAACACTGGTTTTTCCTTTTAATTCTTTGCATTTGCTAAGATAAGTTAGCAAACGTGCTACAAATTCTGTGAGGTGACCACCAGACCAGTGCAGCCAGCCAGGCTACGTCCTTCAGGACACAGCCCCCAGCTATTTGAGGAAGCAAACATTGGTTTCTTGGGGTAAAATTTAGTTGTGGCATCATCCAGATTACTTTTCTGCCAGTATTCCTTGTACATGCAGTTCTTTCTGCTTTCCTGCCAAGATGCCTGTGTGCTTTAAATGGCTGAACTCTGGTTTCTGGTGTATCACCTGGAATTCTCAAGCTCTTCCAGCATTCTGCTGTTGTGTGTAGAACTTCTGAGAAAAGGATCTTTCTGCTGCCTGACAAAGATCTCACTATTACTTGAAAAAGTAACTCATCCATACAATACAGGGGTTTTTTGCAACACCTGTAACATGGGATCTTGGACTTTAAAAAAAAGCAATAATTTTGTTCCTCCTCTGTGTCAGTGAAGTCTGACTGACCTGGATTTTACCCAGTAGCTGTGGCTGGCTTTCCTTGGCTGCAAATACGGAACCAAGTCATTGCTGCTGTGAAATTGAATATGTAGATCTGTGTAAGTGTGTCAACACACATACATATAAACACACAAGGTATTAGGGAAATACTGATCTCTTCTTGATCTTTTGCCTCATACGAAGAAAACAGGGCAATTCACTGAGATTTTAAAAAATTCCTCAGTGAGGAATTGCCCTAAGCTTGGGGCAGACCATGTGTGTGAAGAAGTATTTGGACCCAGCAGAAGTAGGATGATTCCTGTGCAGAAATGTTTGCTGCAAGAAAACCCAGGGGCCCAGCACCGTGGGTTTTTGAGTCACCGTGCTGAGAAATCCAGGACAAACACCACAGATCAGTGGCAGAGCTGAGAGCGTGACCCCGAGTTAATGATCTCGGGTGCTGGACGTGAGCTGATCCTAAATTTAGAAACCAGTTTTGCTGCTCGGTGTCTGTCCGGCGTTGAGCATTTCCCTGGGCAGGAGAGAGGTGTTTGCTCAGAGCACAGCTCCCACTGCCAGAGACACGTTCTCCTTTGTCAGTTTTCACTGTTCCATTGGACAGAGCCCCTCTGCTGTGGGGAAGGTCCCTGTGCCCGGGGAGGGTGCAGGGCCATCCCTGGCACTGAGGATCCTTTGGGCTCCTCCTTCCACAGGAGCTCCGTGCTGCCTTCAGGTGGCTTTTGTTGGTGACCCCACACAGCCAAGGCAGGGCTCTAGAGGTTTGCACAGACCTTTTAGTAGCCTTTTAGGTGGTGGTATCTAATTCAGTCTGTGTGTTAACAGCAGGGACACAGGGGCAGCCAGAGCTAAATGGGCAGTGACTCTTTTGGAAGCACATTTATTACTTTTTTTTAACTAAATGTCCACAGCAGATTTTTTTTTTTCCTCTTGCTGAGAGTAAATGCAAAAATGGATGGGCAGATGGATTTTGGCCCGTGCATCCCTTCTGATTGAAAAGTGAGGCTTTTGTATACACTGCTTTAATGAGTTTCTTTGCTTTTACATTAATCTGACTGGTATTATCCCCTTTCTTTATTGATAGCTCTAGAGAGAGAGATACTATGATGAAGTCTAATAGGAAATGCACTGAGTACTGTTTCTTCTAAAATATAATATGGGAAGGGGTATGCAAAAGAATGTATTTTTGCTAGTAGACTAACTTCTGAAAGAAACTAAGCACAAGGGATTAAAATGGATCCAACTAATTCAGTAAGACATTTAGAGTTAGTATTTACCTGTTGATGTAGATTCTGTGTGGAAGCAACTAAATATTTCTTCTCTAACTCACATGTGTCCTAAGCAGACATTGTTGCAGAGTTTGTCACTGGCTAATGGAGTATAATGAAGTGCAAAACATATAACACTAGTATTAATTCATTAACACTTGTAAATTTGTAAAGCCAAACGTACCGAGCTGAAGTCTTTAATCATTTTTATAGCTGATGGCATTAAACATGTTAAACATTCATATTATCAATAAAGGATTTTATTTTTAAGGTGTGCAAATTGCTTAAGGAGGTGTTTGGAGTTGGGGCTGCCCAGCCGGTGACAGTCCTGCTGCTGGTAACTGGGCACCTGTGCTCACCTGGACCCTGCAGCTTTCATGGAACCTCTGAAATGTCAGAAGAAAGCGAATTCCTTGGGAATAATACAGTGGATCCTGAGCAGTCTTGGCTGCTGCAGCCAGGGCATATTGCTCCTCCACTCCACCCACCTGCAGCTGCTGGAAGCTGGGATGTGCCCTGGGGCAGTTGTGCTTCAGGTGGCACAGCACAGCTCTGGTTTTTAGGTATTTTTAAGTAAAATTCCTAGAGCACCTCTTTGCCACAGTGTCACGATACGGAATGGATGACATTTTTGTTAATGAACACTTTGGGGCTTGGGGAAGGAGATACCCCAGTCCCCTGCTGGTGTTTCAAACAGGATGGGAATTCCCTCTGCCGCCGAGGAGAGCAGCTCAGTTGTGTCGCAGGATACGGCTGGGGACAGACCCTGGCTGCAGGAAAAGCTGCTTTGCCCATGCACAGGACCATCACCCCCCTGCGCTGGAGGGCTGGGGCTGCTGCAGGTGCCTCCCTGCCCTTGTCCAGGGCAGAGCCCACAGCTCCAAGTCTCCCTAATGTGCCTCGGCAGTGACCTGATTTCCTTATCTTTACATCAGTACGGTTGAACGGGTTTTACAACAGCCTGGGAAGAAGCTCTTGGTTCATCTCTCCAGGTTCGATGGCATCCCCGAGGCCGTGCCAGTGCCGGTACCAGCCCAAAGCCACCGAACTGGTGCTGTGCCCTGCCCGGACAGGAGCAGGAGCTGCTGCGGCTCAGCCACAGCCCTGGTGGCTTTTTATAGCAGCAGCGGTGGCAGGTCCCTGCCCAGGCGTGGAATGTGACAAAGCCTTGGGTAAACAGCTCGGTGCGGCTCCGGCACGCCCGGTGTGTGCCCCGAGCACGGGGTTGATCCGGCCCCGCTGGGTGAGGCTGGAGGCCGTTCCCGGCGGGATGAGCCGCAGCCCGTCCTGCCCCTTGTCCCGGTGCCCGCCCCAGCCGGGGGGAGTCCTCGAGCACGAGGGGTTCCTTCAGCCCCGAAAGCGCATCCGTGCCAGCTCGGCTTCTGCGAGTGCGGGGAGGGGAGAGGAGAGGAGGCCGGGGGTTGTGCGGGGAGGGGAGAGGAGCCCGGGGATTGTGCGGGGAGGGGAGAGGAGCCCGGGGTCTGTGCGGGGAGGGGAGAGGAGAGGAGCCCGGGGATTGTGCAGAGCTGCAGCCCCTGTTCCCCACCCTGCCTTCAACGCTCCCGGGCCGGTCAGGAGAGCTCAAGGCAGCCTGGGAGAAGGACGAGGAGCTCGGGGCGGGCAGGGGAGCTCAGGACGGGGCCGGGACGCTCATTGCCGCCCGTCCCGTGCCCGGTGCGCGGCGCAGCGGGGCCGCTAGAGGGCGTGCGGCGCCCGAGAACGGGACGGGGAGAACGGGGAGAACGGGAAGGGGAACGGGAAGGAGAACGGGAGAACGGGAGGGGGAGAAAGGGAAGGGGAAGGGGAAGGGAAGAACGGGAAGGGGAACAGGAAGGGGAACGGGCCGGGGCCGCTCCGTGCGGGCCCGCTCTGAGCACCGGCAGCGCCGCACCGAGACGGGAAGCGGGGCCCCGCCGCCGGGCCGGCACAGCGCAGGGAACCCCCACCGAAGGGAGATCCGGCACAGCACATCCCTGCCGCAGGACACCCCCATCGCAGGGCGGCCCATCACCGGGCACCTCCATCGTGGGGAATTCCCCGGGAACCGTGGTTGCCCCCAAATCCTGCGACCTCCATTCCTGTCAGGAAAAGCTCTTTTGCTTTGGGGTGCATTCAGCCTGAGCACAAGCTCGGGGCCATCGCGCCCGCGGTGCCGGGCACGGTTTGTTTGCACAGCCCGGCCCCGGCTCTCCCCTCCGTCAGCAGGAACCGGCCAAGGAAGGCTTCAAGGGCTGAGTGTTGTTGTGAAAAGTTTTCACGCAGCAGGTTTAGCACAAGCAAACATGCCAAGAAGCCGAGCTCTGCTCACCCCACTTCCCTGCCCCGCTAATTCCGCCTCGGCCACCGCTGCTGATAACCCCTGGGCGCCGGCCCGGCGCTCACCCAGGGCCCCTCACCCGGCCCGGGGCAGCCCCGCACAGCCACCGGAGCAGCAGGGTAAAGGAGCTGGGAAAATCACTTTCAGGGCAATCATCTCTTTCGGGATGAAGAGAGTGAAAGGAGCACACACAGGGCTGGATTTGGAGGTTGAAACACCACGTGCTTCGGTTGCAGTTCTCTGTTTCCAGTTTGTGCATCCTCCTGGCGTGTATTTGCTGGTCCTGCTCTGTGCTGGATCCCTGCGTGTCCCTGAGTGTCTGTACCTGCTCAGGGCAGGCGGGATTTCATAAAATCCATGTGCATGGCTGCCGTGGTGTTCACAGATGTATCTGCAGCACTAACCGATTGTGTTTCAGCTGATTAGGAATCAGTGACTGTCCAGCTGAAAACATTCCCCGTGACTGCACAATTTCAGCTTCCCTAGGCCTGTGACCCCACATGCTGCATGTTTGGGATCAGCTCTGGCTGAGGGGTGGCTCTGGGGGTGCTGAGGGGGACCCCAAGGTGGGCTGGGCAGTTCCTGATCTCCTTTGAGAGCTGCCCTGCGCTGGGGGTGCTTTGGAAGCTGAAGCCAGTGCAGGATCAGGGTGGCTGCTGGCCCCAGGTCAGGATCTGCAGAGCTCCCACCAGTCACTGGTCCCCTGAACTGCCCTTCCACGGGGTGAGCACATCCTGGGTGCCTCACAGACAGGGGAATCCAGCTGAAGACCTGAGTCTGATTGCTTTCATCCTGCTCTGAAAGCAACAGGGGAATTATTTTGGGTGGAGTCCAAGAGCTGTTCACACGTTGATGCCACAGCTCCACGTGCTGCTCAGGAAGAGCTGGAGGAGCGGGAATTTCACTGGGGCTGGGCACAAACTCTCCCCGGTTCCCAAAGGCCACAGGCAGAGACCTCCCCTGTAATGCCCAGCAGTGCCCTGTGCTGCCCAGCAGTGCCTTGTAACGCCCTGCAATGAATTCCCTGTGCTGCCCAGCAGTGCCCGGGGCTCTTCGCTGGCCTGTCCCAGGCTGGATCTGCTGCTGCACCTACTGCCAGAAATGGGAAGAAGGTGCCTGATGGCTGGGAGCTGGTCGAGTTCCAAACTCTGAGTAAACCCTGACTGGAGGGTGAAGAGCAGGGGCTCTGGAGTGTTCTGGAGGAACAACTGCCCACGGCCATCTTTTGGCCCAGGCACAGCACTCAGGGGGTTTAATGCCAGGTCACACGGTGACAAAACAGCCCAAGACAGAGCTACGGCCTGGCCATGAGGGAGCAGGGGGCAGGACCAGCCCCACTCTCTCCCCTACATCTTCCCAGGGTGTTCCTGGGAATCCCTCGGTGTGCCGGGACCACGATGAGCCTTCAGGCTGGGGCAGACCGTCCTTCCCGGGGACAGCAAAGGGACAGAGGCTCCGCGGGGAGCCCGGCCCTGCCACAGCTGCCTCTCGTCTGCAGGAGCCTCACGGGCAGAGCGGCCCCGGCCGGGTGATTAATCTTTTGTCACAGAGGAATAGGGAGAAGCAGCAATTAATAAACCCCCGGCTTCGGCAGGACCACGGCTCTGCCGTCCCCGCCGTAAACATCGCCCTTCCCGGCCGGCGGCTCAGGATGTGCCGGGCACGGGCGCAGATGTTCCCGAGGGAACCAGGGTCAGGACTGTTTGACGAGGAGGAATCACCAGCGGGAGGATGTTTGTTTTTGTAGCAGCTGGATGTGTCTCGGGGAGGGATGGGAACGTCTTCTGTCACTCGTGGGCCGGGAGGAGGCTGGCAGGGCAGGGATAAAGCTCCTGACAAGTTTGGACTAGCAGGCGAGTTGATTAGCTGAGAGATGAAAATTCACAGCTCGGCTCTCGCCGGGGCCCTGAGCTGCTGGAGGGATGTTTATGTGAGGGGAGAGCACCCCGTGGCTGCTGCCCCACCGCCCAGCCCGGGGCTGCTGAGCCGGCGGTGCCCGTGAGCACAGAACTGTCCCCAGGGCAAGGACATCCATGGGCCGGCACAGACACCACCCCTGCTTGGGGCGGGCGGGGAGGAGGGGACCGGGGACAGCCCTGAGGGGACCGGGGGCAACCCTGAAGGGACGGGGGACAGCCCTGAGGGGACGTGGGGCAGCCCTAAAGGGACCTGAGTACCCCGACTTCTACACGGCTGGGGCACAGGGCATAGGCGCAGGTGACCGTGGCCACCTGAACAGCAGCACAGTGCCCTGGACATGCCCCGTGTCCCACCGCGGCTGCGGGCACTGGGCTCTGCACACCAGGCACCGCCTCGGGCGTTAATTTGAGATGAGGGTGACAAAGAAACCCGGCCCGGCCAGTGCAGGCACTTGTCAGCTGAGAGCCCGGGCTGGGCTGTGTCTGATGGGACCGATTACCCGATGATAGACAGAGATAAATGTGTTCAGCTGGAGGCAGAATAAATCGATGCTATATGTTGTATAATTGTCTTGAAAATACGGTAATGCCGGGCTCTTGGAATGCTTTGATCTTATCAGAAAGACGAGGAATACACTAATGGCTTTAATTAGACTTGGGGGATGAAATGAATTCGGCCTCCTGGGTGAGCTGGTTTCTGGAATTGACCAGTGGTGGGGATAGAAAGGCTTTAATCAGATTTAGGCTCTTTAATACCCACAATAGTGTGTGTTTGCATGTGTGATACAGACCCGCTGCTCGGGGTATTTTGGTGGGGGCTCTGAAGGCTGCATGTGCTTGGGCTTGCAGTGCCATTCACAGCCGTTTTTCTGCGTTCTTTTCCAGCTGAGTTTAAGCTCAGCAGAAGCTGCTAGTTTCATTTATTGACTTCTAAGTTGAAAACAACTTGTCAAAAAGCAGCGGAAAGCTGGGAATTGTTCAGTTTCCCAACAGCAGGATCACAGCAGCTGCCCCGGCAGCAAAGCAGCAAGCCGGTCATGTATTTAATTGTTAATTATTGCATATACTGGCTGCAGTTGAAGCAGGGGAAAAGCTTCTTGTCTCTCCAGGAACAATCCCTGTGCTGTCCCTGAGAACACCCGAATGAGCAGCGTTTAGTGCACAGAGGATGAGCGAGGGCTGACTCAGCGCCGTGACTCACCGGGTGAAGCCCTTGCCGTGAGGAGGGGTGGGGATGTCCCAGCTCTGGGGGGGCTCTGCCCCTGCTCCCCCCACGCCTGTGTCAGAGCCGTGTCCCCGAGTGTCCCCTGAGCAGCCTCACACCAGCATCCCTCAGTGCCCGAGGGTTTGGCTGGGGCTGGGATTTTCCAGAGGCTGCACCTGACCTTCCCTTGGTTATTCCCAGCAGGACTGGAGCGCTGGCTGAGCAGCAGCAGCAGCCCAGATGCTGACGCTGAACAAGCTGCAGTTATTCCTCCTGGGCTGTGTTTATGCCTTCCCTGTAGTAACTACAGACTTGGATTATTTTGGTCGGTTGACATTATCTGTTGTGCTTCCCCTTATGTTAATTTGTTGGGCTTAGATGAGCTCCTGAAAAGGATTTAATAACAAGAGCTGCTGCCAATGAAAGCACAACCTTGTTCAGCACTTACTGTGCAGCCAAGCCCTGGGAACGCCGAGCCTCCAGGCGTGGCATCAACTCCCTGCGAGTGCCGAGGTTTCGTGTGAGCACAGGCAGGAGCACAGCGGGGTCAGGACTTGCCCCACAGGCAGAGGAGGGGGGACCCAGCTCTGCCCAGCCACGAGCCCCCCAGGACCACCCTGATGGTGCTGGGGACAGGGAAAGCCACAGCTCAGCCTCGTGCAGGGGGGCACCCAATATTTGGTGATTCTGGATCAAGGCCGTGGCAGTGGCTCCCAAATTAGGGAGCCAGGGTCAGTCCCCTCCTTTCCCAGATCCCCAGGGATGCCCGTTCTCAACCCAGCGGGGTGAGGACACCCCAGTGTGGTGGTGGGATCCAGCCTGGTCCCCAGGGGAACACCGTGGGGCCATGGACACACCCTCATGGGTGTCACACCGCCACTGATGGGAGAGGAGGATGCAGGAAGGCAAGGGGAGGAAGGGCATGAGCTGCCAGGGACAGGCAGCACCAGGGGCCTGTCCCCCCACACCACCCCACGGGCTGCGTTGCCCCAGGATGTGGGATCGCCCGTGTGTGTGGGAAAGCTCCTCACCTCAGCACAAACACACACATGCTTAGTAACATAATCTCTTAAAAGCAAAATCCCAGAAATTCCTTTTTCTTCATGGAAAATGTTGCCTGGGGGGAGAAGCTCATCATGAAGGATGAAAGCTTAATCCTTGAAGCAGAGCAGGGCTGGAGGGAGGGGGGAAGAGTATAAACATGACAGTTGTTGCTCAGTGAGTCGGAAAAAAAAGGTGAAGGGATGAAAGTTGTGATGGGGCAGGAGGGTGAGGGCTGTGGGGACCCCCGGCAGCGCTTCCTCCCTGACCGGGTCATATCCATCATCCCGTGCTGGCCGTGACAAATGCACAGGTTATCCTGGCAATTCCAGGAACAGAAAAATGCTCTGTGCTCTGAGAGAGAGTGAAGGTGGGAGAATAAATGATGCCCTGTACTTGTGTAATTCACCGCTGGGGACAGCCCTGAGTTACCAGGTATCAGCACTGGCAGCACTGGGAAGGAGCTTTACCCACGATCAGGCACTGAACATTATGAAATAAAGCACCAGTGTGTGTCAGATCGATTTTTCCACGTTCTCTGAGCCCTCAGCACGGGTGCTGGCAGGCGATGTGACAATGCTCAGAAGGAATGCACTGAAGGAAGCAGCTTACAGCACCTCACTGCCGTCCCCAGCAACCACTGCTCTAACCTCCCTTCTGCAAAGCCAGGGAAAAGCTGTTTAAGTCAGAGTTAAACCCTCTGCAGTGCTGCCTGATTTAAGCTGAACCTCCTTGGCAGCAGGAGAGGCAGAGCAGTGACAGAGCAGTGGCAGGAGGAGAGCACAGCTCCCAGCTGGGGACAAGGACACAGGGGCCGTGCACTGGTGGCCACATTTGTGGTGGGGGAAGAAGCTGGGCTGATGGTTTGGGGCAGAAATGGGTATTTATTGTCCATGGTTCCTAGTGGCTCTTGGCAGGTCCCAGCAAGCCAGGCCAGGCTGGAGCCATTGGGAGCCCAGGAGGTTCCCAAGACAAAAGCTCCCAGCCTGTGAAAGGGGTTTTTCTTGCACAGCATCCCCAGTCCGAGGGAAAAACAAACAAGCTCCACTTCTCTTCTTTATTTTTAATTGGCAGTGGAGCAGCAGAGGTGGGGTTACACTCTCCAGAGCCCAACCTGCTCTGTCTTTGCTCACTGCACAGAAACGCTGTTTATGGACTCAGATTCCAACCTTCTCCTCTCTCAAGGCTGTGAAGATGTATTTCCTCTTGTGCCATTTCTCCTTCTGGCAAGCAGGCTCCCAGGTGGGTCTGGAAAATGTCAAAGTGGGAAATAAAGTTGTTCACTTAAAAAAAAAAAAAAAAAAGGAGAGAGAGAGAAGAAAATGAGAAAGACAAAAAGAAACAAGGCCCAGAGGTGCAGTGCGAGGTCTGCTGGGAGCTGCTCCCTCAGGTGAGCGTGAGGACTCAGACACGGAGCATCATCAAATTCCCACTCTGTACCACTGGGCACCACGACCCCACCAGCACGGCTGAGGGTGCTGGATTTTCACCCCTGGAGCAGGCTAAAAACACAGGATGAGACAAAAAGAAATAAAACTAACCCAAGGCTGACCTCTCTGGGCTGCAAAGGACAGCAAACAGCAGGGGCAGGCACTGGGTGGGGAGGCATCACCCTGGTGATGGGCGCCCTGCGCTGCTCCAGCCTGAGGAACCATCACCTCACCCAGGGGCTGGGAGCCCCGGCACAGAGGTGACAGTGACACCGGCACAGGCTGGTGGTGCCAGGGCCGCCTCCAGCCCCGGAGCTGCCTGGCAAGGAAAGCTCAACCCGCACGTGCTGCTGAGCGTGAGCCGGGGGGAGACTCAGCCACAGGAGCACCGGGGCTGGGCACAGATGCTGCAGATTAGTGAACGAAAAGCTGGGAGGTTTCTGCTGAAGACGTTTTTCCATTTGTGAGGCCATGGGGTGGAGCAGGGGGTGGGGGGGGCAGCGCCTGCAGCAACAACAAAAGGCAGAGCAAGGGGGAGGGGGAGCACGAGGGAGAGATTTTTGATTCATACTCAAAAATTACCCGAACTTTATTGCCAGAATGTCTACATTTTTATGTGCTTAAGCACAGTGAGTTATGGAAATCTTAGAACAATGGAATGATCTCCTTCATTGCCCTCAATGCGTTCAAAGTCACCACCCCTCCTCACCAAGAGGAATCTCTTTTTCTGCTTTACTGACTTACAAAAATGCCTCTGCTATCAACACCCTCCACGTGCATCTCATAAATACCAGGGTGGGACACTGGGCTATTGGTGGATGTTTTTTATAAACCCATCTCTGCCCCAACCCTCACTCAAGAAAGTTTTTATGGCATTTGGTTGATTTGGCAAATTTTCCACTAGAACCTGCCCGAACGAGAGGGGCTGTGAATTCCTTGATTCTTGTCCAAGCTCAGAGCTTTGTGGTTCCCCTGCTCTTGTCTTTGCTCTGTGGGAGTCCCTTATCTGTCAGTCACGTACTGATCTTATAAATCCTCTGCCTCTCCATGTGAGAGCGTTGCAGGGTGTGCCTTACACGCTCCATCTGCCAGGTAAGGAGCCGTAGCGCTCTGCGATCCAGCTCCAGCACGTGTTCTGCAGCCCTGAACACGCAGAATAAAGGAGGTCCGGGTGGGTTTTAGCATTGCAGAGCAGGCACGGAGCAGACCGTCCATGTCTGAGCACCCCGAGAGCAGAGAGCGGTGGGGGTCCATCCTGGGGCAGCACCTGGAGCAGGAGAAATCCTCCACACGGCAGCCGTGCCTGCGCAGGGAGGTGTAACAGTGAGCACAAGAGCACAGAGCACACGCCAGGGTGGTTTCCTTTGCTGCCGAGATAATTCCTCCCCACCCCTCCAGAGCAGCGTCGTCCTCGGCCGCGCTGGCTGAGCGGAGCCCGGCCACACAGGCCTGGCGGTGATTTACAGCCTGCCAGCGGACGGGGCTGCAGGCAGGGAAAGTGCTGAGGTGGGAGAAAATGAGGAGCAGACCGGGAGGAGCGGGGCTGGGGGGTGGCCGGGGAAGTTTCGGGAGCCAGAACCGTCCCACCTCGGCCACGAGCACTGGGCAGGTTTATGCCTGTGGAGCTCGGCTTGAAGGAATCGGGGCATGGATGGGAAGCCCCAGTGTCTGCACAAACCCTTCAGATTATCCCTTTTCCCAAGCTCATCCCGGCCATCCTGCTCCGCTCCCAGCTCGCCGAGAGGGGAGCTGAGCGAGCCACCGGGAAACGTCTCCAGCCCTATAAACTGACACCATTGTTTATAATATTCCTAAGTGCCATTGCATGATGATAGCAGCACACTGACAGAGGAAATTTACTCTTTTTTTCCTTCTTTTTTTAAATAAAGTTAGAAAGTTGCAAGTCCCCCAGAAGATGTTTTGGCCATTATCCTGGGTTTGTTTGTTTTTCTGCTTCCCCTGAGTGACACAGGGAGGGCCATGTCCTGCTGCTGATGTTCTGGCACTGTCACAGCACCCACAGAACCCACAGCACGGTGCTGTGCTCAGCTAGACAATCTGAATCCCTGCTGGTACCAGGCTGGCAGCCAAAATCCCAGGACAGAGGCTTTTACCAGCCTCCCTCCAGACAGCCAAAGCCCCTTCGTTCCTTCCTTCGTTCCTTCGTTCCTTCGTTCGTTCGTTCGT
>VZDJ01000268.1:0-151317 GCA_008694505.1 Cyanoderma ruficeps | reverse complement strand
AAAAAAAAAAAAAAACAAACAAAAAAACCAACCAAAACAGGAGGGATTTATCAGGGCTTCAGAGCAGGACACAGCAGGGATTCTGTGAAGATGCTGGAGCCACTGATGAGCACCCAAGCCTGTGGGTGTCAGCAGGCGTGGCTGTTTCCCATGGTCAGGGATGGCGCTGAACTTCACTGACCTGTCCTTCCATCACCTGGGGCACGACAAATCATAGTTATGGAATCACAGAATATGCTGAGCTGGAAGGAACCCACAAAGGCCATCAAGTCCTGGCCCTGCACAGCCCAATCCCAAAAGAGGAAACAAGGGGTAGGAAGTTTCTAAACACACTGAAGGTGGTTTGGGGAAAGAGGTTATGAAATGCAATTAAAGTTTTTATAAGGTGTCCTGATGGCACTCCTTGGTCACTGTATGATTTTGATCATAAATCATAAATAAACTGGAGAACTGAAGGGAAGGGAATGGCCAGGAGGGCAGTGGATTGGTGTAGAATCAGAGTGGATATAAAAGTGAGTTTGTAACAGTGACTGAGCCATGACTGATGCACAGTCAAGCACCTCAAAACTTGGAAAAACTAACTGCAAAGCCCATAAACCCTGACTGCAGTACAGGCATCATGAGTCTGGCACTTGGCTTCTCACTGTCGAGCTGCTGGTCCAACAGCTCACAAGCCAGAGGTCAATATTCCCTGTTCCTCTTTCTGACATGCATCATTCTCGTATTTCCATGTTGCTGGACACGAGAAGGAATAAAAGTCCCTCTGAATTATCCAGCAGGGCGAGACTGTAAATGCTTTCCCAGCTCCTCCCTGGGCTGGGGCCGGACCCGCTCAGTCCAGCAGGGAAATGGGACAGGGAAGAAAAAGTGCTGCAGTTTGGGGTTGATGAACAGACCATGGAAAGGCCCTAAATGTGACCCCACAGCCAAGAGCTGCCCGAGCTCTGTGGCCATCCCCGTGGCCAGAGCTCCCAGCCCCTCATGCTCCACAGGCATGGGCCGACCTGGCAGACATCTCCCCATCCATTACCAGTTAATGCAATGGAACTGGCTGACAATGGGCTCAGAGCCTGCCAAAATCCAACATGAGGGCTGCAGATGTCCCTGGGACCAGCAAACCCTGCTGGAAGATCCCTGTGGAATGAAAGGTTACCCTCAATTTGCTTCAGATGCTGCTCGCACCACCCGACCGGCATCGCTGGAGGAGGGGCCTCCATCGGAGAGAAAAGATAAATCCAGTTCTGCCTCCAGACTGTTACTGTCTCCTCTGGTTCAAATTAAGCGACTTGGGTCATTTTTTATAAGCTGTCTTTTACCTGAGGGCATTGCAGAGAGGAAAGAAGAAAAGGTGAATCTAGCACGAAAGCAGGGAAGGAGCAGAGTCTTTAGTAGACAATTAACTGAACTGACACGGGGCTCTCCCTAAAACATCAAACTGGGGATTAAATGCAGGCAGAGCTAATTCCTTGCCAGTGGGTGCAGTGATAAATCAGCAGCAGTGGCCGTGGCTGCAGGGCAGCATCCAGCCCTGACCCCAGGGGTGTCACAGAGACAGCCCAGCTCCCACCAGCACTGCCAGCCCCACCTCAGCACCTCCCAGTTTGATCTCTGAGAACCAGGAGTAAAGGTGATGCAAAGATCCTGCCCAGCAACCAGACAGGCACAGGGTGACACCAGGGCCACCACCAAAGGCCACCATGCACTTGTCATTCCAGGCAAATAGAATGCAATGGAGGAAACGATGTTTTCTCACAGCGTCTGCTCCGTGTTTCCACAGCCAGGGCCAAAGGGAAATGTGCACTGACTGCTCAGCAAGTGTTTAACAATTCTGGATATTTTAAATAACTGCTGCGTTAGAGGCAAATGAACTGCAGGAAGCCTCAGGTGGGTGAATGTCAGCACCTGGCAGGTGGACCTTGCTTCTTTCTGATGCTCACACCAGCCTGGCTCACCCGCAGGGAGAAGCTGCTTGGCTGAGGGGCAGAAAAGGGGGTCCAGTGCTTACAGCAGCCTGATATGCCACAAAACCCACCCATTGTCTGCCCTTGCCAAGGGTTTCATAGAAACAGAGAATCATTAAGGCTGGAAAAGACCTCTGAGACCATCGAGTCCAACCATTCTGTGCCTGTAGAAAAAAGAAGACTTGGGTTAATCTCGAGGTCCACTTCCAGGAGTCAGGAGAGGCCAGGAAAGAGGCTGGGAGCATCTCTGTCCTGTCCCCACAGGGGCTGCACCCCTGGCTGGGGCTGGGGATGCTCCAGCAGCCCTGCTGCTCCCCAGAGTCACATCCCTCTGGCCAGGGAATCAGCTGGCACTGGGAGCAATCCCTGGGGGATCGCTGGTGTTTGTCACTGCCGTCCTCCCAAAGCCAGGACGTGGCCCAGGAGATTTATTTCTTCTGACAGGCTCCACACACGCAGCTGTTTTTATTCGTTGCTCTTGACACGTCTTCTGCCACACTGGGCAAACTTTGGGGCCGGCCCAGAGCCAGTGCTGGGGGAAGAAGATGTGAGCTATTTTCGGATGCTTTATAAAATTAACATCCCCAAGGTATCCTGATGTTTGCCAAGGTGAATTCTGTGTCCGTTCTGGATGATTTCCTTACCCAGTGACCCCTTACATAATTTCCTTTTTCTTTTAAAGCAAGGAGATTTCCACTTCCAGTCCAGCTGGGCATCCCACAGCTCCTCTGGAGCATCAGGACCCCTGTCAGCATCGTGTGGGGAGGGAAACCTTGCTTCCAGCACCTGAAAATCCATCCAAGCTCCCAAATCACCTGCACTGGCTTCCTGCAAGTGCATCAGGCCAGCTGAGCTCCCCACAGAGCCCTGGGAATGCCCTGGCACAGGGAGAAAAAGCATCACCTTGCCCTGAATTTTCCATACTAAAACCAAACCAAAACAACAGATTCGGTGGAAATATAGAATGAAATTCAGACCTAAAGGCTGTGATCTCTGCTACTTTTATCAGAGCACAAGCATCTCTATCCCAAAGCAGTCTCTTCTCAGTGTATTTGGTGATTTAATAATTTTTTAAAAAAAATTCTCTTTGTCAAAAGCAGATGCACCTCATGTTTACACTGAAAGAAAACGCAAGCTTTTAGAAAACAACAGTTTGATGAAAATCTGTTTTTCCTGCCCTGTTTGGAGCACTCAGGAAGAGCTCCATCCCCACACCCGGCACTCGACCTGGCTAACCACAAACCACATGCCTGCCTTGGGTCAGGCTCCTTTTTTTCCAGCACTCTGATTATTTTTTTCTCCTGGGGATAGGGCCGGGAAGGACTCAGCCTCCAGCTCAAGACAAATCCTGCCCTTTCAGTAAAGTGTAATAAACTTCTTCCCCCGACACATAGGAAAATGTTTTAAGGCAAGACTTTATAGAGAGCATCAATCACTTTGGAGGTGATGGAATTGCTGCAGAATTATAAGCAAGTCTGAAGTGTCTACAGAGGACTCTAAACACTGTCTTCTATTTATTCTCTGTGTCCTTTGTAAATGTAAACTTCTGTGGAGTTCAGAGGCCCTTCCGTCTCCACGGCCTGTCAATCCAGCACCTTTCACCACCGCTAAAATCACAATTAAAAAAAAAGGGGATTACAAAAACAAACACAGAGCTCGCGCGCGCAGCGACGGCCGCGGACTGTTGTGGAAGCAGCCCTGGGATCCTGCCCCGCGTCCACCACTGGAATGGAGTGTGCAGGAATGGGAGCCCTGCAGCCTCCTCCTGCCAGCCCCCTCACCAGGGACCCTCTGTCACAGCGGGCAGGGGAAGAGCAGGAGGGAGCAGGGAGGAGATTTCATGGCCGGCCACAGCTCCCACCCCTGGGTCTCATAGTGGGGATGGAGGAGATTTCATGGCTGACCACAGCTCCCACCCCTGGGTGCTCATAGTGGGGATGGAGGAGAGCCCATGGCTGGCCACAGCTCCCACCCCTGGGTCTCACAGTGGGGATGGAGGAGAGCCCATGGCTGACCACAGCTCCCACTCCTGAGTGCTCATCAAACCCATCCCCACCTCTCAGGGGAGCAGGAGCAGGGAGAGAAAGACCAGGACTAAACCCTGGGGATGGAGACCCAGCTGGAGGCAGGGCAAGTTTCTGCCCTTGCTGTGCCTGGGAAGGTTTTTATCTCCCCCAGACACCACCAGCGAGGAAGGGTTACAGTGTCCTCCTGCATAAACACCCAGCAGGGCTCCAAAAGGCCCTGAGGAGATCATGCAGAGGACAGGGCACTGACAGCAGGATGGAGCTGGGTGTGGGAGAGCCATCCCAGCTGGAATGCTGCTCAGGGCAGCAAGTGGGAAGTGACTTTTTCTTCCATGGAATGAAAAAAAGAGATAAAAGCTCTATAAAGTTAGAAGATAATCTATATTAAAAACTTCTCCTTGACAAAATAACTGGAAAAATTACTTTATACAGTGAAATATTCCACAGCTGCTCCAGGGGGGGGAAAAGTCTCTTCTGAAAAATACCTTTCATAAGAGACTTCCTCCAACCCTGGAGTATCCTGATCCCAGCACAGAGAGACTGCAGGGGACACAAAGACTGCAGGGGGACAGGTTGCAGTGTTTTTTCTCTGCCCATGAAAGGTCAGGAAATTAACAACTGGGAGCCTTTTGGTTATTTGCATTAGCAGAGGTTTTGGTAGGTACAAACAGCTCTACACAAAACTACGCGTCCACAAGCATCACTTTAACATCAAGTTAAAGAGAGAAATTCCTGCAAGGGTCAATCCATGACCCACCATATCTGTACCTGAGAGACAGTCCTTGGTCCCACTGCTCCCACCTTGGTGGGAAGTTGCTTTTCCAGTCCATGTGGTTCTTGCTAGTGCCCCTAGTTCCCTCAAAACCCCTTTGCCTCAAAACCCAAATCAAAACGCAATTTTTTTCAGCAGAAAAGCAGCATTTTGGGGGCTCCCCTGTAACACCCTCACTAAGTCATGCTGACAGGCCAGAGTTCAGACAGGTGACACGGGGCACGAGTGTGGAGAGCTCCCCACACTCCTCCTGCTGCTCACTGTGACCCCCCATTCCCTGCGAGGCTGGAGTCCCCCCCATCTCCCCTGCAAGGCTGGAGTCCCCCCCATCTCCCCTGCAAGGCTGGGGTCCCCCCCATCTCCCCTGCAAGGCTGGGGTCTCCCCTATCCCCTGCAAGGCTGGGATCTCAGAGTTGTGACCCGGCACATCTCCCGCAGGTGCCCGTCCCCCGGGCGCGGTGGCCCCGCCGACCGATGACCGGCCGGGCCGACGACCAGCCGGGCCGGTGACCAGCCCGGTCGCCAGCCAGCCGGGCCGGTAGCCAGCAGGTAGCGCTGCGGGTCCGTCCCTGGCCCCGCCGGCTCCGCCGCGTCCCTGCGACCGCCCTCCGGGGTCCGTCTGCCCGTCCCGAGCCTGCACGAGTGACAACGAGCGTGGGGACCCGTCCAGCACGGCCGCTGGACACCGAGCAGGCGGTGCCGTGCGCTCCACCCCGCGCTGGCACCCCCTGTCTGCCGGGATCCCCAGGGCGGGGCTCGTCCATCGGGATTCGCAGTCTGGGAGCCGTGTCAGGATCCCCAGGGCGGGACCCATCCATCGGGATTCGCAGTCTGGGAATCCTGTCAGGACCCCCAGGACGGGACCCATCCATCAGGATTCCCAGTCTGGGAATCCTGTCAGGATCCCCAGTGTGGAATTCATCCATCGGGATTCCTGGTGAGGGGCGCTGCTGCTGCCGGATCTGCGAGGACCGGGAAGGGAAGGGAACAGGGTCGCGTTTGTGACGGGTCTTTTCCATGCTCCAGAATGTTCAAACATTCCGGCGGCCACGGCATTCCGCTGCCTCCTGGCTGCACTGCAAACAGCTGATCCCTGTAGGATCGCACCCGCAGCCTTTCCCAGGGCTGACCTGGAGCATCCCTGACTCCCCAGCCCGCCCCGCGGCCTCCCGCCCTGTCTTCGGCTGGTTTGTTTGCACTGAAGAGTCGCTGTAGCAGAACTGCGATTCCAGCAAAAGCTGGCAGGGAACCCAGGGACCAAGTCCGGAGTAAATTCTGATAATGCTGTGTTTACATCAGGAATTTCTTTGGCAGATTAATCACATGAATGAAGTAACAGATGGGAACTCGCTGGAGACACTGTAACAGGAATTCCAGGGCAGGGCCAGGCTGGCAGTTCACCCCCCGGAAGCGCCACTACCGGGACCAGCTCTGCAGGGAAACAGGGATGGGGTCACACAGGGATCAGGGCTGGAGAGAAGCAGCACCTAGAGGGGAACTCTCCTCCAGGAGCCTGTCGAGAGCAGCCAGGACAGCAGCTCGTCCCCTGGCACACGCCAGCCTGTCCTTCCAAGGCTCGTGACATCCAAGAAATGATCAAGGGCACCATTGAAGGAAAGTTGTCATGCTCCTGCTGCCAACACACACGCTTCCAACATTCCTCCCAAGGTCTGGGCGGCACCAACAGACCACAGCAGGCTCTGGGTGCCACAGCAGGGAGGACACTGCTCAGGTGTGAGGGGCAGAGCCCAGCATTGGTCCTGGCCCTGCCCCGGCTCCATAGCCAGTTCCTGGGAGCCAATTCCTGGGAGCCAATTCCTGGGAGCCAGCGAGGTTTCCTGCTCTCCCCTGGGGCTGCAGAGGGGAACATATGGGACCCTTTGGCCGGGAGCATATAAAACCCAGGGCTGTATCAGCCATCAGCTCCCTCCTGTTCCTGCCACTGCTGGGGGACACGACTCTCGCAGCAGCAGCCGACAACTGCTGGAGTTTCTGTCAGCTCCAATAAACAGCCACGTTCAACGCCACAAGGGGAGAGGGGGCCTGGAAACCCCATCCAAAAATAACAAGTTTTGAGCACTGTATCCTCAGCAGCCCGGCGGCTCCGTCTCTCCCCCAGTTTGCCGGGCAGCACTGTTGGGAAGCAGGCTCTGAGCGCCAGGGTGAGCCAGCAATGACAGAGATTTGTCCCCCTGCCTGCTGTCCCAGCACCCGCCGGGCTGCACGTTCCCGGTGAGTCACGCGCCATTAACATTCTCCCGGTGACATCTCCAAAATATTTCAGGGATAAATTGGTTGCTGGCTGATTTGCGAAGCATTTAGGCAAAATTATTAGGAGGAAGGTTGGTGGGGAGCCAAGAGCTAGACCCCGAGGGAGGCTGCGGGCTTGTGGGTCACTTGGATGCTCATCCCCCGGCCCTGGGGAGCTCAGCCGGGGCCCCACAGGTTGACAGCACCACACGCCAGCCAGTCCAGCCAGTAAACGTGGTATAACTCACCCTCATCAAGGGCTTAAGTGCCCTGGCGCTGCTGGATAAACAGCACCGTGCTGAATGCACACAGAGAGCTGGCAGAGCCCTGGAGGCGTCTCAGCATCTCCACAAGACCCCTGTGACTGCGAGTTGGCACCAGGAGGGACCTGGAGCCCGGTGCCCACTGCCATCCCATTGCCTGGACACAGCCCTGGGTCGTGGGAAGGTGTTGGGAGGCAGGATTCTGACGGTCAAGGGGGGATTGGTCACCAAAAAAATCCAGGCAAGAAGGCAAAGAGCCCTCACCATGTTTTGCAAAGCCACAACTCCACATTCCCCTGCTCTGCCCATGGACCAAAGCAGTCACCAAGGGCACCCATCAATCTCCTCCTGCCCACCCTGTCTGGAGGTGATGTGGAGTTCTAGGCTGTTAGAGGGCTGGAAAACCTGAGGTAGGAAGAGAAATGTCGCCCCAAATTTATTGTATTTACTTTCCCCGGTGTTTTCAGAATTTTTTAGTCTTCAATAGTTTATATTACACACATTTATCAGCTTTCCTTGAGGCTTTTAACCCCGGATTCACTGTCTCAGGTTATACTGGAAAGTGATGAAATGGGCATTCCTGGAGCATCTGCTGAAGGGGAGAGCCGTGACCAAATTTAATCAAATGGCCAAAATGAACCCAATGCAAGGCTGCTGCACAGTGAAACCTTCAGTATCCCTGGCACTGTGGACTTCCCGTGGATCTCCACAGCCCCACAACTGCCAGAAGCACCCACTCATTTTATTACCAGCTCTATCCACATATTTCTTATTCATCAGCACTGGATTTTTCTTATTTTTTCAGTGGAGGAATGTTATAAATAAAATATTTGCAACTAAAATGGCCTTTTCTATAGCAATCTTATTTTTTAAAGAGCGTTTCCAACCCTCCAAGAAGCCAAGGCAGCCAGCAGTGACACCAACCCATCAGATTATGTCCTGCCTGCAAGAGCCAGCCACGGCAGGAGGGCAATAGTCTCCGGAATAAGGGGGAAATCGCACAAATGAAGGGAGGACGTGAGCAAAAACGGCATTTAAATCCTGGCAAACGTATAGATAATGAGTAAATTAACTCCCTGGCTGTGATCTATTGAGCAGCACAGACCCAAAAGCGGACAATGGGATCAAAGGCAGAATTTCGCCGTGCTCTGGCCGGGGTGCCGGGCTGCGTGCCCGCCGTGCCCCGGGGGTCCTAAAGCTGCTCGGCAGAGTTCAAAGGAGCCCACACAGCCTCCAGCAGCTCCCCGGGGTGGGACACAATCCGCAGGTTTTCGGGAGGCTCGTTTCCCAAAGGGAGGAGAGCGGGGCTGGCAGCGGGGCCGAGACACCCGCGGTGACCCCCGCGATGGGATAATGCCGCTCCCGCTGGCAGGATTAGCCATATAGCAGGACAGCTGAATCAGACGCTCAGCCCTTAACAGGATTACGCTGCCGGGAGCTCCAATGAAAATACAGACACCCTGCCCACGGGCAGGCCCCCGGGGGTGAGCCTGCAGGGTTTATAAAGTCATGATAAAGCGTGGGGCCGAGCTCCCCATGGATACACAGGGAGTGGGCTCAGCTTTCTGCCAGCCACGGGGGATTTACACAGGCAGACAGGGACAGGAGGGAGCAGTTTCAAACTGAGTGTGATTTAGATTACACGTTAGGAAGAAATTGTTTATGCAAAAATGCCCTGGCACATGTTTCCCAGAGGAACTGTGGATGCCCCGTCCCTGGAAGTGTCCAAAGCCCAGCTGGACGGGGCTCAGAGCAAACTGGTCTAGTGGAAGGTGTCCCTGCCCACAGCAGGGCTTGGAAGTAGGTGAGCCATGAGTTCCCTTCCAACAGAAATCATTTGAAGATTCCTGTGACTCGGGCTCCTCAAACTGCCCCCAGAGCACCTCACCAGACAGGAGCAGGAGGCTGCAGCCATGGAATGGCTGGAGTTAACCCAGCATCCTGTGTCACCCAGCAGCACAGGCTGCTGTCACCTTCACCACAACACCCAGACTCGCTGAAACCCTGGTGAGCCACAGCCAAGTGTCCCCCTGGCAGCAGGGACGGCGTGTGGCACTGCTGGAGGAGCTGGGATCCCACCCCAGCATCACCAGGAGTGAGCTGGAGCCCACAGGGAGCACAGAGTCTGGTCCTTGGGGCACACACCCTGCAGGGCACTGGGCAGGGAAGGGGTGTCCATCACGACAGGCACCACAGCAGATGGGCAGGAGAGGAGTTGGTGGGTCTTCTCCACTGCCAGGGTTGAGGGCCCTGCTGCCAAGTGGGGGTCCTTCAATATTCGTTAGTGACTCTGGATCAAACCTCCCATTTCCATGGAAACACAAACCTTCAGGTGTCCAACCTCAGGGTCTCTGCATTCCTCCAGAGAGGCTGGATGCTTCTCAAGTCACACTCCTCACCCACCAGGATTAGCTGAATAACCAGGTCAGAAGCAGGGCCTGAATTCAGCTCAGCAAGACGCCGCTCTCATTACGTCTCTATTTCCTTGAAAGTGGATTTGCACCACACCAGACATTTTTAAGGCACAGGGAAGCACCAAGCTAAACAGAGATGTGCATTTTTTCAGGTTAACAATGATTTTCACCTGCTCCAGCCTGGAATCACCACAATAGCTCTTGACAGCAGCACACAGGTTATCAGAGCAGAGGCTGAAAGCACAGCTTGCTGCCCTGACTCCTTGTTGGATTTCTGAGAGGCTGGCAACTGAAAAGCTGATCCAATTTATCCACAGTTCATTATCCAACATAGCATGACATTGGGACACTCACAGACATAATCCAGCTTCCTCCTGCCTCGCAAGATGTATTGACCAAAGGCAAGAAAACAGAGCATTAATAGCTCTCTGCTGTGCAGCTGAATCTGGGCAGCAGCAATGAGATTCTTTGGGCTATTTCTATCCAATCTCACACAAGAGTAAATCAGAAGCTTCTACAGACTTTCATTAAATTTCTCCCCATTAATACCAACATGGCAGAGAACAGGATTCGTCCTTTTTTTAACGTTTTTCTGATATTTTAAAAAATGCTAAAACTCTTCAGCTTCTAGCTGAGCTTAAGATAAAAGTTAACCTCTGAACCACAGCAGTCCCTTTCATGTAAGGCACAATACAGAGAGGGCTTTTTACGACGGGTTTCGCTCAGTAATGTGTGTTTCAGGCTCTATTTTCCCCCATCCTCACCTGACTCTGTGAGCCAGGGTACAAGGAACCACTAAACTTCACCAGAAATTTCTGAGGGTGGCGAGGGGCACCAAGAGTGCCCATGGAATGAGACTGGCCAGGACTGAGTGTGAACCTGGCTCCATCCCTGGAATTCTTCTAAGCCAGCCTGGACATGCCATGGAGCGCCCTGTTCCCGTGGGAAGTGTCCCTGTCCCTGTCCCTGCCCCAGGGGATCAGAACAAGACGATCTTTAAGGTCCCTTCCACCCCAACCACCCTGTGATTCTCTGATCAATAAGAGGAGACACAGGCCCTGTTCTCTACCCCCTGACCACCTGAACCACACCTGAGAGACCACATTTTGTGCCTCCCCAGGGTGACCAGCCCTGGCTGCTGCCCTGGCAGATGCCCCACAGCAGCTTGAGGGCTTTGTAACAACCTGTTATCTGATCTGAGCTCTCTGGCCTTTCCTCTCCGGCAGACAGCCCTTCAAACCCATTCAGGGATGATGAGTCACTGAAGAAGCACTTAAAATCCATCCTGGATGATAAGGTTAGAGCTATGTGTGGTACATTTCCTGCCCTAGTTTGGAGTTATGCTTGGGCTCTCCACACTTCCTCGCTTATTCCACCTTCTTTCTCCTTTCAAACTCTCCACCATGCTAAGCTGCAAAACCTCAATCAGTTCAGTGGAGATTCATCAGGACCGGGCAACCACACTGGGCTTCAATAGGGGCAGTGAGGATGGATCAGGTTTGGGAAGGCACAGCACTACCTGCTTCAAAGGGCAGAAAAAACCCTGTGGGAACTTGGATCAGGAAAGCTGCTGCAGCAATGCCACCAGCTCAGGAGCAGCCCCTCACTTGGCTGAACAACGCAAACAATCCCAAGCACTCTTTGAATGGCTCCTTTAGACCTTTCATGTCCCTCACCTGGGCATTCTCTAACAGCTTTATAACTTTCTTACTCTGTGGTACTCAAAGGGGCATCCAGGACTTGAGGTGAGGCTGTGTAAGTGCCATGAGTCACCTTTGCCCAGGTAAATCACTTCCTCCACCCAGGAGAAGGTGACCCCCTTGCCCAGGAGCTGAGCGTGGGCTCATGACATCAGCATTAAATCCCCATCCCTGTCAGGCACCCACCTGACCCCCACCCGTAGCTCACAGTGTCTCACTCACTATCAGCGGGGCAGGATAAGAAATTTGCCTTACATGAGCGAAATGATTATTCTTAATGCTCAGGCACTGATCGTGTTCCCGGGGAAAAGGAAACATAAATCCGTCCCTGCACTGACAGCAACAACCCGCATCCCCAGATAGGGGAGAGCTAATTAAACCTGGTCATTCCAGCCAGAGCCCAGCCAGCGTGTTTGGACAAGCTCTGCGGTCAAAGCATGTGCAGGATTTGGCCTTATTTCCCCATTTTCATTAATCACAGGGAAAATTCTCCACTTAGAAATAATGCTAGAGATATACCTGATAGGGTTTTCTTTTTTCCTCCCTTGGCCACTTCCCACTTGGCAACGTCGATGAAGTTTCGCCTTTGCAAAACATTTTGAAACCCGTTTCTGTTCCAATTCAGAATCACCCACCCCAAAGCTTTCCAGGTTATCTGTAAAATAAAACCTAGAGAAATCGATGGCTTGAAATGCTTCAAACTGATAAACTCGAAATATATTATTTTAACTGTAATTTTAGTTTGTGTTATAAAGCAGAGTGAAAATGTTAAAAACCACAGAACAAACAGGCATTGCAAATGGGAAATGTTTGGAAATCGAAGAAATAGAATGTTTTTGCCCTAGGGACCACCTTCCCTTTCCTCCAAAGTTTGAGACAGTTTCACAAAACATTTCAAGTTTGATGTGCTGTGTTTTGGGGGCAGCTGGGCTGTTCCTGCTGGGGAGGGTGAGGAGAAACTCCAGGAGCAGAGAAAACAGCTGGAATCCAGACAAGGTGCACCGGTGCCCCCAGACCCTCCAGCTGGGCTCCAGTGCTGATTTAGGCTTGATTTTGGTGCTCCTGAGCCCCATTTCGGCGGCCGCAGCGGGGTCCAGAGGAGGCAGAGGTGTGCAGGGGAAGGCAGCCGCTCCGGGGATGAGGAACAGGCAGCCCGCGCTGCTCCACTCCTGTAAAAACCCACCTCAAACCCTTCCCCGGTTATAAATAAAGCAGCCACTGACCTCGGAGATTAATCAGTGGGCCGGTGTCTCTGCGTGATGTCACGCCGTGTTTTTCCACAGGCCTGTCAAGGCTCAGCCCGGGCTGATGTGCCGATGACAGCCGGGGCTCGCCAGACGCTCCGGGCCGGCCCCGGCGGGACCCAGCCCGCCAGGATTTATGGCCGCTCCCTCCCGGCTCTCCCGCACACACAATACACAGATGCCTCTGCAGGATGATGGAAACCGGGGCTGCTCAGCGCGCTCTGGGTATTTTTAGGTGTTATTGCACCATTCTCGGCCTTCCCTGACTCCTGTGACTAACACAGCTGGATTTGCGGCCATCCGTCTGAACCCGGGGAACGCAGAGCTGCTCCAAACCTGCCGGTGTGTGGGCAAGGAAGGGAGGGAAGGAGCCAGGTCCAAGCTGATGCCACAGAATGGGATGGATCTCGTGGTGGGAAACCAGTTCTCTCCAGTGCACCACACCTGGCAAGGCACAAAAACTCCCGACTAGAAACCCAGGTCTGACATCAGGGTTTTAATTTCACGATCTGGCCTTTGCTCCTGCTTGCAGTTGAACCTGCAGCCTGATCCCCTTCCCAACCAGGGGAGGAGCCGGTCAGCTCCGGCCGGGCACCCCTGGGCACCTGTGGAGGATCGTCCCTGCACTGTCTGTGCCCAGACAGCAACGGAGGCCAAAGGGTTACACAGACCACAGGGCTGCAAGGCAAGGCGCTGCATGTCCACACAGCAATTCATCAATTAATCTGAGAAGGAACAAAGCAATTAACACTGGGAGCAGGGGATAGACTGACTGACCACATGCTGTCACTCTGCTCACAGGGCTGTCCTGTGCCTGTTTGTTTGGCCTCTGTTCCTATGGAGGTGGGTACATATTGAAGGGTCAATTCATTGCTCTGGTTATTTGTATCTATCCAAAATTCTTAACGTCTCAGAGCATGGGGAGGTAGCCAGGGGCTAACTGGGGACTGCTCAGCCTTTGGGAGCTGTGTTCTTTTGGGGGATAAAAGACCTTCTTACCACAGCCAAGTGCTGGGATCACCAGGACTCAACACCAACCACATGCTCGCCTTTGCTGGACCAGGCACAGCTTGCAGGGGGCTCTGGGCTCCCATGGCCCTCATGTCCTTGTGCTGTCCCTCAACAGGGTTCAAAGGAACCCCTTACCCACCCCAGAGAGGAACTCCTACCCTGTCTCCAGACAGCTGGAACTGCTCCTGAGCATCCTCCTTGGCACAATCTGGGGAATTGGGGGGCCAGGGCCAGCTCTGCCAGCAGCAGATGCCCCAGCATGGAACAGGACTGCCTGTCTCAAGCCCACCTCTCTCCTGGGGCTGCACTGGTGCCACTGCAGTGGGCAGTGACAATGCCCAGCTGTGTCCCCTGCTGTGCTATGGCTGGAAATGAGCTTAATGGAGGCTGCAGTCCCAGCAGCACACAGCCCCTCACAGTCCCTTCTCCACAAGTCCAGGATCTGGCTGAGCTGCATTATCAACCCTAAAACAAGTTCCCAATAAATATGTCTATAACAGGTCTTTGTTCCCTCAGAGAAAGGGATTCCCATGAGGTGAGGCAGCCGGGCACTGAGGGTTATCCCAGGACAGTGGTTTTTCCCCTTGGGTTCCAGGGGCTGTGATTATGCAAGGCTCTGAGTTATTCCTGGGGCTGCCACGTGAAAGGTGAGCTCCCTGCAGTGCCCAGCACGGCAGCAGAGCCTCTGCCACCTCCTCTGGGTCCCCAGCACCTGTGCCTGCACAATCACAGCAGGAATCCAGCCCAGCAGCAGGACAGGGAGCTGGAGAGGCCAGATCACACTGCCTTCCTCTCCATGCAAAGATGGGGAGGCTTCTGCAGAGCAGGGATGGGTCTGGGCCCCATCCACGGCTTGCAAACCCTGTCTGCTGGTGCCCCAAGCACCCTGCAGGCTGGATGCCGCCTATGGAGCAGCTCTTTGGGCCAGGGAATGCTACAGACCATTCTTGCCCACGCATTTACTTACCCCGTTCTCCTCCTTAGGCAAAACACTGACCATGGACTGCTCCTCTGCCCCTCGCCACAGCTCTGTGTGTGACACCAGCCCTGCGGCAGCTGCCCCGGCTTCCTGGCATGAGCAGTCGCCACCTCCAGCACCCAGAGCAAGTCTGCGGAATGACCGACCTGCTAAGAAAATAGAGAGCCCGTTCCTTTGAAGTTAATGACTTGTGAAAGGCTTTGAAAGCAGAGCCTTGTTTATTTGCTCACCACAGCTCATGTGGACCGAAGCACCCAGACACCCTGAGCTAATTTGAATGGAAGATCAAACGCTCTGCCCGGTTGGAGGAGTGAGAGCTGCCCTGGTCTCTTCCCTGCCCAACGCAGGGAGAGCTCGTACAAACCCAGGGCAGTCCATGGATTTTATGAAGAGGGTTTTTATGGATGGGTTTTATGGAGAGGAGCATCAAATAAGCCACCAGGCTGACAGAGAAATTCAGTATGCTGGGTGCAAAGCTCTGATGCTCACCCTGAACGTTTCACTTCAACACCAAAATTCAGCTGTGATCCCTCCTGCAGACGCCCCTCACCCTCCCCTGCCAGGGCTGGCACTGCTGCCTCTTGCTCTCATCCTGAGCTTCCTCCCCAGCCAGAGATCTCCTGCACAGCACCACATCCCAGCCAAGTCCTGCACATCCACATGAACATCATGCCTGTCCTCCCTTTCCCTCCTCATGAGAGCAGGACACAGAGTACCCAGGCTCCTGTCTTTGTGTAAAAACAGCCCAGTAACAGAGAAAAACCCACAAAATGGCCACAGCAGACCTACAGCGTTCTGCCCACTGTGATGGGTCTTCTAAACAAATTCACAGCCTCTCATAGTCTATAAATATCAGCCTTTTCAGTGCCACCACTTTGGGGATAAGCTGTAATGCAATATTCTGTGTGGGCTCTGGGACAAAAGGACAGCACCCCACCAGCACCAGCTCTCTGTCACTGCAGTTTTCCAAAGTATAATTGGATTATAACCATGTGTGAGCTTCTAGTCCCTGTTTCTCCCAGGCTGGGGAAGTGGCTCTCTGATCTGAACAACAGGAATAGGAAGGAAAGAGCTGAATGAGCTGAGCTGGCTGCAGGGGAGGGGGCGGCCGAGGCCTCTGGCAATGTGGAAAGGACTTTGGTGGATAATGGGCTTTACAATCCCAGTAATTAATCAGATATATCACGAAAGTGCTGACGATGAGAGGTTACCAAAACGCCTGCTCACCTCCGTGGTGTGGATGGAGCAGCCAGGGACTACATGGGGAAGAGGGAAGTGCCCGACGAGATCAGTCTTCAGCAGCTGTCAGTCACCCGTTTGAGGGCGATGAAGGGAGGAAGGCTGAGAGCCCGGGACAGCCCAGCCACTGTCCCTGCCTGTCCCACAGCCACAGGTGACAGACACACGTAGAACAAGGGAGAGCCCTGCCATATTAGTGCAAAGGGCTGTGCCTGAGCTTGGACACTGGTACCCGATGGTGGCTCTTGCTGTGGCCACCACCATGCCAGGGAGTTTATTCCCACTGTGTCCCTGTCCCCCAGAGTGCTGCCTGCAGGTCCTCGGGCACCTGTGGGGTCTGCACCGCCGCCGCCCCATGGCTGGGATCCTCCCGGCCGCCCCGCACCGGAGCCGTCAGCTCCTGCCGAGCCGATCTCCGTGCGCCGCCCGCTCCTGCCCGCACCGGGCGCTGCCAGGGGCGGACACAGCCGCCGACGGGGCGCGGAGCCTCACGGAGCCCCGGAGCGCGGCTCACCTGCGGTTTCCCACCCAGCAGTGACACCTGGCGGGGGCGAGCCCCGTCCCCCGCATCCCGCATCCCGCATCCCGCATCCCGCCGAGCCCCTTCCCCGGGCGGGGCCCGACGGGGCGGCCGCGACCGGCGGCTCCGCGCCGCATCTCCGCGGGTGCGGGGCGGCGGCGGGGGCAGGAGCCCGGAGGGGGCTGTCCGACGTGCCCTCGGGGAGGCGGGGGTCGGTCGGGCCGGAGCGGCGGCTCCGCGTCTCTGACTCTGCCCAATGAGAGCCCGCAGCACGGCGGGCGCCGGCAATATTTGGCCGCGGCCCCCGCGCTCCCATCCCCAGAGCGCCCTCGCCCTCCGCGCAAGGACCTCCATGGCCCGGCCCGGCCTCGCCGCCCGCCCCGCACGGCGCGGGGGGTGCCGGCCCCGCTGAGCGCCCCGCAGCCCCCCGGCCCCCCCGGCCCGGCCTGGGCCCGCCGCCCCCCGCAGCAGCATGAGCCCGGCCGCGGGGGCCCAGCCGGGGCTCGCTCAGCAGCGCGGAGCCGGCGGACGCGCCGCGGGGCCGTGACGGGCAGTGCCCCGAGGGGAGCGCGGGCAGGACCCCCTTCCCCGGTCATTTCTCCGTCTGGACCCCGCCCCGGAGAGATATGCTCAGCCCAAACCGCCTGGAAGCGTCTCCTGGGATTGCCGTGGCCCCCGGGCGTGCGGAGTGCGGAGCTTTCCCTCGGACGGCGGGCGCGGCCCCCCGGCTTTGCCTTCCCCTCGTCCTCCTCCTGCTGGCCCTGACGCCCCGCGCCGACTCCTCGTGGTGGTGAGTGAGGCCCCGCGACGCCGCCGCCGCCGCCCCGACGGTCCCGGGGCCACCGCGGGCGGGAGCGGCGCGGGGCGCGGTCCAGGGACGGGGATGGAGATGGAAATGGAGACGGGGATGTAGACAGGGATGAGGACGGGAACGGGGACAGGGTGGGGACGTGGATGGGGATGGGGTCGGGGAGGACAGACTAGGGGTGGGGGCCGCGGCGGCGGGAGCGCAGCGAGCGCCCGCAATGCCGGAGCCGGCGCCCGACGTGCGGCCGCGGGAGCCGGCGGGGACCGGCCGGGGCCGTGCGGGCTCCCCGCGGCTCCACCTGCGCGGCTCCGGCCGCGTCCCGGGCTCCCAGAGCAGAGCGGCCGGCGGCGGCCGGAGCGGAGCGGCCGAGCCGGAACCGCCCCGGAGCCGGTACCGAGTCTTTCCCCGGGGCGCCGCCACCGCAGTGGCCACGGGCACCCCGCGCCCCGAAAATGCCGCAGCTCCTTCCTTGGGGATGGGACTTGCCGCGGGGACCTGCGGTCCTGCCGGGGGCCGAACCCCGTGCGCTGCGGCACCTCTGCCAGCCATCCCTCCCTGCCCGGACACGGCGGGGAGCGGGATGAGCCCTCGGGGGGATTTGGAGGGGAACCGGCAGCAGCTCGGGGCCCCCTGATCCACCCTGGCTCCGCCGGAGCTCTCACCCCCACGGGCTGCCGTGCTGCCCGCACAGATACATTGCTTTGCTCCAGGGAAGCGAAGTTGATGTCCCCCTTCCTTTAGATAAGATGAGGGTTTGTAACAGACAGAAATTGCGCCATAAGAAAAACCTTCTGGAAATTCGCCTCCTCCTGCCCCGCTTCGTGTACCAGTGAAAATTCATCTGTGCAGAATGACAGTAATTAGGGAAAATAAGGATCGAGAAGTTTTCCAAGCGACCCTGTGCTGTTTCAGTAGTTCAGCAACACTGGGGAAAAAAAATAGTTGGCTGCAGAAAAGTTCTCAGTGTCCCCCACCCTATAAAAGTCCTTTCTAATCTTGTGGAAAACAGTGTTTTCCACGCCAATCTCATCATCATTAACAGTGGATGAGGCAAAACTTAATCAAATTCAGCCCATCTGCCACTGAAAGAAAGCGGCGGTTTCTGGAAATTCTCAGCTACCGTGAAGCACTCTGTAAGGGGCCGGGAGCACTTAATAGCCATGCAGATAGCACAAGTATTCCCGGCGTTTGAGAGCACGTCTGGGCGTGTGGCAGCTATTGGCATCCCTAGGAGAGCGATTCCAGGGTATGAAAGGCGGCTGGGAAAGCTCTGGGGCTCGGAGGGAGCGGGGAGTCCAGGGGACAAGGTTGCTCGGGCAGCTGGTGGCAACCGAGCACCAAAGCAACCTCTTCGAGAGACCAGAAAATGCTTTGAGGGGCAAATGGAAAGTAGAAAGAGCAAGGCTGTTCACAGCCATGCCCGGAGGAGCTTTCCCGAAGCCTGGTCAGCTGAGGGGAACTGGAATCACTGTGAGAGAAAATGAGTCACTGTTGGGGAGTCTCAGGTTGATACAAGCACTGACCTGGCTCCCAGAGCCAGCTCTGCCCCAACCCAGCAGGGCAGGTGAAGGCAGGACGGCTTCTGTGGGCAAGGTGAGATTGTTAAAATGCAAAAAACTGAGGAAGGAAGGAACGAACAGTGGAGAAGTTGGATTATTTCCATTATCACGGAGGCTGGAGAGAGGTTCATCAGAGTTGAGGAGTGGGTGCATGGGATAACATGGCTGGAAAAAAAAAAGGAGGAATAGACCATCACAGCATCATCTGCCCAGAGATGGGCAGTTCTGGTAACACACGTGGATGCTGCCTGAAGGGTGAAAATTCCTTCTTTAGGAGGAGTGTTAAAACCACCGTTTCCCTTGCTGTCGTACCCCACTTCTCCCGCGGTCTGCCCTCATTCCAAGCGCGTGTCGCTTCCCAGCAAGCGGGAGGAAAACCAGCCACGTTTTAAGCCTCAGTAGCTGTGGCTTGTTTGGAGGAAGCTGGATTTAGCTCCCACAGCAGTTTGTGTTCTCAGCTCGCAGGCCGATCCCCGGCTGGCAGCTCCAGGGGAGAGGAGAGCGGGGCAGCCCAGGGAGCTGAGCTCGTCTGGGGCTGGGCAGCCCCCACGCAGCCCCACAGCCACGGTGCAGCCAGGCACCAACCTCTGGACGTTTTTGACAACCAGTATTAGTCCCAAGGACCTTAAATACACGACTTTTAAANCCCCAAAATTAGAAATGGAATATATTAAGTTCTGAAGATTCACACTTTCAATTGAACTTTCTCTTCTGGGAAGCAGAGCATTCCTAAGAAAAGCCTAAATTGAACCAAGCGCTGTTGTGCTGGACGTGTCAGTCCTGATAAAATAGCGTGTTTAGATGAAATTGTGTTTTACTGAAAATGGTTTCAGCCAGCTGTGGTTTGGGAAAAAGTTATTCAGTGATTTGCATAGGTTTCCAAGCACATCTTTAGCACCACTGATATTACAGTAAATACATTTGGTGGTGCATCATCGTTCCTTATTTTAATTATTATTGCCAAATTCTTCTAGGGATTCACACACAATAAACTTGTGGAACTAAGAGGAAATGCTTTTCATTTTCAGAGTCAACTTTTTAAGTAGTTTAATAGGAAAAACTGGGTCCCCTCTGATCGCAGTACATGGAAAGGAAATATCAACCAAATGTTTCTTCTAAACAACTGCAAATTATTAATTTTCAGTGACGTCAGGCATGGCCCAACCGCCTCACATGAACGCCAGGAATGGGTGAACTTTGGCATCCAAAAGAGTGGCTGTGGGTGTGTGTGCACGTGCTCAGAGCCCAGGCGGAGGGGACAGGTTGGGGACAGTGTGGTTTTGGCCCGTGTGGTTGTGGCCGGGCTCCGAGGCCGCTGTGACTAACGGGGACGGCGCGGGGTGGCTGCGGCTGTGGGGAGCAGCACCCTCGCAAAAATACTTCCAAACTCCGAAGTGTTACTTAGCAACGAAATACCAGCTGAAACACAGAGAGAAATTAAGAAGGAATGCGAGGGGAAAATCCCTAAATCCCGTTTACACTCGCGTGTGCGCTGGGGCAGGGAGAGCAGCATCGTCTGGGCACGGCTGCCAGGGCTGTGCCCCGCAGACAGAGCCCGCCAGGCCCCCAGAGCGGCCTCCGAAATTCCTTCGGAAAGATTTGGGAGATTAGACAAACGTTGCTTATAAATATAAACTGTGCAATAAACAAACTTGGTGTAAATAGCTAAGTAGAGTTTACTCGCTATTGGGAACCCGGCGAGCCGTTCTGGTGTGGAAAGCCATTCTGAAATTAAAGGTTTGGTTAAAGAAAAATGTACACAAAGCCCTGTACACCCCCCCTGCATCCCACCCTGACACACACCCACTCCCCTGCAACCCACACAGACCCCCCCCAGCTCCCCAGCACACCAAATCCTTGTTAGCTAACTTGTTTATTGCTAACCACAGCCCTTGGAAACTACAAATATTTAATTTCGTCTGGCATTGGAACAGATGGGAGGCATCAGGCTCCCAAAGAGATAAAACAAATCTGTGGAAGGAAGAGGATCGTGAGTTTGGGTGTGGGTTGGAGAGTGTGTGTGAGCCTGGCAACCACATGGGGCTACCCATGGTGCTGTCAGGATATGGGGGCTCCGAGAGAGCTGATACATCTCGGGGTGTGATGCCCATATGGGCATTTTGAGGGGTGATCAGTCCAGAGTCAGGCAGCCATCGTGGCCCAGCTCCTTTCCTCGGCCAGGGAAGGAGGGATGTGTTTATGGGCATGGAGAACATTCCAAGGGCAAATCATTACTCAGGAGTGCCCATGGCTCCCCCTGTGCCAGAGCAACCCCTGGACACGGTGCTGGGCTCTGGCCAAGGGTTTGGAAAGGACCCCCCACTGCAGATGGAGAAGGGGACATCCCCACCACGACGAGCTGTTGGCCGTGCTCCCACTGCTGCTGTTGTCAGGATTTGCCGTGTGTTCCCACTGTGACACCAGAGCTGTGCGTGGCCCAGGTGCGGCGGACGGGCACAAGGAGCGATGGAGAAACGGAGCCACACACGTGTGTGGATACAGGCTGTAGGAGAGAGAGGCTCATTTCAGCAGGCGTCATGCTAAGGTGCGTGGGAGGGGAAATAGCATCAATAGGAATGTTTGAAATGAAGCCAAGGGAAAGGCAGCTGCATGGAGGAGCTGCAGAGCCCGCTGTGTAACCCGCCGGGGTGCTGCTCCTCCCCTCCGTGCCAGGCCCAGCTGGGCAGACCCTCAGCAGCCCCCGGAGAGCTGGGCTGGGAGAGGGTCTCACAGGCTGTGTGGGGGCTCCCAGGGCTCTGTGTCCGTGCCTGTAGTCCCATCCTGTGCCTTGGATGAGCCATTGCCTCTGCTACCAGTGCTTCTGCTGCCCAGCAGCTCATCACCCTTTTGGGCACTGTTGCANACAGAACCACAGAATCACAGAATCACAGTCACAGAATGGGTTGGAAGGGGCCTTAAAGCATCCAGCTCCAGCCCCTCTGCCATGGTCAGGGATGGGGCACAAAGTTCCAGGAGCAGAACTTGCCACCTCCAAGGGGAGAGGACGTGCAGCTCTTGGGACACGGAGATCCCTGGGGTGTTGCCCCGGCTGTCAGTTTGTTGTTGCAGAGCACTTTGCATGGCAATAAAAGCAGGAGGTCAGTGACCAGGAAGTCTTTATCCTGAGGCGCTCCGCTGCTCCAGCTCTCCAGGCAGCCATGCTGTGAAAAATAAGTTTTAAAGTAATGTCAGACTGATGGAGAATGAACCCCGTGGCCTTTGCAAGCAGCCCTGGTGTTCTTGGTTAGGGTGGATGGAACAGATGGGTTCTCTCAGTCACTCTGCGCCGTTATAATAATCCTAACTGTGCTGCTCAGTCCATTTTTCATTAGGGTCACTTTCACCTATGGGAAATCTTTCTTAGAAAGAAATGCAGAAGGAAAAAAAAATATCCTTCTGCTTTCCAAACTCATTAGCTTTTAGTATTACCAAAAGCGATTTCAGCAGTGCCATGAGGAGATCTGTGCTGGGCCAGAGCCCGTGGAAACAGATTCTTCTTGGAGCAGCTCACACCCAACACACAGGATGTGCCATGGAAAAGAGAATTGTACATTCAGTTTTATTACCAAAGGCTCCCCACCTCTTAGCAAAGGACTTGGAGATTTGGGGAGAAAAAGATTGTTTCTTAAGGGTAAAGCCTATTTTTAATGAGCAATTATTCTGTATTCATGCACCACCGACAATGTCCCTGAGGAACAGCTTTCACCCAGTGCTGACCGAAGTTTTCAGACCTCAATTTTCAGGTGACTCTTATGCAAGATGCCAACAGCAAAGCCTCCCACATGGGCCCGGGGGACAATGAACTACAGCACCCACCTGCTCCATCTCCCCAGGACCACAGTGTTTCACTCCTTCTCACAGAAACTGCATGGCAGTGACTGCACAGGCTGCAGGAAAACCACAGAGAGGGGACTCCTGACCAGGATCTGAAGGCAGGCAACTTTAAAAGAGGGATGCACAAGAAAGAGAAAGATAACGCTGCAGAAAATGAAAAACAAGTCCCTTGAGTGGCACTGGTAGTCGCTCAGCATTATGATATTAAAAATTATTGAAGTGAGACTAAGGCTCTCAACATGCAGAGTAGTGGCTCTAAGTGAGGAAATTAGGACTATTAATCACTCAAAGGCGTTAACAATTCCAGCAGGCCAGGATGGCCCTGTTCCCAGCAGGGCTTAATAAAATACTCAGGGTTTGTAATACTAAAATAATATCTCAGATGTTTATAGCACCTTGCAACCCAAAGCACTTGGCAGTTGGCTGTAATTTGTCTGCCACAGCGGGGAGAGCAGAGGAAGGAAGGTGCAGCATCCCTGTGAAGTATGCAAAGAACTCGAGGAGGTGAAGTGCTGCCAGGCATGATGGAATTTGCTCTTCGGCAGGGAAAGAGGCAGGGATGTTGGATTTGATCCTATCTGCACAAGCTGTCTCCAACAGCTGCCTACGGCCTTCCAGCCTCCCTCCAAAATACAGATTTCATGAGGACTTCGTGGGATGGGGAGAGACCAGAAGTCAGGAGAGTTTGGCTCCCAAGCTGATCCTTCAGGACTGTCAAAGCTGTTACAGAGCAATGGGGAACTGAATCACTCTCCCCAGGGGGTGAACTCCAGCAGCCTCTGATGCCACCAAGAAGCCAGACCATGTTCTCTTCTCAGCCTCAGAGCTCTTTTCAGAGCTCAGAAAAGCTCTTTTCAGAGCTCAGAAGCAGAGACTGCCCAGAAGCCCTGGACATGGCCGGGGGTCCAGGGATTCCAGGTTGCCTCACCCAGCTGAACACACCCTGCACTTGGTAGGGAGGAGCTGTGCCAGGAAAGGCAAATTCTCCAGCTGAAAACCCGGGATGTCAGAGCTGCTGCCACTGCTCAGACCCTTTAGGATGAAGGAGCATCCCTCCACCCAAAGCCATTGTGCTGAAGGGGCTCACGGTGCTGTGTCTGGCCAGGGCTCCTCCTGGCCCTGGGCTCTGTGTCCCCCAGTGCTCCTCTCCCCACCCGGCTCTGCCACCAAACAAGGAGGTACAAACTGCTGGCAAAATTTTGGGATCCTCGAGTTTTCACCCACCAACTCCCTGTACATTAATCAGTGACATCAATGAGGGAGGAAGCCTCATGCACTGGTTTCTTTGTGTGTCAGGGACCAGTCGTGGGCTCCCTGGGCATCCTCACACCTGGATCCTGGCCACTGCACCACCAGAGCTGCTTGCACAGACATCCTTCTCCCCTGTAAAGCTGTGACAGTGATTTTAGTTAAGCTTAGCTTCTCTTGATCTAATTTAAAACTGTGCCTTTAATTGGTGCAACCCACAATGGGAATTTATGATGCTTCAAGCAGCTGTTTAATTCAGAGCACTAAAATGTTGATTTGTCTGAGAATGGCAATCCCAAAGATTTCACTTTTAAAACCAAGTCATGTTCAAGTAGGTTTTTCAGTGCTTTATGAAATGGTGAAAAATGAAGTCTTAGCTAAAGCAGTGCCTAGTATAAATCTCATTGGAAACTGAATTAGGGCACTCGCTTATTTTGCAGGAACACCTTGGCATTGTGGAAGAGCAACAGGACAGTTCCTGATTCCACGTAAATTTATTATTTCCCATTAAATTAATTTCTCTCTTCGAAACCTCATTTTCCAAGAGGAGTTTCGCAGCCGACATCTCCCAGCGAGCACAGGCAGGGAGGAGCACAGGCTGTGGAGAGCTCCGAGCTGCTCAGGCTGTCACCTGAGCAGGGGCACAGACACACACGGAGCCCGCGGGCCGGGCGGGCTCCGCCGGGCAGCGCAGGACCGGACACATCCAGCACGGAGCCGAGCCCTGGAACGGGCTTAGCACAGCCGGCACGCCACCAAGTAAATAGATGCGTCTGCCTCTGATTTGCATGTTTATCTTAGAAGCAATTTAGGTTTCTCCTTGTTTACAAGAGCCAAAGTCAGCAGACTCTCGGCAAGAACAACAACTTGGAAGGCAGCGAGTGACGGCTGTCTCCTGTTCCCTCGGCACTCCGGGATGTGGGGACGGGCCGGCCGCAGCCTCTGCATCTCTGCATGCATCCCTGCAGCTCGCAGGGAGAGAGGAGGGCCGGCAGGGACAGAGGAGGGCTTGACCTCGCAGTCTCCAAAAGCACCTGCCCTTGGAACACGAAGCCTCCGTCCTCTGCTGTCGTTGCCTTGCGGGAAGGGAGGGAGGGAGGGAGGGAGGGAGGGAGGGAGGGAGACGAGCGCGGTGTCCCCGAGCACGGCCCCTCACACCCGGATCCTGCCACCGGAGCTCTGGGGGAAACGGGAAATGCACCGAGCTCGGAATTGCTCACCGAGGTGACCTTGCGGCTCCGTGCAGCCCAGGGTGGTCAGAAGGGTCGTGCCAGCCCCTGGCCCGAGCCGGGCAAACAGCCCCGCGCTCAGCGAAGGGCGATGCCGGGGCTTCGTGCACCCTCAGGAGGCAGCAGCATGTGGAATCCCGTTGGACAGGGTGGGGGATTGTTGTCCCCACATGCACTTAATTATCCATTTCCTTCTTCCGTGCTGCCCAGCTCCTCCTCACTGCAGGCTGCCCGGCTCCTGCTTCTGCCTCTCTCCTCCCAGCCCCGAAGTCCGGGCCTGAGTAGCCTCCAGCATCAGAAGTTCTCTGTCACAGACTTTTCTGAACTCAGGGCTTGGGTTTTGTGGGTTTTGTGGGTTTTGGTGGTTTTTTTCAGCGGGAAAAATGCAGATTCCCCCAGAGTACAGCACTGCAGAAGTGTGCCATTTCCAGCACAGCTTCATGTTTGAAAACAAAGTTCTGATAAGGCAGCTGGGGACTTCTCAGAACATCCATTGTCTTTCCCACTGCAGTGTTTTTAAAATGTCACAGATTTTGAAAGATAAAATTGGAAGGGATGCTTCCATCTATCCAAAACAAATGTTTGGGTTTTTTCCCCTCCCAAAATTCTGCTTGGCAGAATTTTCTGATGTTCCTCATCTTGCTCCATTTCAGGGTAACTGAACCCAACTGGAGCATTCCTCACCAAGGGGAAGTTTTTGTCTTTGCCGAGATAACCACAGCCTTTCCAGGACATGGGAGGAATTTTCCCTTTCATTGTGTGTTAGTTTGCAGTGCATAAACTCTGATGGAATCCTGTAGGTACTCTCCTAAACCCTCTGCCACAAAGGGAGATGCAGGCACTGACCCTGGCAGTTCTGGATGCACATGGAGAGGTGCTACTGCAGCACTCGGTGCCCTTCACACTGCCCTCCTTCCACTTTCTCCCGCTGATAATGTTTGCTCTGATCTGGGTATTTGGCAGGAGAATTAAGGAGAAGTAATTAGCTTCCAGTGTGAAAAAGGGAGTGCCTAGTGTTTATCTTGTCTGGAGGGTTTCCCTTGATCTCGGTCTCCCAGGGGATGGTGTTAGTGCTTTATCCATCACTCTCCAGTCCGGGAGGCAGCTCCACTGCCAACTGCTGTGTCCCAGCCCGCTCTCAGCCACTGCTGTGACTGGAGACCAGTGTCCCAGCTCAGCAGTGCTGGCACAAGGCAGGGGATGGGGTCCCCACAAGGTCCCTGATGATATGGCTCATCACAGGACATTTGACCTTTTCCAGCTTCCCCAGCATCACTTTTCTCCAGCAAAGAGGAGCTTTGGCTACTTCTGCACCTCCATCCTGCAATCTGCTGCCTCCAGCATCTCATCACTGCTCTTGCCAGCAGGGGCAGGGATAAGCCAGCCATCCCCATCCTTGCTGGGCAGAATGAATTTAGGGCTGGGGACCTGACCACTCTTCCCCGTAGGAATTCTGCAGTCCCACTCAAGGCCACCGTGCCATCATCCAGCTGGTGGGATGCTCCTCTGCCCTGCCCTGTCCCCCATGGGAAGGAACGGGCTGCTCTCACAGTCTGGCACGAGCAAGGCAGTGAAACATCCTCAGCCTGCTGTGCTCGAGGAGCTCCTGTTGGCTTTTCTTCCCCAAACAGCTTCTGCTACTTCCCTGTTCCTCTGCTTCAGGATGAAAGGCTGGTGAGCGTGCCTGTGACAATAGTGCTCACTGCCCCTTGGAGTCTGGGCTTGCTAAGCCATGGGGAGCTGGGTTTATTATCCTCAGCTCCAGCCCGAGATGACCTTGTGCTTCTGCCAGCATTTAAACAAAATATTTTAAAAGAGAGAACAGATCCCACTGCTTTCTGTGCTTGCAGGGCTTTCCTGAGCCTGGGAGCTCTCTCTGGGGTGGAATGGAACTGAGAGAACATGTCCAGAGAAAGACAATGAAATATTGTCCAAGCTTATTGCTTTTTATTATTATTGAGGGAAGGTTTTTGCTTCCAGTCTGGGGGTTAGGAAAAAATCTGAATATCACCCAAACCTCATCCCTTCCAGCCAGAATCCCAGCTCCGTGCTCTGCGGCAAAAATCATCCTCAGGCACAAGCAGCCAGAGGGGTGAGCGGGTGGCGCAGGAGCTGACTGGGATGGAAAATTCCATGTTGCTGCCATTGTCCGGGATGGTGTGAGAGTGCGGGGCAGAGCTCAGGTCCCTCCCCCGTGGCTGTGGAAAGCTGCCCCTGGGGCTCAGCCAGGCTCTGGCAGCTGCTGTTTGTGCGTTGTCTTTCTGCTCCGAGTTCCTGCTCTCTCCCCGCGGCTGCAGCGAGGGCACCAGGAGACGGGCAGGGTGCGGGCAGGACAGGAGCCACGCCACAGTTCTGCCAGTTGTGGAGCTTCAGGGCACAAGGGGGAATGTTCAGGGGAGGTACAGAGAGGAATCCACAGCTGGGGGATAATGGTGTGAGTAAGGAGTGCAGCACCGAGGGGTGAAGGCTGCTCCTCTTCCTCCCTGCCCTGCGCACCCCACAGGTGTCTGTGCCATGGACATTCCCCATGGATGCAGGCAGGAGGGAGGGCAGATCCTGCTCCAGCCACCCTGGGCTCAGCCGGGCTCCATCCTGCTGTGCTCAGCAGGGCTGGGTGACGGCGTGGGGCTGGGCTGTTGGGAAGAGGGTGGGAGGGAGGTTTTGCACATCAGCAAGTTTCTCTGCTGCTGCCGCCCCAGGAGTTGACACAGCCCAGGCTTACGGGAGACATCCCATGACTCACAGCACCCGGAGCTGACTGTCTGCCGGGGGACACGGCCTCCACAGATTCCTTGCACCTTCTGCAGTGATGTACACACTGGGAAAAGCTCTGCTTGCCGCTGGCTGGGGCATCTCGGGGTTATTTTATCAAACAAAAAGACTGTGATGGCTCAGCTGTGCCCTGTCCCTGTGTCCTCCCTGTCTGAACCACAGCCCCAGGCAGGGCTCAACACGTGCCTCAGCTCACCCATGCCGGGGGGATGCTGCAAGGGGACACACTGCTGTGTAGAGGCAGTCTGGGTAGAGCCTGCAGCAGCTCTGACACAGCTAGAAAGGAAAGAGGGAAAGCTAGGCTTCAATATAAGGCCCCCCAAGCAGGGTGAGGACCTGGAGTCACTTGGTTTGTTCAGCTGGAGGACACTGGGGTCAGACCTCACTGGGGTCCGCAGCTTCCTCCGGAGGGGTAGTGGAGGGAAGCTCTGATCTCTGCTCTCTGTGACCAGGGACAGCACCCAAGGCAACGCCTGGAGCTGTGTCAGGGGAGGTTTAGGCTGGATATTGAGAAAAGGTTCTTCTCCCAGCAGGTGGTTGGGCACTGAACAGGCTCCCCAGTGCAGTGGTCATGGCCCCGAACCTGCCAGAGCTCAGGAAGTGTTTAGACAATACTCTCAGTCACAGGGTGGGATTTTGGGGGTGTCCTGTGCAGGGCCAGGAGCTCGATGGTCCTTGTGATGAGGACATTCAGTGGTTCTGTGGCTCCCCTGTGCAGGCAGGCAGTGATGTGGCACCGTCCTCTCTTGCAGGTACATCGGGGCCCTGGGCGCCAGGGTGATCTGTGACAACATCCCCGGGCTGGTGAACAAGCAGCGACAGCTCTGCCAGAGGTACCCTGACATCATGCAGTCGGTTGGGGAGGGAGCCAAGGAGTGGATCCGGGAGTGCCAGCACCAATTCCGGCACCACCGCTGGAACTGCAGCACCCTGGACCGGGACCACACTGTCTTTGGCCGGGTCATGCTGAGAAGTAAGTGCTGCCCTGTCCCCATCCCACCACCGTGGGCCTTGTCTTCTGGGAGAGTCTCTCCTCCCACTGGGCTGCCATGCCCGGTGGCTTGGATTACTCCCTGAGGACAGCTTTGCCTTCCCTTGTAAATTAATCAAGTAGTAATGGGAGCAGAGCACTGCGTTGGGAATGGCTGCACCAGATGAGATGGAGCAGGGGGAGCACTGGGGGAGAAGGGGGAAGGAGGAGACACCTCCAGAGAACAGGCTCATATGTAAACAGTAATGGGATATATAAATATTTGGAGAGCGGGGTTGGCCAGGACTCAGCAATTCACGTGGGAACTGGCTGTTCCCTCGCATGGCAAGGGAGGCAAGGCACAGATGCAGCTCCAGTCCTGCCTCAGGCTCCGAGGTGGAGGAGGACCATGGCCGTGGGGCAGGTGCCAGCCCTGCACAAAGGACTGGGCATGGCCCTGGCTGGGGGAGACCTTCCCACTCCAGGTGAGGGATGGATACAAGTGGGGACGCACCCAGGAAATGTCCCCAAGGAACAGAGAGGAAAAGCACGATGGGGACAGGATGGAGCAGCATCAGGGGCTCCAGCTGCCCCAGGAGTGCTCTGGGAGCCAACAGGCCCTGGGGGTTGGCACAAGCCCCAGCACAGGCAGCAGCACTGCAGGACAGATGCTGCTGCATCCCATGACGTGTTGGGAGCATCCAGCCATGTGGCCTCCAAATCAAAAGCGGCTGGAAGAGTTTTTCCACTCGCAGCTCGTATGGAGGACACGTGAGCGCCACAGAAGGAGCTGGTGAGTGGGGGGCTGCCTCCTGCCTGGAGGGGATGGGGCGTCTGCCCGTGGGGCGGACAAGCAGCCGAGCCACAAGCCAGACGCCCGACCTGACTGGAGGGAAGGGGACTGGACTGCTGAATGCAGCATTCACCCTGCCACGCTGCAGCCTGCCTGCTCAGCCTCTCTCTTCCCACCACGGCACCTTTTCTCCTGCTCCTGGCAAAGGATGGGGAATGATGAAAGCTCCTCGCCACAGCCCCATCCTGCGAGACCCAAAGAGAGCTCTGCTGCCTTTGAAGTTGCTTTCAAAGGCTCTCGAAATGAAGAGTAACATGGTTTTGATTTGCAGCTTCTTTTACAACATTATAAAAACAGCTGCGAAGTTGAAGCAGAGACATAAAATAGCGGGCGGCACGCTGTGCTGAGCGGGGAGAGCCCGGCCCGGCCGGAGCTGTCTCCGCGCTCCCACAGCGCCGGCAGGGAGAGGGGCGGCCCCGGCGGAAGGTGCTGCCTGCTCTCGGCACCTGCGGGCACGTACCCCGAGCATTGCAATTAGTCTGAAAGGCTCCAGGGAAGCCGAGGCTGGACACTGTGGTGGGCAGAGATGGCTGGGCTCGGCTCATTCACGTACAGGATGGTTTTGCTCCCCGTGCCCGGGTTCTTCCTGGGCTGCAGGCGCTCGGCACAGCCTGGAGCGCTCACTCCCCGTCCCTGTTTCTCTCCCCGTGGCAGGCAGCAGGGAGGCCGCCTTCGTGTACGCCATCTCCTCGGCCGGGGTGGTCTATGCCATCACCCGGGCGTGCAGCCAGGGGGACCTCAAGGTGTGCAGCTGCGACCCGCTCAAGAGGGGCCGCTCCAAGGACGAGCGCGGGGAGTTCGACTGGGGCGGCTGCAGCGACAACATCAACTACGGGATCCGCTTTGCCAAAGCCTTCGTGGATGCCAAGGAGAAAAAAGTGAAAGATGCCCGGGCACTGATGAACCTGCACAACAACCGCTGCGGGAGGATGGTGAGTGCAGCCCCTGCAGCAGAGCCTGGTGCTCGCCCATCCCACTGGGACCTTCCAGAGGGGACTGGGCAGCTGGAACAGCTTGGCCAGAGAAACGGGACCTTGGGCATCTTTGGAGGGCAGTTCCTGCTGTGGATAAGGCTGGATGCTGCCCTGCCTTCCCTGGAATGGCCCCACGGGGATGGCAGGACCTCGCTCACCTTTGCCCCCTGCTGTCACTGATGTTGGAATCAGTGACCTCCCTGCACAGCCCCCGTCTCCCCACCCCACACAGCCAAGGGCTGACAAGCTGCACCAGGAATGAGTGGACACTGGTGCAGTATCTGATGCCCAGGGTGACCACTGGCTCTTACCCATCCCTCTTCCCACAGGCTGTGAAGCGTTTCCTGAAGCTGGAGTGCAAATGCCACGGGGTCAGCGGCTCCTGCACACTAAGGACTTGTTGGCTGGCAATGTCAGATTTTCGAAAAACAGGGGATTACCTAAGGAAGAAATACAACGGGGCCATCCAGGTGACGATGAATCAGGATGGCACTGGCTTCACAGTGGCCAACAAGAACTTCAGGAAGCCCACAAAAACAGATCTGGTCTATTTTGAGAACTCGCCCGATTACTGCGTGATGGACAAGTCAGCAGGTAAAACCCAGAGCTCCACTTGTTACCCAAAAGCAAATTTTCCTCCCTTCCACACAGGCCAGCAGCTCCCAGCTAGCCCAGCCTGGGGGCTCAGCTCCCCCACTCACCCCCAGTCTTTGGACAGGGGTTATCCAGACCCAGAGTCGCCACAGCACCCCACAACTGCACAGGCAGGACTGCATTTGTCCAAAATCCCCAGGCTTTACACCAAAGCCCCAAACCCCTCAGGCTTCTGATCATCACAGAAGTGGAGTGTGTGCTCAGAGCCCATCATCTGCAGAGTAAAGCTCCCTTAACAGGCACCAGAGAGCCTGTTCCATGCACGGGCTGCTGGCTGCTCCTCTGAACACAGCCCGAGGGTGGGATGAGAGCAGGAAAGAGGCATCAGGGCTGCTGGGCTCATGCAGAGATGACCAATGGTTTCTCAGCCTGGAGCATTCCCAGTTTAGTTTGCAGCAGCCATGGGAGCTCGGTGGGGACCACATGGTCCTGCCATCCTCAGCCTGAGCAGAGAGGGCATTCTGAGCTTTGCCAGCTGCAAAGCCTGGCTCAGTGGGCACACAGTGCTCCAGGGGTCCCCTAAGGCACAGAGGGACTGCAGAGAACCCACCCCTGTCCCCTACCACTCTTATGCTCTGGCAGCAGCAAACACAGGCTTGGGCATGGGAAGGGGGCCATGCAGATTGTCACAGAAACCCAGAATGTTTTGGGTTGGAAGGGACATGAAAGATCATCTCATTGCAACCCTCCATCATGAGGGACACGAGAGACACCAAAGCTGCATCCCTGGCCGGGCCTGTGGCATCCCACGTCCATAAAGCATGGGGTGCCTTTATGGACATGGGATGCAAGTGCAGGCCTCGAAATGGTGCCTTTGGAGACCCCAGCGCAGCAGGTGCAGTGACAGAACAACGGGATTTCCCCACCGGGATTTCCCCAGTCACACCCAAGGTCCCCAGTGTCCATAGAGATGTCCGGTCTCGCCGGGAGCCCCTGCAGGTGGGTGGGCAGTGTTAGAAGCGTCGGAACAGGATGGAGAACACCCTGACGCGCTCTGGTTCCCCTCGCAGGCTCCCTGGGCACGGCGGGCCGGGTGTGCAGCAAGGTGTCCCGGGGCACGGACGGCTGCGAGGTGATGTGCTGCGGGCGCGGCTACGACACCACGCGCGTCACCCGCGTCACCAAGTGCGAGTGCAAGTTCCACTGGTGCTGCGCTGTGCGCTGCAAGGAGTGCGAGGACACTGTGGATGTGCACACGTGTAAAGCACCCAAACGGGCCGAGTGGTTGGACCAGACCTGAGCGAACAGGAGCACTGAGGGAAGAAGCCACTGCCATCCCCCTTGCGATTTTTCTTTTTTTTTTTTTTTTAAACCCCTGTGCCCTGAGGGCCGCGATGTTCTGGGAGCTGTAGTTCAACTGCATGGCTTTTATTTAATTAATTCTACAAAGCACTAAGGAAAGGACTACAGTTCCCAGGAGGCACTGTGGGCCCGTCAATGTGCTCGGCAAAACTAATCCCCGACCTAGCAGGAGGCTGTGATCCTCGCTTAAACTGTGAACCTGCAAAGGTTCTCTTGGCAAAGGGACGGTGCAACCAATACAGACTCGGAGGACTGACTGTCGGGACGTGATGGCTGAGGAACCCTGCACCTCCCCAGAGAATCTACGTTACAGTAAAGCTTCACCAGCAAAAAAACCCCACTAGATCAGAATAACCCACTCTTGCAAAAGCATTCTTGCTTTTTCTTTTTTGTGAGGCCAGAGGAAGGGTGTTGTGAATCCGTAAGACAGTTCCACGATCCCTGCGTTTCCCCCAGGCAGACCTGGCACGTCACTAACCCCACTGAGCAAGAGTCACCTCTGCACAAGGCTTGTCCCTGTGTCCCCAGCACGGGGAGGAAGTGGAGCTGTAGCTTGAAACTGAACCCTGAAGGACTGCACAGAGACAAAGGCCACCTCTAGATGCTGGTGGGCACACGGGGCTTGAGAGAGCCAATGAAACCTGTGAACTTACTGGTAGGTTCTGAAGTCAGCGGAACAACAACGTCTCTGTACAACTCACGTGTATGTTGTGTATACTGCTTATTATTTTAAGTCAAAATTCATTATAAACCTATATCAGAAAATTATGTCCTTTGCTTTTTGAATTCCTGCACACTCAATAGGACATGTCCCCAGAGCAGGAACCAGCCCACAGAGTTTCTCTTCCCTGCTGTCTGCAGCTCCTGCTGTCCCAAAGCTTTCTACAGAGCGGAGCATCCATTGCCCTGGGGGAATCCTTTCTCAGCAGCATCACACTCCAGGACACGTGGATGCCCCATCCCCAGAAGTGTTCAAGACCAGGTTGGACAGGGCTTGGACCAACCTGGTTGAGTGGAATATATCCCTGCCCATGGCAGGGGGTGGAACAAGAAAAGTTTTAAAGTCCTGTACCGCCCAAACCATTCCACAGATCTATAGCACTGGGTCGAGCAGGAGATGCTAGATAAACTTCCACATCTTTCCCATTAAAAAACCCCCAAACATTCGAAGCATAATCAACTAAAATTGAAGCTGATGAGGGGAAGGCAGCTGCAGAGCTGCTGGTAGGTGAGTTACAGGGAACCATGCCTCACCTCTACAAATTTCCTCTTTTCTCCACCAATTTGAGCAAGCAGACATTACAAAAATGCTTTATTTAGTGTACAGATATTTTATAGAAACTGGTCAAAAGGCCCCAGTCCACACAAACAAATACAACGTATAACTGTCGAACATGGAAACTGGCACTCACCCAGGGAAAAAACGAAAAATTATCTTAATTGTTGCAATTCCTGAGGCTGAGGGTGCTCCTGCAGTTCCCCCACCAGAGATAGGCTGCACATTGCCCCAGGCAGGGCTGTGCCTCCTCCCTGAGCCAGGAGAAATGGGGCTCATTTTCCTAATACTGCTCAGCGTCGTGCTGATGGGCAGGCAAGGGCGTTTCACACAGAGGAAGTTTTCATGGAAGTGCCAAACTTGTAACAATAAGAAAGGCCAAGTCAACAGGGACATTCATCTGCAAATGCTTTTTCCTGGGGTCTGCTTCGCTGCTGCCAGAGGCCATGTCAGAGGTCTCCAAGAAACTGGGGTTTTCTCCTGGGAGCAGTGAGATGTGTGGGCAGGAGGGAGCTGAGCAGGCTACAAGAGCAAAGTCTGGAGGAAGGTCAAAGGAGCAGGATGGGATTAAGGCAAAGAAGATTATTCTGGTCCTAAGCCACCCATTGGCCACTGCACCAAGAGCATCTCCAAACAGGGATTTCACTCAATGGCCCTAGGAAATAGTTTAAGTGAGGAGAAAAATCCATTTTGAAACCGGCTTTGGTGGGGGAACTGCTCAAAGAATTAAAAGAGCCTGCCATGGGCCGGATTAAGCACCTTCCTCCTTGCCAAACCCCTGAGAGTGCTCATGCAGAAAAAGGACCAGCAGAGCTGCTGCAAAGCCACAGCCAAGCCAAAAGGTGACGTTTTAATGGAGCTCTTAAGAGAATTACAGGAATCCCACCTCCCCAGTGCCTAACATGTTTCCTACAGAATTAAACCAATCCCCTGACAGCACAAGAGGGTTGGGCAGCACCTTCCCTGCTCTTGCATTGGAGCTGGTGTTTATCCAGGAGACTTCTGGTCTCCCCCCAGGCCCTTTCCAAGACCCTCTGAATTTCAGGGAGAGAAAATGTGCCCATCCTGGCTGCACTGAGGAATGCTGGCAGGTGAGCAGGAGGTCTGAGGCAGGCCAAAGGCATCCCAAGGCAGTGCAGCATCATCAGCACAGGCTAATCGACCGGGAAAAGCCTCTCATTCATCTTCATTACTGCCCCACCTACTCTCAATTTACGACAGACTTGAAAAACATGCTGCCCCCTCAGCCATCAATCCAAACCTCCCTCCCAGAGCAGGACACACTCCCTGGGCTGGGAGGAGCCCAGTGCCTGCCGACCTGGGATCAGCCTCTTTTGCAGAGGGCCCCTGGAGGGTCTCTGTAGGTCTGTGGGCCCACCTGATGAATAACACCTGAATCAGTGGCTGCTGCCTAAATACATCCTACCCTTGAATGCAGATGTTCCTATTTTAAAACAAAGAGGGAAAGTCCTGAGGACGGGTTGTCCTGGGTTTATTGGTTTCCCCCCTTTCTTGTTTCATCACTGAGATGCTGAAATTGGATGCCTTCAGTGCCCTGTAGACTAACCACAACTGAGACAGGAACCCTCTCAAGTCCTGCCAGGTCCTCCTGTCACAGCTGTAAATAAGAGCAGTAAAGATACTTGGAATCAAGTGCAAGTGCTACAGAAGTACCTGGAGAAGCAGTCATGGAGACAGCCCATCAAGCCCAAGTTCACCTGACAGAAGAAGTGAGTTTTTTCTGCAAAGGACTATGCAAGGCTACGCTCATTTATGAGCAAGCAATTAGCAGAAAACCACAGAATTGAAATAGAAATACACCAATCAGCCAGAGCAAACTCCCAGTTCTTGTGCAAGACAAGATCCCAGCGTGGGCCAAAGGAAATTCAGACTGGTCAGTGCCCTACTGCAGATGAGCCCTAGGGAAGCTCCCCTCAGCACACTCATCCTTGGCAAGCAGCTGTTTTCCATCTCGAAACATTTCTGAAAGCTCTGGTCTTATCAGCAAACACTCAGTCCCTCGCACAAGCCCCTCTAAAGTAATCTGCCTAAAATGTGGAGGGAGCCTTTCATGCAAGTTCATCTTCTAATTATCTTCCAGTCAAAAGCATGTCTGCCGTGTCAAGGACAAGGTGCAGAATTAATTGCTTAATGAGCTTCTAAATATATTACCTTTCCTGAAGCAGCTGGACAGGACCTACAGGAGGAGGCAGAAGGCGCTGGAAACATGGAATCATGCACAGGGCCAGGAATTGGATTTGACATCCAGATGTTCCTTGTGGGTCTCTTCCACAGTCCAGGAGATTCTGTGATTCTGATTTTCTCTACGTGTGTAAGAACAGCCCTTAGCCCAGGTGACACCACCATTTTTTGGGATGGAGGTAATGGCAAGATCTTTAAGTTCTTAAGCTCAGCACCGCAGGTGAACACATTGCCAAGCCACATCCCAATCCCAACACCCCCTTGTCTCCTCATGGGCCTTTTGTGTTCTCCACTGGGTTCATAAAGACACAGAAGGCTTTGCTCAGGTACCTGTGAGCAGTGCAACCCATGGGGGATCACCTGTTGCAACAGGCCCAGACCACACGGGCAGATTTGTGGCATTTGGACTAAGGCTCACACCGCCTGTCAAGATGTGTGTGCAAGCTCCCACATCTCACATCGCTGAGGCAGAGTCACCGAGGGCTGCTCCAGCCAGCAGCAGGGGGGTCACTGCTCTGGAATCACAGCCCGTGAGTCAAGGCAGGAGAATGCAATAGTCACATACTGTGTCACCCTGTTTTATAACTGACGAAAGCCCACGGCCAAATTAGCAAAGAAATCAAGAGGTTCTTAAGAGAAGGGTCCAGCCGATGAGGCTGCACTGTGATTTCACAACTCAATGTGTCCAGGGGAAAAGGAAAATGTTGCTGGCCAGAAATAACCAAAAAGGAGGAAGATCCCAATGGAGGAACACTCATCGTGGTGGATGCACCCTCACTGATGCCGTCAGCGAGGGTGTGTTATCTCGCCCTCCCCAATGACCACACTCACTGAAGATCCCACCAAAGAGCACACAACAGCAGCTGAGGCTGGAAATGAGGAAAATTCCAAGCACATGAGCAGCATCCCTGATCACGGTCTTGTCCCTCCAGTAAGGGCTGGGGCATGCAGAGCACACCCTGCCAAGGAGGCTCCAGACAGGGAGGAGGCAGCCAGGAGACAAGAGCTGGAAAATGAAGCTGCCTTTACTTTTTATCCACCTTTACTGTAAGATGGGTGAATTCAGAGCACAGGACACTGAGCACAGAAGCCCACTGTGATTGTTACTGTCATCCTGACTGGTCTCTACAGATTTTTGACCCAAAAGCAGGTGACAACAGCTCATACATCACTTCTGCAGCCATCCTGATTAAATGCAGACAAGAGGAGTCTGTCCCTTTTAACAGCAAAACGGGGCAAGTTGGGCACTGCTCAGAGGCAGGTAGAGTATGAATACTGAAGGTTTAGATTGGTTATCAGGAAAAAGGTTCTTTCCCCAGAGGGTGGCCAGGCACTGAACAGGCTCTCCAGGGAATGGTCATGGCCCCAAGGCTGCCAGAGCTCCAGGACTGTTTAGACAACGCTCTCAGGCACAGGGTGGGATTGTTGGCGTGTCCTCTACACTGCCAGGAGCTGAACTTGATCTTTGCAGGTCCCTTCACCTCCAGATATTCTGTGGTTCCATGACCCCCAAGAGCCCCCTGCCCTGCTGCCCAGAGTGCCCTCTGCACAGAGCTCAGCACAGTTCCCACCTGCACAGCACTCCTGACCTGCACAGCTGGGCCCTTTTGGACACCCCAGCACTGGCTCCCAACCACACACCCCACACAGGAGTGTTCGGGAGGTGCTGCTCCCCTCACTGTCTCATCTCTGAGCAAGGGGGAAGGGCAATATTAATTTATGTCTGGCCAAGCCCCATACATACATCTCCTTTCCCTAAGGGAGTCTGCTCTCATATTTAACCTCTTCATTCTGCTGGCACTGGAGGTGGATGATGCAGCTTGGAGAGGTGCAGGCGCTTCCCTCTCCCCCTCCTCCTGGAATCTTCCTCTCACTCGTGGTCCTTGGGATTCACCCAATGTTTCTCAGGAAAAAAAGAGGAAAAAAAAAAAAAAAGGACCTCTAGACAAGTATGCATTTAATAAGCAGTGAGACAAATAAGCTCCAGTTATCCCAGCAGAATTACAACACCAGAGAACAATTTTCTGCATTCCTCTGAAGGCCTGAAGGAACCCAATTGCCTGCTCTCAGGCTAAATAGGTACCAGACACCAAGTGCTCCGTAAGCAAACAGAGCCCCCAAAGTGCAAAAATGAAATAAGTAAAAAGCTTCACATTACATATAAACCAGCCGTTTGCACCCTGTTATTAATGGTCTCAACTATGACCTTTACACCCTGCCTTGCTCAGAGTCATGGATCTATGAGGCTTGGCACCCTCACAACAATTCCAAGATGAGGAGCAGGGAATAAACATGCCTGGCCGAGCTGGAGAGATGCAGGAAGGGAACTGGCCTGTGACAAATCTGGATGAAGAACCACCCCAGGACCATCTCCATATGAATTTGTCCCCATAACCTCAGTGACCAAGGTGTCTGACAGCATGAAAAGTCCTTCTGCCACATACATACATGCATAAAAGCTACTAACAGACATCTATTCCAAATTTCAAAAATGAAGGGCTCCCAGCGTGGTAAATACCTGTCAGAGATTATTCCCCAGAATTCTGATGTGATTTATAGCTCACATGAACTATGGTTGGAATGAACAGACCTTGTTACTCTGAAATATTTATTAGTCTAAACTGCCTCACCTCTGCTCTAAGAGTTTTATTATTCTAACAGTGCCAACAGCCAGTGGAAAGTTTTGCTCTAGCACCCACTGTACCATCATGGTACACTACACTGAAATGCTCCTACTTCAGTAGTTACATGAAATCAAATAGGCGGTAGCATGTCAGCATCAAACACTTCAAGTCAGACAACATTAGGAAGCTGTTTCAGTAATGTGTTCAATCCCATCTGTGCCATCTCTGCAGATGCACATGCAATAAACTCCTGATGCACAAAGATCTTCAGACACTTTTCACTGAAGTCAGTGGTAAGACAGGGCAAATTCACACAGGAATTCAGTTCTTTAATTGCTTCACAAACAATAGTTTCATTGTGATAACATTTCCCCCTTTCCTACCCTTCCTGCCCTTTTTAGAAAATATTCCTGGAGAAGTCAGAGGCTGGCAGGAAGAAATGCAGCTGCATTCTCTTCCTGGACATCCTGATCACAAATTAACCTGTCCTGACATGGTGAGACACTGCAAGCACCCAAAACTACCCAACAAACCAAACTCAGCCCAAACTCAAACTCTGCCTAAATGATCACAGAGCCTATAATTACCTTGGTTTACAAATACACAGATCCAGATACAGAAATAAACACTGATCTTCAAGATTTGACTTTCACTGGCTACTCTGAATGAACTGAAAATGTGAGGAGACTGTTAATGCCACACAAAGCCTTGTGAAAAAGCTGCTGCCATCCCCATGGCTGTCAAGTCACCACAGTTCTTGTTTCAAGGAAGTTACACCAATATTCACCTTGTCCTGAGTCATAATTGTAATTTTTTAATGTATACACACATATAAATAGACACATGTATATATGCACAGACACAACATAATTGATGTGGCATTACTAAGGTGTGGGTCAGGTGTAAGTCCCTGCTCCTAAATGGCAAAGGAACACTTCCCAAAAGTACAGACAATCCTGCAGGAAAATCATAGCACTCCTTCCTCAAGAACTGCTGGCACTTCTAGAGACAGGAAGGTTTTCATTACACAGCCTGCTGCCAGCTCTCCTTTCAGAACAAGCCCATCCCCTTTCTGTTACTGTTATGTCAGGGGAGGACAGTGAGAGAAAGCAGCTCTTGGGATGATACATGGGAGGCAGAGCTTCATTTATAACCCCACACAACTGCTGGAAAAGGTTCAACTTTAAAAAGCATTAGCCTGGTTACCTTATGGGCCCCTGCAGATCACCAAGTGAAATCACATGAACACAACAGGCCCATTAATCACCACAGTGATTCCAAAGTGAGAAACAGCCCCAATGACCAACTGGAAAGAAAGTTGAGAAAATTACATTCTAGTAGTCAGGTAACTCTAAAAACACTGGTAGTATCTTTCTGATTCCTTGATGAATTCAAACAGTTAACCTGGATTTAAGTCCAGTCAACAGAAATGTACAGTGGAGAGCAAACAATGGCATTTCTACCTAAACGAGTATGTTTCCCTTCAGTTACAAATAAACTACACTTACATGATGTGCAGACGTGACTTTCTGTTCTTCACAGAACTTGGTTTACAAGGTAAAGAAGGATTTGAAAATAATGAATAAAAACCAAAACCAACTAATTCTTGATCTTCTGTGTAAGGAGGAATTTTAAGTCAATTCAAATGACTTGTAATTGACTGATGTAGGGATTGTTTCAGAGAATACAGTAGGCTACAGCAAGCTTCTTCCATCCACAATTCAGAAACTGGATTAATTTACACCACCTTTGGAAGAAGCCATCAATGTCACAAACACTCACAAAGATAACGGAGATCCAACATGCAAAATCTCCCCAGTTCTTAGGGGCAAGTGTATGTGCTTATCTGCAGAAAGCATGATGATGGGTTTCCATGTGCTCAGAATTAGCATTTATCCACAAGCCTGTGCTATTTTTTCACTTCCCCTCCCTAAGAAGCCTGGGCTGACATGGCTTTGCTCCCCCAATGCCAAGCAGCAGACCTGCATGGGAAAAAGACTTTTGCTCTAATGGGAGAGTGGAAATGGAAGTCACACCAATTACCTCAAACCACGTGGCTACCATAAACATGTTTTCACCTCTGCAGTAAACAAACCCTCAGGGCTGGTCTCCACGTGAAGCAAATCCTTTGAAGAGTTTCCCACATCTCCACTCTCTTAAATTAAGTCTTCATATCAACAGTGACACTACTATGGACTAACACTTGAAAGTTGAGGTCTCCCAACAGACTCCCATACAGACACCACAACACTTGAGGCAGTTTCAGAAGCCAGCCTGTCTTTCAGAATGCTTTGTCTTGAAGAATAAAAGATGCACAATTAAACCTAAAGAAGTAACATGAAATAGAGGAGTTTACCATCTCCTTGAGTAATGTAAGCTCCTAAGACAGAGAAGAAACAAATCTTTGTTTGCACATTATAGTCTACTATATAATCTTAACAGACACTTAAGAAGTCAACAAATTCAATGTGTTAAGTAGCAACCTTTTAATAAAGAAAGCAGAACCATACTTTGCTGTTAACAAATATTTTGAAAAAGGCTTATAAAATTAAATCTAAGCCAAGTATCCGGTGCATCTGCAGCTGAGAAGGAAGCATCAATACTCCAAACACCTGCTCAGTTTGTGTATTCTCCTTTCTTACAGAGGAAGTATGAGCTTCCAGTTGTCCAACTGATTTAGAGAGCAATAAACTATTGCTCAACAAGAACTATTTTCTTAGATAATTACAGACTAAGGCCAAAGAAGAAATTCCCATGTTAAGCACCGTCAACATGGAAGCCTGTCAAGGTTATCAGTTTGAAGAGCCCAGATTTCTTCCTCGGCCCCCAGAGCTGGGGGTCAGCCAACCACCAAGTGAGGCTCACGAGAATAAAATCAAACTATCATGGAAAACACACTCCAGTCACACTAGAGTCAGCTGATGCCAGGGGCTGGACAGCAGCAGGTCCTTAATGTGCTCCATAGTGAAGGTGAAGGGTGAAAGAAGAGTCCCAAAGCACTGCAAGAAACAGAACACAACAATAAATCAGCTCAGTTTCCAAACCGACTTCCTTCTGCAAACTCAAGGTATGAACAAAAACCATCCTGTGTCTTTCCCTCAGGGCAACAGAATTCCAACCCCTTCACTGCTGATGCCATGAAAGAGGCTTGTTATAAACATCAGACATTAATGAAGACACACAGAAGAAGAAAAACCCTCTGGAAGGCCCAGTTCCAGCCTTGCCCACTCACCCCTGGTGCAGTCCATTCAGCTGGAGGCCAGAACGCTGGGAGCACTCACCGGCCACAGCACCCGCAGCACCTGGGCAAAAGCAGGTTAGAAAAGAGGGTTAGGATGGCATTCCTCCACACCACAGCTCTTCCAGCTGCTCAGCACTGTGCCTTCGGGGCTAAACAGACCAGGGAGGGGAGGACAGTGGATTTGCAGAGAACTGTAGAACCATTTAGGTTGGAAGGGACCTTAAAGATCACCTCATTTTTTCAATATTCAGGTACAGATTATTTACAGGTCACTGACTCAAACTGAACAGTCCACCCACCAAGACCAGTCTGTGCTTCCAGACGGGATCCATATTCTAGATACCATCTAAACAGTTCCAGAAGTAAGATTAGGCTAAAACAAATGGTGCAAACTTTCCTGCACCTTCTCAACCCATCCCCCAGATATTCCACTGGCACTCAGGTTATCCTTGTGCAAACCCTCATTTCATGAATTAGCAACAACACGACTCATTTACTTTGAAAGTTTTACTTTGGCCCTCCTGGCTTCTATCATAACCTCAAATATTACATTAAAAAGGCTTTTAAAACATAACATTCACAGCAGTGAATGAGCTGTAGGAGCTTTTCCCTGCAGTGGGCTTCTTCCCTGCCTGTTTGCATGTGGCACCTCCACATTAAGTGCATGAGTTAAGATGTAGATTAGCAAGGCAAGAAACCTTTGCCCTTGGCATCGACACTCAGCTCTGACAGGAAACTTCAGGCTTTTTTTTCCCCTACCAAGTGTAGAACCACTCATTACACATTGGCAGGGAAGTGCACATCTCCAAACTATACACATTTTCTCTTAGATAAGCAAAAGACTCAAGTGTTTATAAATATGAAAAGTTCAGCAGCTGGCTAAAAAGTTAATTCTCCAGTCTCACTTAATGAGCTTTGGGGAAAGTGGTAGGGGGATTTGTTCTTAAAGCAAAGCAGAGTGTCACACAAAGCAGGACTTGCCAGACACGGCTCTGCTTTGCCCTATTTTCTGTCCCTAGATGGCTGCCATGGATAAAATGGCAAGGAATCCTCCAACAGGGAGCTTAGGGAACAGCCAGAATGAAAAATGTTTTCTCCTAATCTTACAATCATAAAAATTAGCCAATTTTTAATTTAAGTCCCATGACTTCTTTCTTCATTGTGAAAGTATCAAACAATCCATATAAAACCACATTGGAACAGGGACTTTCTTAAGATCTTGTCCAATTCCCCGAAAAAGAAAGTTGTTTTCAGTAGGATACAGCAGGAATACTGCTCCATTATTTTTTCAGTACTTTAGTAATAATTTACATTGGTCTGCTTCAGTAACATAAGGTTCTGATGTAAAAAATAGGATTGATCTGCTTGGAATTGCCAATCTGTACCACTGGTGTTCCTGCAGACTTCTTGGTGTCCTTGTATTACAGAAGGAATTGTGCAACCTCCCTTTTGCAAGATGATACACATCCATCCAGCCCTCCATCTATGCAACTATTAAAAAATAAAAATTCATACTGAATGAAAAAACAATCAGACCCTTCTGTCTGCAATTTCGACAGCTGTTTTATCTAGCAGTGTTTTTTCAGCTTGTTCAGAGAGCTGTTCACATCATCGTCATTTCCATACCTTCCTCCCTTCTGTCACTTACTGTGAAGAATCTAAACAGTAAGTACTCCAGAAACAGAGCTGTCTAATGGTCAAGAACAGTGTGATGCTCCAAGAGATCAGAATTCTGAATGAAACAAACAGCAAGGCCCAGGGAGCACCTGCACTGCTACTGCAGCTCCTGTGGATCCTCTACCACTGCCTGTCCCACTGTCGTCACCAGCACCAACTCATGCAGTTATCGTGGAACCGCAGGATAGTTTGGGTCCCAAGGGCCCTTAAAGATCATCCGATTTCAACACCTTGTCAAGAGCAGGGACACCTTCCACCATCCCAGGTCGCTTCAAGCCCCATCCAACCTCGCCTTGAACACTCCAGGGATTTGGCAGCCACAGCTCCTCTGGGCACCTTCACGGGCTCCAGCTGACCAGTGAAGTGTTCAACACTCTGCCAGCAGCAGTCCCCAACACCTGCAGACTCCCCCCGAGGCATGGGGGACACCCCAAATCCGTGTGGCGCCGGTTCCCAGGCGGGAGCGGCCCCGGCAGCCGGTGCCAGCGCTCCGGCCGATGCTCGGCCGCTCTGTGTACGTTGGAACCAGCAAACGCTTCCTTGTGATTTTTGGCCACTTGGAATATTTTTAGCAATTTGCCAAGGTTTACCCCGTGATTTATTAGGGAGGAAACAAACTCGAGCGCTAACGAATGAAAATATGTAAACTCGAGACTTTTCAAGTCAATAGAAAGGTATTCAACTTCTTAAACCCCTTCTGAGGCGTTCGGCTCGCTGTGGATTCAACTGCTGGAAAAACAGTTTGATTAAGAAGTAACGGAAATGTAATCTAAGGAGATTTATAGTGAAAAATTCCATATACACAATACTTTCCAGTTGCCATTCCTAAAACTGTGTTCTAGGTTTCTTGGAAATTCAAGAGTTGGAAATACATGTTGCGTTGCTTTTATCTACAGCCAAAGCACTCCAGATATACCCACTAGAACTTCATTATCTCAAAGTACTATATTTAATAAATTTAAAAAAACCAGTAAGATGAAAAAATACTCAAAGTACTAAAATACATAGGAAAAAATAATTTTAAAAGCTTAAAGCACTGAAATTACTTGAAGATATAAATGCTCAATATAGCAAATAATAGTTGCCTTATTACAGTATGCTTGAGTGAAAAGGCTGGTATCACCTAAATAGACGATAATCTTCCATTTTTGGTATGAAAAATTCAAGTAGATGCTACTATTACAGACCTCCAGAAAACAAGAGAGTATGTATAAAGTGTTGGCAGCCATCACAGCATTACCTGTAGTTAAAACTATTGAAGCAATCTATTAACTAAAACACAGAATCACAGAATCATAGAATGGTTTGGGTTGGAAGGGGACTGTAAAAGTCATCTAGTTGCAACAACCCTGTTGTGAGCAATAAAACCAGAAATGTTACTTTGATGTTGAGTACCACTGTTTCTTACAAGTTTTCTGAATCCCTCTGAAAACATCAGGAATGGAATCATGAGGACAGTCATCTAATAAGTAAAATATGGAAGAGTTTCTATCATTAGAGTATGATTGAGAGTCAGCATTAATTCTAGCTAAAATAGCAGAATACTGGAAGTTGGTATTTCCTTCTCAGCTGTTAATCTCGAGAGAGTAATACAGAATTCCCTTCTTGCCTGATGATCTCAGTACACAATTTCAACTTTTACTGACAATAAACTGCCACAGAGAGTGTCAAGGGCCCCTTTGTCTGTGCCTGCTACCACTGATTTGGTTGGGGGAATGCTGTGGCAATGCACATTCTTCTTGATCATCTATGTTTTCAGCTGAACAGACACTATCCATCTTTTCCTAAAGAAAATGAACAACATAAACACACTGTCTAATGACTAAACCCCGGGATGCTTTTCCTCACACTTGGACATGTAACTGGACATCCCAACTGCAAAGCCAACTCAACTGCACAAAGTCTTGTCTTCTTTTTGGTTCAAGAAACCCAGCAGAGAGAACTTCACCAAGCAATTCTTTGTTAGCATAACTTTTGACCTGCTATCTCTTTGGAAATCAGACAACTTTGCTAATGCAGCCCTTACAGAATTAATCAAGCAGATAGTTAGCCCCTAGTTACTATGAATCCAGCCAATTACGAGCAGCACTGAAATTTGTCACTGGCATGTTCAACTATGTTTTCCAGCATAAAGATCAACACCACTGAGTGGAAATGAGGCCCCACTCTCAGACCTGCATGACTTGGACACTGGACTGGGCTCATTAGTAAAGCCAACAGTTTTAGGAACGAAGTATTCTTAGGGGCTTTCCTCCTGGGTCTCCATTACCTGTTGCATTAAACCAGCCAGGATGCAGAAGTCTTTTACCCTCTATTTTGACTAGCAAAGCCAGAATAGATGATTCTCTTAAGAGTTCAGAGCTCTTTATTTGCTACTCTACTCTAGTGCAGGAGATCCACAGTTCAGTAAAGGCCAAACTTACTGCTTGGAGTTGTTTGAGCAACTGGAGTGGGAAGCTGCCTATGCACTTTGTTTCTCAGCTTCCCGGATCCAGGGAAAGATGACAAGGTTACAGACAGCAGATGCTAACAAATAAGTAAGGGAAAGAAACCCTAAAAAGAGCAGGGCAGAGAGGGAGAAAAGAGACAGGCACAGAAGGCACCCACAGGAACAGACATATTTAAGATTCATTTAAAGGATCACAATTATTACCAATGAGTCCAGCTTCTATCCTTGAAAAGGTACTCAAATGATAGAACTGTGGTCACTGAACACATTCTCTACCTAGTAAGTAAAACCCGATGACATATGAAACCACTGGTTGAGCTCCTGAAAGGTTAAGTGACAGCTAAACTCAGTTCTGAACCTGCTTTGAAGTCACCAGTTATTTTATCTGTTCTCATCCATTCCACTTACCTCACGCTGTGGGTGTTCAATGCTCACAGAGACCTGTTTGTTTACCTGCAGTTGAGCTGCCTTTTACTCACTTCTCAAAATCTCCAGTCAACAAATTTATTTTTGAGGCTCTCCCACTGCAGTCGTGCGCTTCAACAAGGATAAAATCCACACTCACCACAGTGTTCTGTGGAAAAATTTCTCTGGTGCTGAAATGCTGCTCTCTGACCATAACAGTGTAAATTAAAGCCATGGTATGTGATAGTAATAGTTCATCTCTTGTCAAAATAAGACTTTTTGCCCAAATTTCAACACATGTTTGTCACTACTGAGATTCTTACAAAAGCAGATAAAATAATTTATGCTCCACAAACACAAGATTGACTAGAGGCCACTTCACCCTGGACCTCAAAATTCCCAAAAAGCCACGAGATACCTTAGCAAGCCCCATGACAGAGACAGTACTTACAGCTTTTGCAAAAATGACCATCAGCTCAGGGAACTGGTGGGTGAGGAGGGCCAGCATGGCTGAAAAGGAACACAGGCCTGCTGTGAAATGGATGAAAAAGGGAAGTTCCTTCTGGGGATAAACGGAGACTTCATGAAATGCTGAAAGGAAAAAAGGAAGAATGTTGACATTTGATAATCAAGGACTGCTTTCTGAATTATTTATGGTCTTGTAACTCATTTCTGGACTTTCAGAAGGAAAGACTCCTGCAGCACATCTTAGGTTCCAGTGCTTTAACTTCTTAAAAATTTTTCCCCTATATCACATGCTTGTTTTCATTATTAATAATCTTTACATATTTGTTTTTGTTATTAATATTCTCTTCCCAGTCTTCTTTTTCACTTTAATGGGCTTTATTTTCAAAGCATTTCATCAGGCCCAGTTTTTGGTACCTACTTTTGTAACAGGACAAAGGGAACACCTTTAAAGCTGTCAAAATTACCCAAACCAACTAAAACAATTCAGGTGTTTTCAACCCTCTGGAGCTCTAATCCTGTTACCTGAAAAGAACAACACATCTCCACACCCCACAAGAAGCTGAGCAAGTAAAAAACGACCAGCATGTTGTATACACATATATTCCTTAGTACTTCTTGAAGACTTCTGGTTGTAGACTACAGTAAATCTGTTCAGAGCAGCTGACAGAGCAAAGAAAACAGCCCCAGCACTGGGTTATAAATTCTCTACGTAGCAGCTCCTTGCAATTTCCAATCTCTGGTAACAAAATCCAAAGCAAGTGATTAGCCAGGCTAAGGGTGGCATGTGGAGCTTTCAGCACTCACAACACTACTACTGGTCACTCGCCGAGGACCTGCTGGGTGAATTTGCAATTACTGGCTCTGGGTACCTGCAGCTCTGATTTCTATCCAATGATTCGAAAAGATTTTTAAATGAAGAAAAAAAATAGTTTCTATAGGCATAAGTAATTATAAAAGGACTGCCCTTCTTGACAAGCTGTTTATAAAATCTAACAAAACCGTGAAATTATAAATTAGCCTTTTTTTGTAAAACAAGAAAATACAATTGTATTCTTTCTTGAACTGGAATCTGTGGAGGAAAAAGACACTTTACCCTCCCAGTTACTGCTTCTGAATTCTAGAACATTAAAGCACCACTAGAACAGTAAACGCAGCAAAGTGTCTTGTGCTCTTGCAACTCATTAATGGCAAAGTGCTCAGGGTTTGTTTTGGTTTTAATAATAGACTTTGGAGCACAATTAAGTAGGATATTTGGAGATCCATGTCTAACATCCATAAGAGATGTTAATGTACCCAGAGATTCCCACAATATAGAAATCTACGTCACTTCTAAAACGTGGAGCAATATAATTTAGGGAAGTGTTTAAAAAATAGGAACTAATTCGTTTTGCAGTGGCTTTTCCTACACTGGGAAATTAAAACCAAATTCAAAATAGGTAGAGACAACTAAAGCTAATTCTATACGTTCACAGACATTTGAGAAGTTACTCTTCAGACCAATCCGGGTTTTTCATATCACTGATTTGGTCTATTTTATGAGTTTCATATCACTGATTTGGTCTATTTTAAATAGATAACTTTTTTTTTTTTAAATTAGGTGTCAAGATTTCTTGAGGAAGTACTGCAATAAAAGTGTTAAGATGATTTTATTTATAGGTAGTTTTATATTTAAAACATAACAGGAATGCGTGAGTGATCCTGTTGAAATATCTGCATGTGTTGGTGTTTAATTATGCTGGGAAGTCTACAATTTAGGGTTAGTTGCTAACCAAGGAATTCCTTGTGCAATATCCTGCATAAGTGAGAAATGAGTAATTTAAAGCAGTCTGGGGGCAAATTTAAATTACACATTTTAAATATAACTTCAGGCTTTTAAATAGAAACACGTCTGTGCAGTTTTCCTTTCCACAGCTGTGGTCTCTGTAGGGCTGCTGGTGCTTTTGCAGTAGCCCTTTCCAGTCCCTGGGGAATTGTGTTTCTTCAAGATATAGAAGTTCAACCCCAAAGGAATTCAATTAAGATGTATAATTAACAGCTCAATTCTAATCTAAATTAATGCTATTTTCCTAAATATCATGAGTACAGGCAGCAACGATACAGTTTATTTGTCTTGCCCAAAGGAAAAAAATGTGTAGGCTCGTAATTGCATGAAGTAACCTTGAAGCAAAGAGCACCAGGATAAGACTTACTTTTCAGCATCAAATGTTAGTACAAATCCATAGAATTACATGTATAAAAAGTTCCAGGAGGCAGCCAGCAGATAAATAGACCATTGAATTAACAACAGAATGCAATCCTTGTTCTATGAAGCTACAGATTAACCAAAGATTCCCTGTATGATGACAGACAGGTTTTAATGGATACCCAATGCAGGACTGGAACCATGGATGGATTCCTTGCTACAACAGCAGTCAAATCCATGAATTCTTTTAAAAGCAATTTTTAACGAACGGTCAACTTTGTCGTTCTCAAGGTTAGCCAGGCTCAGTCTGAATGTACCACACACAGATCTCATCTCTGAAGGACTCAGGCTATTACAGCATCAAGCTGACATTTACCACACACACACACACAAGTGCTTCAGGATCTGCTGGGAGGGACATCAACAAACAGCTGAACTCCTTTCACAGGAAGCTCAAACTAAAAAAAAAAATCACAGTAAGGTAAATACAGAATACCACGAACTCAATACGTCCTTAGCCTGTGTTTTATTATCATTACTACTTAGAAACCACTTACTTGGCAACAGTTCTCTGTCTGCTGTTTCTGTGCAGCTTGGGTAGGGATAGAAAAGATGTCCTTTCTCCAACGGGTATGGGATCATCCTAAAGGCTGCAAAAAGGGTGAGTGACATTAGATCTGTATCTGATCAGGCACCCAGCTTCTCACAAAGAGAACCAATTGTGTTTGAGGGGGGGTAAAGGCAGAGAGACTAGTCTACTGTACAGAAAAAAATAAAAGGAGATACTCACTGCCTTCCCACGTGCAGTGCAGCAGATTTAGAGCCCCTTCTATCCTCTTCCAGTGCTGCAGGTGAAAAAAAGCATATGCTACTGCCTCACTGTCCCCTCGCTTCAGAATGTGCTCTGGAGGCAGCACGAGGCTTTTCATTTCTAGTAAATACTGCAAGGAAAGATGGAAAGCACAGCTGGTTACATGGAATGTTCCAAAACCTTTCATTGTGAAACACAAATGATCATTTTAGGTGTAACAGTGTAGAAGGGGCCAGCTTCTACCACACAGCAGCCAGGCTGTAATATGTGAGAAATGAAAAGCAACAAAACACACTCCTGTGTACATGACTCTTAAATTAGGCTTTCACATACAGACAAAAAAAAAAAAATCAAGAAAGAACATACAGCTTCAGTAAGACAAAATAAAAACACATTCTTGTGGAACAGACACTAAGGATAATGCTGCAGGTGCAACACCAATGAGGGACAAATTTAGGCTGGTATAAAACCCCAAACCAAAGGTGTTTTTGCTCATTACTTCATTGCTGAAAGCTTCAATGTAGGCGGCTGAGGACTTGTTAGCTCTGAAGCATGAGCAGCAAACCTCAAAGTGTCAATGTGCTAACCAAAAGAAGAATAACAAACCAAACCCAGGAAAATCTTCTTTTAATGTGGTCTTACTGGGCTACCACAAAGTATCTTTGATTTCAGATTTGTTTCAATTTCAGCCCTCTCCCTCCATCAGCAGAAAATCTGATGCTCAGAGGGGTCAAGGAACACAAGGATTAATCATTTCCTACTTCTTTGCAACACAATGTGCAATTTTTTAATGGACCACGTTTTCTCATGGTACACTAAAAAAGTCAGGTATTCATTTGAACTCAGCTTGTAAAAACAGATGACTGCTTTTTACAAGAATGAAATGACAGTTTTGGCTCTAGTATTTACCTGTGAGCTGTCCTCTCCTACCATATAGTGTCTCATTCAACAACAGCCAAAGTTAATCCACATCTTTGATCAACGTAGCTGGCAATTCCTTGGAGCGTCCCCCAAAGTGTAAGAATGCAGCTAACTCACCGATTTATTTCAGCAGATGCCACAAACTATGAGATTATTTACTAATCCAGTTTGAGGACTTAACTTTTCCCATTCAGACTCTTCAAGGAATGTAGGAGGGGTTGTGCCCCAGCCAAATAAAGCACATTTGCTGCCTGGCTAGGTTCTTCTCTCAATGCCTTGGGCCAGCACTCCAGAGGGTAATATTCTTGCTAATCCTCTCTAATCCTCTTCAATTTTTATTTTTTTTTTTAAACACAGTAAAGGATCACTCACACAGCACTGCTGTGGGAAAATGGTCTCAAATATCTGACCCCTGACCTGACTCCTCATGCTCTCCACAGTGCCCACTTTTCCATTGTGCTAACTGGGAATATAAATCCAGCAGTGGCGGTGAAGCCCCACTGCAAGTATTGCCACAACACACTAATGCTCAACTCCAGCCTTTGGCCCTCTCTGAGGCCGTGTTACCACATAAACAGAAAAATTCCAGTCTGGCAGGTTTTCACGTCCATGTTTAAGCATAAAACAGGCAAGGTGTCAGTGCTGAAGGTACCTCAGTACTGAACTGAAGGTTCTGAAGTCTTTATATACAATAAAAATCTCTTAAGATATGAAGAAGATGATTGCAAAAGATTGTTTCATAAAGTACCAAGATGCAGGTACAGATTTCTAATTTGAAATGGTTTAAGAGGACCACTTTTCTAGCTAGTTCTACCTTTCCAAACAAACCCCAGCCTTGTAAAAGCACAACAAAGAGAACAAACCTTATTTTATTTTCCTTATTCAAAATGTTATGTGCAAAGACAATCGCTTTCATCAGATGTGCGAACAGAGGGATTTCCTGCTTTACATACTCATTTTTAGTCTACGGGACAGAACAGAGGGGAAATTCAAAGATCAGATTTTCTTCCCCCTCTGTGATCCACTGGGCAAGTTGCTTCACTTCTCTGCCCTTATTCATTTGTTTGCTTTGACCATAAACATTTCAGAGTTTTAAACAGCCTGCACAGTAAAATTCTGCTCTGTCACCGAACCAATTGGTGCCTCAAGGCAATATTGTAATAAAAAACCCATGAAGGATAGATAGATGTACAAATAGAAGGGAAAATCAAATTACTGAAACCTGGAATCAGTTTCTGAATTTGTCTGCAGAACTACAGACTGTATTTTAACAACAGCCTGTCTGAAACGATCTCTTAACTTCTTTAAAAAGGTATATGAGGCTCCAGAAACAACTGGAGGATACCCAAAACAAAAGAACTTTTAGATAATGATAATGCATTATAATCTTCTGCCCCTAAAGGCAGAGGCTAAAGAAAAAAATCTGTCTGAGACTGTCTGAAATGAACTTGCCACGCTCTTGATCAGTCATGCAAACAAGCAGCAATTTCTGCCAGCAATTAATTCCTGAGTGCACATTCTATTGGATTGGACAGGCAGACAGGACGGGGCGGCCGGATCATTCCAGCCTCCCCAGCAGCAGCCACTGGGGCTCCAGCATCATTTCCAGAGGATTAGAGCCTGCACTGAGCCAACCTCCTGCTTTTCCAGGTTTCCTACTGAAAGCATCACTGCTACAGTGAAAAGAGATGCAAGATGTTAATTTTCGCCCAACGCGCTGTGGAATCCGTGTTTTGATGCCAGACATTAAATTACAGCCTGTGGTGGTGCAGACTCCTAATCTTGTTTACACGTGGATGAAGAAAATAAGTGAGTGCAGATCTTTCAATAACCATGGAGCCATGGTTGGAAGCCCAGCGGAATAAAGGGGTTTGGAATAGTGGAGTGATTATTGTTTGGAGAACTTAATTGGCTTCAGGGACTTGGAAGCAGGGTGCTGGAATGAGATATCCTTAGGGTTCTTTCCAACACAAATCATTCTGTGATTATTTTATGATTTTAAATATCTAAATTTATATTTAATAATGTCCACCCTTACTGAGAGTAAAGCATCTTCAGTAATACATTACTGGATTTTCCAGTGAGTTAGGAAATTCCAAGTTTAAATTTTTGTGCAAAAAATGCTTTTGAACATCAGCTATTATAAGAAAATAAAAAAAATCTGGCCACAAAACATTTATGATATCAAGACTAATGTTTTTAATAACTCCACGGCTGGAGTTATAACCAAATTCAAGAAAATCTGTGGCTAGAAAGGCTCCAATAACAAAATTATATTATAATATGGTATTTTTCAGAATACATTACAAGTGGTCCAATAGAACTAAAATACTCTTACCTTTGGAACATGAGGGTTAAATTCCACAGCTCTGTGAATTGCTTCCACAGCATTAATTTCTGCTGTACTAAGCCCTCTCTTGGAGGCGGTTTCTGGGGAGAACCTGAAGGGAAAAACCCACCTTGAACAAAAGTAATAAATAATAAACGCTAGCCAGGTGTTTATCTGCACTGCAAGCTTGGAGTTCACTAAAAATTGGCTGATTTATAAAGAAAGAGAAACCCTTCTGGGAGAAAAACGCTTGTGTTAAGTCTTACTTAACATGATGGAAGTAACATGATGTCTTACTTAACATGATGATGTTCTCGTTAAGTATCTTACTTTAAAAGTTATCCATGCCCACATGACATATGAAAATTCATGTCAGTCGTGTCAGGTGAGTGCCCTGACCTTCAGCTCTGTCACGGCATCACCTGCTGGGAGGTGGGGTTGGGTTCAGACCACAGTGAAACACCACCATCAACCCCCACAAACATCCTCCACCCACCCCAAAAAAAACAAATCCCAAGCAGAACGCTGAAAACAGAATTTACACAAAAGCACTTGGCCAATACGTGGGCTCGTGAAAAACATCCCCACCTGTACTAACTTTATGGATGCTTAAAAGTGGTTTTAAATTGTGTTCTGTTACACACACAAATATAAATACACTCAACTTGCTCTTAGAAATGTAACTGCCACGTATCTAGACATAACCAGAGATGTAAAAAAGACTAAAAAATTAAAATAATCCTTGAATCAAAGCGAAGCTCTCTTTACAGATTATAAGTAATTTTAAAACACAAAAGACTTAGACCTTTTTCCTTCATATTTTACATCAGAACCCAAGTTGAGCAACAAACTGTTGTTTGCACACCTGTTCTTGCTTACCTTTCTGAAACAGCTCTGGCTTTTAGCAGAGCTGCCGTGTAACATATTGCTGCTGATTTGGGAAGACTGATATCTGTGATAAAATAAAATAATTATTTATTAAAGTTGTAAGATTCTAAGGCCATACAAACATTTTAAACCCACACCCTTAAAGATTTTTCCTTGGGTATGGGAGACAATGGATGTAACATCTGGAACATTTCAGTTGTGATTAGAAACTCTGAATTTCTTTGCACAGTCACCAGTCAGTCTCAGATTGAAAATTCAAAGTCGTATTTAGGTGATAGAGTAATTTTTTGTTTCTGAATGTGCCAACACACTGAAACTGAATCCAAAAAGAAACGTGCCTACAAATACACTTAAGAACAGACTGTATTTCCTGTATCAATCCACAAAGATTTAAAGTAAGCTTCTAATCTTTACTTAATTTTGAAACTGTACATTAACACGGTTTTATGCAATGCTGAGAGACTGACCAGAAGCTGATCACAAAAAATTACATTACAGACAGGTAGATGACTTTTAACAAAAATGCAATTTCCGTTCTTCTGCAGTTCCACGGGGGGAAATTCTATTAGTTGTTGCTTTGTAGAATATCTGAAGCCAAGTCTGAGCTGACAATTACAGATTAGAAGGATAGCACTCCACAGTGTAAGTTTACTTTAAAAGCAGACAAAGTCTGGGGTCTAATTCCCAAGTACCATGTTGTGTAGAATCAGATGGTTCCTGCTTTTTTTGTAAATCCCATCCTGGGCCTGTCCATCACTTCCTGCAAGTCTGGCTGTTGTGTCAAGCAAAACCCAGAGGTGCTGCAGGGAGTTTGAAGCTTGTACTCATTTTTCCAGATGCTCAGAAAAAAAGTCAGCAATGCTTTCTTAAGAAAGTGTCACAACTTCTGGTATTAACAGAAAGAAGTACTGGGCAAAGAGCAAATGGTTTTCATAAATTAAAAAAGAATCCACCCAGAGGAGGATCGAGGAATGGGAGCAGGGTGCTAGGCTGGCTGTGTACAAGTGGGGCAGGATTTGGGCAAAAATATCACAGCTTTGATTCCCTGAGGCAATGAAGAATTGACATTAGAGAGAAGCCAACAATTTCTGGGAATAACTGTCATAAAATACTGCCACGTCCCTCCATTCCAAAGGTGATTCAAGGCCCTGCTTTGACAGACTTCCCTTGCCCACCTCACTTGTACTCTTCTTCAAAACCACCCAGATTTTCCAGCAGGCGTCACTTACCATCATACTTGGCCAAAACTGCCTGGACATCTGCATAAGCCTGTAACTCCAGAAGGGCCTCTAGGAGGTTTTCGTGGATATTCAGCATACTGAGAAGTGGAAATTCCTTCATCAACTGCAAATCAGTGAAGAGAAATAAATTATATCTACAATTGCAGTTGAATCACTGAAATACTTAATAGAAATCAGTATAATAATCTAGGAATTTTTAATGGTCTGCTGTCTCAGAGTGTAAGAAATCGGCATGGAGGCAGCATGAAAAGAACAGCCTCCAATAAATGATGTGCAAATCTCATGGGAAAATAATTCAATTAGACTAATTATGACGCCTAGGAAAACGTGACTGAAAACAATGGTTAACTCAGGGGTTTTTTTACTTTTACTTACATCTCTCATCATTTTTACTGCTTCTCGTATCCTTCCAAGTTTCCTGGCACACATAGCTAGTCTCCTTTTCACATACACCAATACATTGGTGTCTCTTCCTGATTACAAAGACAAAAAAATATTACTCTACCTGTCTCAATCCTTACCTCTCCTAATTATAGCTTCAGTTTTACATTTCTGCTCACACAAACCCAAGAGTTCATGTGATTCAAAGTCCTTACTCAGCTGTGCTTCGTGCTGGGGGCTCTGAGAATGGCAGTTCTGAGATTTCCTGTAAATCATTTCTCCTGCTTTCAGAGCCTGCTTGAAATATTTCTCAGCATCCACAATGGTTGTTGCTTCTTCCTCAGCCAGGAGGACATAGGCAGTAGCACAACTGAAATAAGAGAAAAACCTACTAGTCATTTTGAGGGAGAAAGTTCAGCATTTTTAGTAAGTGTTAGAAGCATAAAAAATGGGCAAGATTCTCTTATGTTTAAGATGCAAGCACTGACAATATTAAAATTTCAAAATATTGACTTGAGTTCAAAGGGGGAGTGACAGGAAAAAAGAAACCTTTTCCATTTTACAGTAAAAACCACATACACCCCTCTCATTTCGAGAAAAAGCTAAGGAATAAATTGTTAAAGCAAGATAAATTGTTTTTCTTGAAACTGTAAAAATGGTCTGCAATTGTCTGGAAAGGCTTTTCACTTGGTTTGCATTTTCAAAACCAGGAGGTTTTAAGACATTTTACGCAAAAACGACACGACAACAAAACAAAGCAGATCACAGTTGTGTGTGAAATTCTTTGGTTTATGCTACAGAGTATTTTTAAATCCTTGACAAGAGCGGCATCTGTGAATTCCAAATACAGTTCTACCACGACACCATCTCTGAAATATATTATCTTATATTCAATTATGATCATTCCATACCTGAATAAGATTTCTCATTTGTTATTGCCACTAACAAACATTTCAAGAAAAAAAAGGCAGCACAAAAGATGTTTTTTGTAGAATAGTTCAATACTTCCAGACAACTTAGAGCCCCGTGTGCAATTCCCAGTCTAAAGAGTCCCCCATAAGCATCCAGAGCTTTGCTAAAAGTGATTCTTTAAACAAAGAAACTGACAGTGTGCTCGGTCTCCTTTCACTTAATCCTTCACATTAAAATTACAGCAACTGAAGTTAAAAACTTACTCATTGTTCAACTCTAGAGCCTGATACGCTGCTTTAATCCGGGCCTGCGGGTTCCTCTCTCGCCACGCCTTCTGCATAACTGTAAAAAAAACATGGAAAGGCTGGTGAGGGACATGGGACACCTGTGAAAGATCTGGGAGCCACTGGAGGCCACTCTGGCTGCTTGGAGCCCACTCTAATTAAACATTCCCATCCAGCCTGAAAATTCCTGTTGGCTGTACGATTGCTACAAGGAAGAACAAACGAGTGTTTGAACTTCAGCCTGTTCCTACCACAAGCATCAAATTCTTGCAATGGCTCATTACGCCCCAAATTTAGTTTAAGAAAGCAACACCAGCAGGAAGATTCCTCACTGACCATTTCAGAACTCCTACACAGAGCACAGAAACAGCTTACATAACCAGGCAGATGTACAATTTCTAAATAGCTACAGATTTTCTGGAAACATTTCCCAAGACTTGTTGAAAGCTTGGCAGGAGCAATTGTTAAACACAGGTTCTTGCATAGACCTGCACAGAACTTTAATTTGAGCTTTCAAACAGAACTTCAAAGAAAACAGTGATGGAGTAAGTGGTGTCTTGCACAGGTAGAGTTTTGTACTTAAAGATGAAGCTGGCCAGAGCAGCTGTGGCTGCCCTGGATCCCTGGCAGTGCCCAAGGCCAGGCTGGACAGGGCTTGGAGCAGCCTGGGACAGTGGAAGGTGTCCCTGCCCATGGCAGAGGGTGGAACTGGATGAGATTTAAGGTCCTTTCCAACCCAAACTATTCTGGGATTCTGTTCCATGATTATTTTTAGACAACTGTCAGACCACAAAGGGTTAACAATCTCTTTTTAAATTCACAAAGCACATTTGAGTGGCATCACATGGCAGAGTCAATTCAAGATATACTCCAGGGAACAAGTAAAACAAGTGAAATCCATTCAGAAGCGTCTTTTGAACTACAACTTGAATGCAAAATTATTTCAATGCAATGACGCTAAACCCCTCCCCATCGTGCTTCCATTTCATAAAACTGGAAAACACAAACTGAAAACCAACTTCTAGGAAAACAACAGACTTGGAGCTACCATTTTCTGTGCAGGATTATTAACCTTCACACTAAAAACCAGTTCTGAAAGAACTCCAAAACGTTCATGGAGTTCTATATCTGGCCTATCTCAAGGACGATAAGAAAACTGAAGAATCTATACATGTTTCTTTTGGAACAAAACCTCCTGCTGTCAAGCAAGAATAACGTGGAAAAATATTTGAGTTTTCTTTCGGAAACAAAATATTAGTCTTGGCTCAGCAAGCGAGACAATTCACTCCCTTTTTTTGAAATAAAAACACATCTTTCATATCAAACATGTCACAGCCAGCTGACAAGGAACACCTCCGGAATGAGACAAATTGACAATAATTCACACCCACACTGACAATAACCAGGTAAAGAACATTTTCTGCACTAAACATGTGGAACACAAGGAAAAAAATCTGGAGCCTGCACTATTCATTACTATGGTTTAAATGAGACCACATTTTGGCTGTTGAGAATATAATCCAGGTTTGCAATATCGTGTTAATTATTTGAAATGTGTGTGATCTTAAAAAATGTCAGGACCCTGACAAGCACTGGAGTTGTACAGAATGCACAACATGAAACAACACCTTTCCACTAAATTTCAAGGTCAGGGGGCCTGAAGCAGCCTGGGACAGTGGAAGGTGTCCTTGCCCAGGGCAGGGGCGTTAACTGGATGGGCTTTAAGCTCCCTCCCAACCCAAACTACTCTATGATCCTCTACATCTATTAAACCTCTTTAGTACTTGAGAGATGCCACAGTTTCACAAAGTATTCGACACGATAACCTGCACTGCTTTGAAGCTGACTAAAAACACACATTTGGCACTGCCTCACACTCACACACCTTACCCAGACATCAGTACCTGTGTCTGAAGGCCGAAGGGCATCCGTGTCACACGTGAAAAAGGTTTGATGATCTTGAGCAGACAAATTCATGTCATAGTAAGTAAGAGGCTCCTTCCCAGTCACCCACAGGTACCTAAAACAGCAGAAATTTTACTAAGAGGCGTTCCTAGTAATTAGCAATGCTAATAACAAGGGAGTATCTGATGTGCCTAGTGCAAAAAAAATCCGTAACAAAAAGTTACTAACACAAAGTTTCAAGTACTGCTGTTCAATAATCTGTAAAGCTCTAAACAACTTGGGAACTGGCTTCCTAGAAAGCAGTTTTTCCCATGAAGTAATGCTAGGAGACTTACAATATAGTTTAATAAAAGAGAATTTAGATTGAGAATCACTCTCAGCCTCTGAAAAAGAATTTTTTTTCCTACGTTACTCTCAAAAAAGCCCTGATGTTACAGTAATATTTCTGTTCTTAACACTGAAACTGCCAAAGCTTGGCTTGCTGCCTTTTAAACACAGAGTTGGTATCAATCACCTCTATAATATTGCAGGTCTCCAGCTGTCTCCTGACATTACCAGTGCAAGCTCTGTGAAAAAGTCATGTGCATGCCCTCGAATAAATTTAAAAACATGCAGTGGAAAACAGGACAATTAATACCTGCTATACTCTGCCCCTCTGAAAAGATTGAGAGGATTTCGCCACACTTTGCACTCTGAGGAATAAATGAAAAAAGTACTTTTTAAATTAAAAGCATAGGAAGTATTACCTTGGTGTTAAAATGCAGTGATACAAAAGCAGTTGTGCTTTCAAAAGCATCTTTAATTTACTATTATGCAATCATCATCTTCATAAACTTCTGCTATTCCATAAATATTTTTGCTCCCCAACATTGCTCGGGGTACAAAAGCACAGGGTGGGAAGATTAAGCAATGCATGTGCAGTATTTACCTTGCACACATTTAGAACAGTAAATAACTAATGCTACTGAAACAGCTTTAGCTCAATTTATAACATTTTCTAAATCATATTTTTAACGATGAATGGTTTAGAGCAGAAAAACATTATTATTTAGCTTATTTTTACCACTATCAACAATCCACTTTGTAAGATGTGGGCTTTGTCCGTTTTTTACAAGCCAAAGCCATTAAAAAGCCACCTGGAAGCTTAAGGAAAGCTCCTGGGACACATGAGGAATCACCTGGCATGTTCTGCCTGCTGGTCTCATTCTCCCCCGCCGAGAAAGCTGCTGCGGCTGGGGGGCTGTTCTCTGCACCCCCGATCAGGGGCCTCAAATGGCTCACAGAAACCTGCTCAATGAAAGACGTGCCGTATTTTCGGAAGTGCCACCACTCAAACACCTGCCACGGGAGGAAAAAAAAGCACCAGAAGGTTCCTTAGGTGACACCGTCCCAGCAAACACGAGGGATGAAGAGCGTTCACAGCAAGTGCATCCCCTGGTAAATGATCAGGGATGGAACTTATCTCCATACAGAGTGACACTGAGGATCTGGTTTGGCCTGTGTTGTCATGCAGGATCACCCAAAGAACAGGAAAGAGAATGGAAAAAAACTCAGCAAAATTTTAGTCCAGTGTTATGTTCCTCCTCCCCAGGTCACTAGGGCAAGTCATAAACCCTTTCAGAAGTGCCTGTATAGGGAAACTGGGAACAGAAGCAAAAAACCATTATATCCTCCTTTTCTGGTGAGGCTATTTCAAGCTGTAGCCCTACCTGTAGTAACAAATTTGTAGTATTCAACACAGGTGTAGGTTTATTTCACAAAAGTAATCTAAAAGAATAAAGGATAAAATGACCCATTAAACTGAGACGTTCTGCTAACCAGAAAGAGAGGGGCTAACAAAGAGACATGGCTAAGTTAACAGCAACGACAGTCATTTGGCAGAAATTCTGGGCCAAAAATATCACCATCTCTTTTTGAAGCTATTAAAAACAATTTGGATCCTGTGCCTGGATCAGGTATTGGTCTCTTCTCTCTGGTGAGCAGTGGCAGGAGCCAAGGGAGCAGCTGGAGCCGTGTCAGGGGACACAAACCATCCTGGCATTCCGTACAAGTCCTCGATTTCTCAGACCCATGCAGTCCCAACACACAACACACACAGCAAAAGAGTTGCAACAATACATCAGAGAAGCTCCTTCCCAGCACAAAGGCACCCTCTAGAGTCTGATATTCATTCCCTTTATCCTTCATAAAGTCATCTAAGAGGTGCTAAAGTTGTTTAAAAAAATAAAAAAAGAAGAAGTGGACTACTTACAAATATCAGTCCAGATATAAAAGATGAAGTTACTGTAAGGGCAAAGTAGAATTTTGGAGTCAAAGTGCTTAAGAACACAGTCACTGTTGAGAGAAACAAAACCAAAGTCTTAATAAATAGGACTGAAAAACAAAAATAGCTCGTCTATTAAAGAATGCTGAATATCATGCAAATATATAGGATACTATAGCCCTAGCAGCTTTATAATGCTACAGTTAGGGGAATCCTCACCACCTATTATTTTGTTAATATTTCCCTGTGACATTCAATTTTTATATCCAACAACAACAAAAAAATCACTGTACATTTCTAGACAAAGCATCTTACTTTTTCACCCATACAGTGGCTGGTGGACCACAACAATTTAATGTATTATTTCACTTTAAGACAAAATCATCCCGTTTCAATGCAAATTCATATTCAGTGCTAACATACATTTTCCACAGGCCTCTCCCTCCTGCTATCGAGAGCACAAGGCAGGGAATTCAGTTACCTAGTGGTGCTCTGCCCATGGTTTGGACTCAAACTGCACATCAGCCTTGTCCCCTGCCACCAGGGCAGGCTGGGCAGGGACAGCGGCGGCCAGGACAGGGCTGCAGCCTGACAGAGCCCCAGGTGGGAGCTCGGGCAGCACTGGGACACTGCTGTGGCTGCTTCAGCTGCCCCAGGACTACCCAGTGCTCAGCCGTGTTCCCAGCTCTGGGGTTAGGTGACGAGCTCAGTGTGTCACTGAGAGACGGTGGGATTAGCACCACTGGGACAGACTCACTGAATCCGAATATCAATTAGTTAGGGAAAGACTTCATCGAGTCCAATCTGTCACCTGTTCCCAGCTTGGCAACAAGACCAGTGCACTGAGTGCCAAGTTCAGTCATTCCCTGGGTACCACGAGGGGTGGGGAATCCATCACCTCCCTAGGAAGCCCATTCCAATGCCTGACTACTTTTTCATGAAGAAATTCCCCCGATGTACGATCTGAACTTCCCCTGGCACAGCTGGAGGTCGTTTCCTCTTGTCCTGTCCCTGCTCCCTGGGCGCAGAGCTTAAACCCCCCCGGCTGTCCCTTCCTAACCCTACCCCAACCCTTCTTGCCAGGGAGTTGTAAAGAGCGAGCAGGTCCCCCTTGAGCCTCCTTTCCTCCAGGCGGAGTCCCCCCACTCCCTCGGCCGTGTCCCAGACCTTCCCCAGACCCTTTTCCTTCTCTGGACACACTCCAGCCAACGTTCCTCCTGGATGGAGGGTCCCAGACCCGGACACAGCACCGGCGGAGCCGCTCGCCAGTACCCAGCCCGGCGGGACAGTTCCTGTCCCGGTCCCACGGGATACACCATTCCCGAGACAGCCCAGGATGCTCGGGACGGCCGGGCCGAGCCTGCCCTGCCCGAACGCCCGGCTCCAAAGGCAGGGTCGGCCTCCCCCCGCCGCGCCATCCGTCCCCGCCGCCCTCACCGGCCGCCAGGCCGTCCCGGAGCCGCACCGGCACCCGCAGCACCGCGTACAGGAGCCCGAGCCCGGCGGCCGCGGCAAGGAGCCCGCGGGTCCAGGGCGTCGCAGCCCTCCGCCGCAGCTGCTCCCAACGCCGGAACGCCGAGGCCGCCCCGAGGCACGGCGGCCCGCGGCCGCTGCCACCGCTGCCGCTGCCCTCCGCCATAACCGCCGACGGGGCACGCTGGGACAGGGGCGGGACAAGCACCGGGGCGGAACTCCGCCAGCGCGGGCAGTCCGTTCACCGACTCCATCACCGTTGCTCCAGGGCGAAGCGCGGACCGATCGTCCCCCCCACACCACAGCCGGGATCCCCGGAGGCACTGGGACGCGGCAGGTCCGCCACCGCCGTGTTCCCGGTAGCGAAAAACGTGCCCGTTCCGATGATGGGCATCACGGCATGTGCCCGCAGCTAAGATGGCAGCAGCCGCGCTTCCGGTCTCCAGCTCCCGGACGTCTCAGCCCACGGGGCACGCCGGGACAGGACCGGGATGACCAGGACTGGGCTCCTCTAGCGTGGCCAGGCTGTTCGTCAAATCCATCACCGCCGCTCCGCCCAAGCACATCCCACACAATGACCGGGAGCCCCGACGGCTCGGGGAGACGGCGGCTCTGTCAGCCGGTACCGCGAGAACCCACCCGATGGCGGCAGTGCGGCATCTGCCCACAGTTAATATGGCGCCACCAGCGCTTTCGGTCCAGTGCCCGGCGCTCCCGGCATGCCCCGTGCGGGGCCGGGCACACAGCTGCCAAGATGGCGGACCTGGAGGAGCGAGTGTCGGATGAGGAGAAGGTAAAGGAAGGGGATGGCCATCCCTCCGCTGTGGGCTTGCGCCGCTGTCCCCGGGAAGGCAGTGGGTGGGGAGTGGTGAACAAGCTCGTCTAGTGCCAGTGTGCCAGCCTGCGGGTGCGTCGGGGCGGGCGGGTCCCCGACACCACCGGGCCGCCGCCGCCGCCCGGCGGAAGGACCAGCCGTTCCTTACGAGCGCCGCATCTTGCCTTCCGATTTCCTCGTTGCCTTCCGATTTCCTCATTGCCTTGGAGGCTGAGGCGTCTCGGCCAGTCGTTGTGCATGAAAATGGACATAGTCTCAGCTTAAACCAGGGGAGGTTTAGGTTGGACATCAGGAAACAGAAAGGGCGATTAGACATTGGTAGGAGCTGTCCAGGGAGGTGGTAGAGTCCCCATCCTTGGTCATGGTCAAGAAAGGAGTGGATGTGGCACCCAGTGCTCTGGTCTTGTGGACAAGGTATTCCAGAGCAGAATTGATACGGCCTTTAGAACATTCAATTTCAACTAACTCCATGTCTCACACAGGCAGAGAAGGATAACCTTAAAGGAGGATCTGAAAGAGAAACATGTAGCAAATGTTTACTGAGTATCCATTTTGTGACTATTTAGATGAGTCTAGAAATTTATATATGTTGATTTTTTAAGTCTGAGTTTACCAGTACTTTAAAGTAAAGCAAAAAACCTAAAAACATCAATTAAGCAACAAAATGAATTCATTCCATCCTCCAAGCGTCACTCCTTTATGGGCATATTTTAGGTGAGAGATTCATTTTTCAGACAGGCTGGAAGAGCTGGGGGTACCCAGTCCAGAGAAGGCTCCAGGAAGACTTTAGATCTCCTTCCAGCACCTAAAGGGGCTCCAAGAGAGCTGGGGAGGGACTTGGGACAAGGGTCTGGAGTAACAGGACAGGGAACGGCTTCCCAGTGCCAGAGGGCAGGGCTGGATGGGATTTTGGGCAGGAATTGTCCCCTGGGAGGGTGGGCAGGCCCTGGCACAGGGTGCCCAGAGCAGCCCTGGATCCCTGGCAGTGCCCAAGGCCAGGTTGGATGAGGCTTGGAGCAGCCTGGGATGGTGGAAGGTGTCCCTGCCCATGGCAGGGGATGGAATGGGATGGGCTTTAAGGTCCCTTCCAACCAAACTGGTCTGTGATTCTGTGATTTTCTTTTAAGTTCCTCTGAAATCTCCCCCGTTCTGCTCAAGTTCGTTCTGCTGCTGTTTCGCTAGTTTAGACTAACGGCTGAGCAGCTTCCCTTCCCCTCAGACACTTTCCCCATTTTAGAAGCAGGAAGTTGATGCTGCAGAGCTGAAGTGGCACCTGAAATGGCCCCAGGGGCCAGGAAATGGGGCAGGTTGCAGAAAGTCCTATTTTGGTGTTTCTGCAGAGGAGCATCCTGACACCGCCCGCCAAGAAACCAGCTCTGAAAACCAACAACCCTTCAAGTGCTTGACATTTCAAATGAATCACTCCCCAGCCTGTTTCCTGCACTCCTGATTTTAACAGTTGGACTGAAATGTTTTGTATTTTACTGATCTGTGAGAGTCAGGGCAAGGGATAATTATCCAAGTGAACACTTCCCACTTCCGGCCTTTGCTTTGTTCAGAACTGGGTTGGTAATAACATCTGATTGAAGTGCAGAGACCTTTCTGTGTTAGTTTAATTTTGTTCATCCTTCCAAGTGAGAGAATATGTGGAAGACTGTAAAAATCTCTCACGTAACCTTTGGGGTTTTTTTCTGTTTGTTTGTTGTTTCTTTTCCCCGTAAGGGTTTCCTTATGAGCATCCATCGATCTAAAGTTCAGCCTATGAAAACAGCGACCTCTTTTGCAAGGGTTCCATGTTCTTCAGCCACAAAATTATAATAGATAATAGTTAACAGATAACATATAATTTATTGCATAAATTTATAACAGATTAAATTTTGTAGCTTTTCAGAGGCCTGGTTTTGCCATATGTTGAAGCACCTTATAAAAGAGTTTCTGTTCCTCTGGGGAGTTAATTTGCAGGGTGTATTCCAGTGCTGTCTTCCCACTGAGAGACATCCCAGCATTAGTGGTGGAGGCTTGATGGAGCTTTAGCACAGTGATATTCTGTGCTGTGCTCACGGCTGTACTTGCTCAGAAAAGCACAGGGTGTCCTTGCAGAAATCTTTCAACCCTTTTGGGCTGGACTCTGAGCAAAGTCCACTGAGGATACAGAGCAGCAGGGTCTCTCTAAACTACTGCCAGGCTCTTTTCATCACCACACAAATTTCTGACAGTGAAATTTGACAATATTGTGGCAGCAATCTGTCCTAATTCCAGCTCTTTAAATGGTGAAAGTTTCCAAACAGTTTTAAGAGCTCCGTTTTTAGAATTGCTGTGTACTTACCAACCTAAAACCAGAATATTAAGAGAAAATGGTTTTATGTCCTGCATCGTATTAATTACGCAAGATACTGTCTTTTTAATGTTTTCTTTGTTTTGCTTAATTACTTCAGGCACAAAGAAGGTACATCTATATTTTGAAATCATTGCTAATTTAGAAGACAATCTATTTTTATCTGCAGCTCAGTCCAGTTAAGGCAGAGTTGTTACTTGATCCTGTTGAAATAAGGCAGCTACCTTTTGTTTGGAAAAGTGTTTATTTCTTTTTGTGGCTTGCTTTAAATTATTACGTGACAAACAATACAAACAATTTTTAATTAAAACAGGGAAGACTGTTGAGAGAAGAGAGTTATTTCCAGCTCTGGTGATAACTCAGGTGAAGCAGTTGGATACATATACACAATTCTTTGTTTTGCTGTTCAAAACAAAAAGTAGAAAGTAGTCAGAGTTGGAATGAGCAGTTCTGCAGTCACTTTCAATAAATGTCTTTTTAGACCTGAGAGCTCATTGGTCAGCTTTGTTAGCTGGGCTTATCAGAGGAAATGGGACTTTTTATTATTCTAAGGGAGAGGTTTCATTTTGTGACATTTCCTCTTTCATTCCTTCCAAGAGCTTTCTATTCCCTTTGGTCCTATAAAAGCCATAAAAGATTTGATAATGAAAGCCATAAACTCCAACTAAGTCCAAGAGAATCAATACCTGACCACCTAAATTCTAACGGTGCAAGACACGTATATTGGATTTCGGAACACGTTGCAGTTTTATCACACTTTTAGAAGAGATGGGGAGGGGTCTTTTTTCCAGATTCAGAGTTCTTGGACATTGAAAGTTGGCCTTTTCAGTTATTGATGCCTTCATCATCACAGTTCCACGTGCCTTCATAGAATCCCAGAATGGTTTGGGTTGAAAGGGACATTGAAGATCAGCCAGTTCCACCCCCTGCCATGCACAAGGACACCTCCCACTAGACCAGGCTGCTCCAGGCCCTGTCAAGCCTTGCTTTGAACACTCTTACAAGACTATTTCTGTCTTGACAATGCATGCCTGGATTGCTCCCTAAATCTGCCACTTTCTGTCACTCCAGAGTTGGTTTTGTTGGTGAATTGCTTCAATACGTGTGAACTCAGTAAAGTATCTTTTGTCTTTAATTGTAGGTGCGTATAGCTGCAAAATTCATCACTCATGCACCCCCTGGAGAGTTCAATGAAGTATTCAATGGTGAGCAATTAAGGGAAAAATGATCTCTGGTGTTTTCTTCACGTTTTATCTATTATAAAAATCTTAGGCTGTGTCACACCATACTGCTTTTAAGGTTAGTGGCTGGGGAAAACATGCAGTCCTTCTGGACTACTTCTGCTTACTGAAATTATTTAATCATTTTAACATTTGCATTTGTACACTTGAAAACAAAGGGAATAAACAGAAACGTGTGATCAGAAAATCCAGTAACACACCTGAACCCTTTCTCCTCCAGATGTCCGGTTATTGCTGAACAATGACAATCTTCTCAGGGAAGGAGCAGCACAGTAAGTAGTAAGACTTCAAACACAAGTCAAATTCTGTTGTTTTCTTACACCCATCATTCTGTGACAAAGAAAAATACCATTTGCTGTATTCAGAGCAATTTTCTGTAATTCCTTACCCCACCTAACAAAATCTATCCTGAAAGGCGTGGATGATTCTTTTTAAAAGTCCTAAATTGGAATTTGTGCTGTATAAAACTGACAGGAGGGCACTCTGCCAAAGAGTTTAACTCTGCAGCAGCAGCAGCAATGTCTGATCATGTTGAATCATCCGATTTATAAAATGAAGCCTGAAATTCTGAATAATCCATAGCCTAAGTTTAGAAAAAGAATTGCCCTCAAAAAAAAGTGTTCAAAATTTGTTGTTTACTTCCACAGCTTCATCAGAAGGTGCTTAAAGGTTACACATACAAGCTTTTGGATGCTAAGATCTGTTTCAGGCTGGGTGACATGTCAGTCAGCAAGTCTTTACATGAGAGAATTGTTGTAGATATTCGTCTCTTCATTTGTTTACCTTGCTGCTGTGTAAATTGTAGTTGGGGTGTTCCTGTTTTACCTTGGCTTGCTCACATTGCCCCAGGCTACCTGCTGTTCTACTTTTGAACTCTATATTTTCCTGGTCATCACTAAACAAACCTGCTTTTAGACCTGGGGTTTGTGGCTACCTACAGTAAAAGGAATTGAAAAATCCTTTAACAGTGCTTGTGTGTGTATTATTTGCCCGAATAAGTTAATGTTTACTGTGATATAATCACACATTGTACTTATTCTGGAGTCAAAATAAATGTGCACGTGCAGCTAAAGTTCATGTTCTTTTTGATCCTCCACAGTGCATTTGCACAATACAACATGGATCAGTTCACTCCGGTGAAGATAGAAGGGTACGATGATCAGGTAAGAGGAAACTTTGTACACCTGAGGTTTGTATTACTGCACTGTGAAAAGGCAATAAAAATAAAAACGTTGTTTCATCAGGATGTTGGCTCACAGGTCGACATCATCAGCTGACTCACTGGTTCTGCTCACAAGGTGCCACCCCTTCTCCTTCCCCCACACATCATTATAATGACAAATTTTCTTCTGTAAGAACAAAGCATAACTATTCTCTTTAAGTTCCGTGTGGCACTACTTAGTAAATCCAATTCATTGTTCTTTAAAGCTCCATGCTGAAGTCACTGGAATTTTACTTAAGAGTATGAATGATTAAAGATTACTGTCTATTTAAAGCTCACTTACAAAACCTTGCGTTGCTACTTGCTTACAGTTCCTACTGACAATTGATAGTAGATTCTTAATAGTTTGTTTGGTTTATTTTCTGCAGTTTTAATCCATTCCCAGCTACCCTAAAAACCAAACTATAGCTTTGTTTACACCAAATCATCAATTTGGTGTAGTGATTATACTTAACACCATCCAGTCTATACCAGCAAAACAAGTTGTTTCAGGGCTTTTTTAATTTATTTTTTTTTTAGAACAAACACCAAGAGAAGCCAGAAAGCTGCCTGACCATCTGCTCTGTTCTCTGAGCCAAGCCCTGACCCAGCTTTTCTGGTGTCCCAGATATGTTTATGGGAGGCATATATTAAGAGGGCTGTTCACAGAAATAGCTTTGATGAGAAGGTTACAGTACAGCCTGCAAAAGAAAAAAACACACCCCAAGAAAGTCAATATTTGGGAAGCCAGAGAATTAAGGTGGAAAAGAAAAAAGGGAATGTGCAATGATGCTTTGCTGTGTGCTTTAGTTGGTGTATTTTAGAAGTAGTCAGGTCTATGTACCCTTCTTGCCCAGCAGTGGAGCTATTACAACACGGAACATGGCAATAAATGGTAGATTTCAGAGTAAAACTCTCTGTTTCCTTTAGAAATGAAGAAGGAAAACAGGTAAGATAATTTCAAAGGCAAAGCAAGCTGCTTCTATTGTAAGGATAGCCAATTTTAAGCCAGATATATACATTATTATAGTTCAGCCTTTTCTGGGACACAAGTCTAAGTGCAGTATTACTGTGGAGAGCAGGGAGTTATCTTCAGCCTCACAACAACTACTTATTTAAATTATTACTGAAAACACTTGGTTTTCTTTTCTGTGATCTTATAGGTCAGTGAAAACCTATTGTAACACTGATATGCAAGTAGGGAAAAATGCAAAATAACACATCTACAGCAGCCTAAATGTATCATCATTTCAACTTCTTTTACAGGTTTTAATTACAGAACATGGTGACCTGGGCAATGGCAGATTTTTAGACCCAAGAAACAAGCTTTCTTTTAAGTTTGATCACTTAAGGAAAGAAGCAAGTGATCCCCAGCCTGAGGACACAGAATCACCTTTAAAACAATGGAGAGATGCCTGTGACAGTGCACTGAGAGCCTACGTCAAAGATCATTACCCCAATGGCTTCTGCACTGTTGAGTATCCATCTTGTTTCCCTGGAGGTGCATTGCTCTGAGTCAGTCAGTGCTACAGCAGACTCTGCTGGGCAGAGCTGTTGGAATTCTCCATCCTCTCTAGCATTTTGGGTGGCTTTGGAATGACGTGTTCCAAAGAGGGTGCAACTGTCTTGGTGTGCACACAGAGGTAAAGGTGGGTTAGAGCTTTTTCATAGGCGTGACTGCCAAGCACCTTCACACCTGCCAGGAATGAAATGGCTGCCAGGGGAGGTGTTGGACAATGTAACTCGTGGTGCATGTTCCCACTGAGATACCACCACAGCACCCTGCAAAGAACAGAGTTAACACGTGTTAAAGAACAGAGATTAAGAATGGCTTTCCTTAGCTCTTGGGCCTTTTTAACTCTTTTTCTAAATACAGGTTTATGGTAAATCTATAGATGGACAGCAGACAATTATTGCCTGTATTGAGAGCCACCAGTTTCAGCCCAAAAACTTCTGGTAAGATTATTTCAACGTAGTGTGGTTTTTTTTCCCTTTGCCTGGTTCCTCAAACCAACCCATCCTCTAGCTCTGACACAGTGTGAAGGACAGGGAGTTTTGTGCTTCCCAAGAAGTTATTTTCTTTCTATAGTCTGTTTTCCTTGCAGCCCCCTTGGCACTTAGCAGAACTCTTCCAGTGACCTGTCCAGAGGAAAAGGCATTAACAGAGCTGGAGAGATACTCCTTTACATCTCTGGGAGCTTCTTTGTACTGAAGCTGCATTATAGTCAGCTGGGCTGCAGAAATTTAGCTACCTGCCATCTAAAGCACTAAATCCCATGTGGCATTGGTGTTAAGACAACATCAAAAATGACTTGCTCATTAATTTGGTTCTTTTTGCCGTTAGAGCTTCTTGGAGATAGTTTTTCATGCTTTGATTGCTTTTAGGAACGGGCGCTGGAGATCAGAATGGAAGTTTACCATCACGCCACCAACAGCTCAAGTGGCTGCAGTGCTCAAAATCCAGGTGAGTTATTTTTCATGGCAGTAACAGGAGAAACTGCATCTCTTACACAAATGCATTTGGCTCAGAATGAGGTGCTGAAATGCAGCAGAGATGTCCCTTCTCATGTCAGGATGTTATTAAACTAAACAATTCAAAAAATTAATTCTTAAATCTAGAATTTCAGGAGTAGTCTCAGATCTTGCCTGTGGTTTATTATGCAGCATTACCTTATAGGCCTCCACTTTGCTTCACTTTATAGGGCTAAAAAACTCTACCTTGAGTCTTTTATTATTGCTCTAGGCGTTTACTGATTGACATAATCTTGAACAGAACTGACAAAAATTAAACCTTTTAGAAAATCCATCCTGCATTTAGTTTCCATGTAAGCAGTGAAGACTGGCACAATGCTCTAGTGTGTGATTTTAGTAGCGTTTGGGGGCTCAGGAATTGTGGAGTGAGTGGTCGTGATGAAACCTGCATTCTGTCTTTTTCTCCAGGTCCATTACTATGAAGATGGCAACGTCCAGCTGGTTAGTCACAAAGACATTCAGGACTCTGTACAGGTGTCAGTAAGTATGATAAAAGATCTTTATGATAAGCAAATGTTTTATTCCTTAAACAGCTCATGAACCATGCACTCCCATGACTGCATTCTCTTGACTTGAAAGTAATTTTAGGGTGAACAGTCAATGTGTTTAGAATCACGTGGGAATACCAGATTCCCAATTGCTTAAAATTCAGTTTTACTAGAAAGTCCCTATTGAAAAGCTTCTCTTGGAAGTCTGGGTTAAAGAGGACAGAATCTGCTTTTCTATCTGTGTGCAAGGGAAAGGAACAGTAAGAGATATACACTAAGAGAAATTAAGAAATCCTCTAGTATGGTAGAGGGAGCAACAGCAGCTCATTTTACCATGAAGGTGCACTTCCTTTTTGCTCACTAGGGTGCAGCAGCACTGTTCCAGTTTGGAGCACAAGCGCTAAGTATGTAGTAAGTGAAAGGAACCCAGCTACAACCACGAGGCACAAGCTGATGATGTTACCCACTTTATCTGTACTCAGCCTGTCATCTGAGAAGAAATCTATTGTGTAGCTTATGTAAGTTGCTCTTAAACATACTAACTTTTTTTTTCTCCTTTGCAGAGTGATGTCCAAACTGCTAAGGAGTTTATTAAGATCATAGAAAATGCAGAAAATGAGTACCAGGTAAGATCAGTGGTAGTTAAATAAACCATAGAATCATATCAGTCTCCATGTGCAATTAATGGAAACATGGAGAGCTGACCTCTGGTTCTGTTCCTGGCTTAATCTGGTATTGACTGTAAGAATTGCTTAGAAAAGGACAGTAGTATTTGTTTAAACAGTGTAGTTATAAAGCTGTAAAGTTACAAAGGTGAGTTGTAATAAACTATCAGGTTTGCTGTATGGTTTTTTTTAAAGGGTTACAAATGCTACCTGGAACAAGCATGGGAGGGGAGTGGGTGAGTTGATGTATTTTCCTCTGTGACAGTTAAGAATACTGAGGAGGAGATTTGTGCAACAGCTTTTACATTGTCCCAGCCTGTGTGCAAGGAGACTGGAAAGAGAGAAGTCAGTGAAAGGCCTGAGGAGATGCTGCTACATTACAGGGGAGGGGAATAGAAAGCCTTTGACTTGTACACACACTGATGACTGCATTATTAATTTAGTTAACAGTGTGCCTTACACCTTATAGAGAGGAGCTGGTGGCTTTAACACTGAGTTGAGCTTTCTCATAGTGTTTTGTGGGTGCCCTAACCAAATCTGCTTGCCCTTGCAGACAGCAATCAGTGAAAACTACCAGACTATGTCAGACACCACTTTCAAAGCCTTACGCCGGCAGCTGCCCGTCACCCGCACCAAGATCGACTGGAACAAAATCCTCAGCTACAAGATTGGCAAAGAAATGCAGAATGCTTAATGCAGAATCAAGGAGATGTACGAAACGTTCGTGTGAAAAAAAAAAAAAAACAAAAACAAACAAATGTGGTCCTATGCCAAGTAGATGGTTTCTAAACCAGAGAAGCATTTTTTAGGGCTTTCAAAGTTAACAGGTTTTCTAGCCTGAGAGGGAACCGTGGAACAAATAGTTGTCTTTATGTTTTGTGTTTCCTGCCACATAAACTCCCTGTTGTAGCTGCATTTAATAGGTCATTTAAATTCAGCCATTCATGGCCCAGAAGTATAGCTGTTTTCAGTCACTGGCTGGAAAACTTCCTAGCTGGAAAAGCCCTATTATTACCCAGGAGAGGGTGCAGAGCATTCCCTTCACCTGTATCCAGCACTCCAGGTATCCAGTAAGTTTGTCAAACCTGCCAAGAGCTCACAACGCTGCAAGACACAGTAAGTGCAAGGCAGTGAATCCTCGTGTATCCTTGTTCCCAGCCTCCACAGAGCAGATGCCTGCAGGCTTAGATTTTACTGTAGAAAATGAGTTTACAGGATCCTTTACAGAATTCCCTACTGACCCAGCTCTTCCAGGGATGTAACTTTTTTTTTTTTTTAATCTGAAGATTTGAGCCATGTTCCCTAAAAGTGAACATCTTTTTTTCTCCTCTCTCTCGTGTACGTACGGTTACCAGACATGTGCATTTTTACAGAACTACAAGATGAGTCTCTGCTGATCCACAAGGGCTGGATGGTGATTAAAAATGCAAATGTCTACAGAATAATAGGTATGTTGTGCTTTAATGCTTTGTGGCAGGTTCATAGATTTGTATCACAGGTGTATGGATGGATAGTGTACAAAATAAATAAACTTGCACCAAAGTGAAAGAAAAAATCCTTTCCATTTGTCTCAGTCGTGGACAGTTTCTTTTCATGCTTACAGAGAGAAGATGAATCTTCTGCATGGTTGCCCTGCATTACTATTTCCCCCCTCTTAACATCAATATTAGCAGTCACAACAGTTTCTCTGAAGGGGAGGACGAAGAAATACACACGTGCCTTTCTCAGATCTTGGAACATGGATTCACTACAAAGTGAACCTCCTTTGGTGAACTCCCTTTGCTTTGTTTGCACTTGGTTATCACTGGGCACCTTGCAGCTTCTGGTTTTTAAACTGGCTCACGTCTTCTAGTTTTTAAATACATGAAGAAGGGTCAGGAAGAGAGGAGTGGGGTTACCTGCACATTACACTTCAGGTTTTGCACAGTAACACCACAAAGTAAGTGTTTTATCCTTTGTGAGTCTCATCTAAATAAAATATATTTGTATTTGCTGCTGAAACTGACACTTCATCCCTCAGGCATCCTCCCTATCAACCAGTCTAGTGCAAATAGACCAGTCTTTGTTTAAAGCCATTTGTCTGTTATTTCATGGTCTCTCACTCCTGTTAATTCCTGAAGGCTAGGAAGTGGTGTAGTCACCCTCCCTTGAAAGTGTTCAAAACATGAATGTTGCACTTGAGGACATGGTTTACTGGTGAACAAAGTTGTGGTGCTGGGTTGATGGTTGGACTTTAATGATCTCAAAGGTCTTTTCCAACTTTAAAAGTTTGGCAGTTAAGGCTGGGATGGTATCACTCCAAACCCGTGGTGTTGCTCCCACCCTGGTATACAGACACAGGAACTGGAGGGCTGAGCTTCCAAATTAAAATAAAAACAATCACAGAGCTTTAATGCAGCTTCTCACCCTGGAAAAAAAGGCAGCAAGGAGGTAATTCCACATATCCTTAGTGTCTTTAACACCTACCTCAGACATTCCTGGTCATACCCTACACGGGACAAAGCAGGTTTTTTTGGAGGGTTTGCACAGTGCTGTGCATGGAGCTACTCAAGGAGAGTTTGTTAAGAGGTTTCTGCCTAGGGCAGCACACAGGGGAGATGAAAGGTTGTATGTGCCTCAGGTGCTGTGGGCTGCGGCCCTGCATCCATCCAGGAAATCGCTGCAGCAATTCCAAGTATGTGAAGCTGAAGCAGGGCCCAAGATAACACTCTGCACACAACAGCTTTTATCTGCCTCAAGGCTAGTCCTCTCCTGCTCCCTGGTTACACCGGAGGCAATTCACCGCCCGTGTTCCAGCCTTAGGAGCGTTTCTATCTCTTTGTCCTTCTCCAAATCGTCAGCTAATCATCCTTGAGACTGACTCGTTCCCTGCCTGCCCCTTCTCCCCCGTCAGCCTTCTGTACCGCAGGCTCCGCCGTCCCACTCGCAGCCTCTCCACTTTCCCGGTCCGGGCGGGCGGGTCCGTTCCGCGCCTTTCGCTTTCGTTTCTTCCTGCGTGACCAGCCCGGGCTCGGCCCGGCCCAGCCCGTCACAGCCCGTCACAGCCCGGCTTAACCTGGCACTCCTCGACGCGGCACCGTCCCAGCGCGGCTCGGCTCGGCTCGGCTCGGCTCAACCATGTCGCAGTTCACCGTGGCGGAGGCCAGTTTTTGGGGGTCTCAATTCGTGCAGTTTTTGCAGGACACGGGCCGGAAGGAGGTGAGCCTGCGGGAGACGCTGCGGACCATCTACAACCAGGAGTTCCGGGGCAGGTGAGAGCCCTCGGTCGGACCCAGGCAACATTACCTGGGACAGGTCCCTGACCAGCATCTCCCAATCCCCGGGTCAGCATCCCCAGTGCCTAGCCAGCTTCACTGCTTCCCAGCTCATCACTGGGGTCCCCAAGCTCCTCTGTCTCAACCAAAGCCCTGCTGGGGATGATCCCCAGCTCCATGGGCCCCCAGCAGCTGCCTGGGGATGGCCTTGGACACCCACTGCCCGCCAAACTCCCCCACCTCACCCTGCTGACACCAATCACACTGGCCCTTGTGCAATATCACTACTGTTAATCATTGGCAAAGCCAGGGTTCAGTGCACTGGTGGGACTGGGAAGAGGTACCTGAAGGGTCATCACTTCTGGGACCACAGTGGCTGTGCCTTAGCAGAGCCACCATCTGTGCCAGCTCAGCTCCTGAGCACTAGCATGGATGGGGACTGTGCGGCTGTGACAAGCTGGAATGGCTGTGGCATAGCTGGAACAACAATGGCACAGCACGAAATTGCTGGAGCAGCCAGCAGGGATGTGAGATTTGCACAGGCCAGTGGGAAGCCCAAGTTCTTCGTCTCCTGGAGTAGAGGGGACCTGCAGCCTCACTGTCCTGCTTCATCTTCCCGCTTGCCTCACCTTAGCTGCCCGTGCCCATGGCAGCCAAGCCACACTCTCCCACACAAACCTTCTCCCCTGTGTCCGCAGGACTGACACAAAGACACCCAGGTTTTCCAACATCTTGTATGCACTGAGAACAACCCAGCAGATTCAGGTGCGCGGGGAAGTGGTGAAATTCAAGGTGAGTTCATGCTGGGGCAGTGCCCACTAGGACTGGCTCCTCAGGAGCTCCCTGCAGGATCCCAGGGCCAGGCTGATTTCTGGCTGCTCCTTGCAGGTGAAGACTCAAGTGGTGGTGGCAGACCAGTACCGGAGACCCAGAAGGAATGCACAGACATCTGTGTCCACGTCTGCCTCAGGACAGCAGCCCAGCTCCACTCCACAAATGCCCCAGATCTACGGCAAGCAGTGGTATGGCTGGCAGCACCCTGCCCTGGCGTGGCCCCTGGATCCCCCACCCCGACTGGGAAAGCCTGACCCTCCCTCCCCACAGGGCTAAGCTCATTCGTGGGAAGCACGGGGTAGAGATCGTCTCAGACTATGACCAGGGTGATGGGAATATCCGCTTCCCTGTGGTGCCGGGTGAGCCTCGGACAGTCACTGTCCTGGTGCAGAACCGCGGGACAGAGGTGGTGACACTGCAGCAGTTTCAGCCACGCCAGCAGTCACAGGAGCTCTCCTTCACCAGTGATCAAGGGGCAGTGCAGGGCCAGCCCCTGCTGTTACACCCAGGTGAGTCCCATCCCCTGCCCCGTGCCCTGCCCTGCAGAGAGGACACAGGACCCACTCTCACCACTTCACCCCGCAGGTGGCGAATACCCCATCCAGGTGCGGTGCCTCACCACCTGCAATGGGCACTTCAGTGCTGTGGTGATCTTTGAGTTCACCAAGGAGCCAGATGAGCCCTTCAGCATCTCACGCTATGTTGCTGCCATTGCTGAGAGCCAACTGGCCAAGGACCTGGGGCCCTTGGCACCTTTCCAGCCTTACGAGGCCAGCCTCCAGCGCCTTGTCACAGTTGTCACCGAGGATGGCATCCCCCCCGACAGGTATGTGGTGAAGTCACCTGCTGCCATCCTGAGCAGAGGGCCCCGCCTGTTCTTCAGCCAGGACAAGGTTCAGCTCCTTGACTGACTGGCACCACAGGACAGTGCTTCAACCCTGTGGCTAGTGACACTGGGGTTGGGGACACTATGTAGTCCCTGCAGCACTGCTGTCCCCTCCACCCAGCTCCCTGAGAAACGAACTGGAGAGGGAAATCCCTCTGGGCACCTACCAGTACCCAAAGAGCCTCAAGGACACGATCCTGCTCGGACCCAACACCACTGCCAGCTCCAGCTGGGCTGACATGCGGTGAGTGCCAAGGGCTGAGAGCAATGCTGAGGTGTTCCTTGAGTGCCCAGCTGTCCCTGGGACAGAATGACATTGCTGCTGCCCTCAGCTCGCTGCTGGAAGCACCTCTGCAGGCTGAGAACTACCACCAGAAATTCCAGCTGCTGCTGCACCTGGAGGAGATCCAGATGGAGGTGGACATCCGGCGCTACGACATGCAGGATGTGACCATGGTGGAGGACAGGGGACTGCTGGTTCTTGATGTGCGTAGGGGGGTGAGGGATGGGAGGGGCGCTGGCACAGCACTGGCACTGCCAGAGTGCCTGGCATCACACTGGCCCTTTGGCACAGGTGCCTGGCGTGGCCGAGAACCGCCCGTCCCTGCTGAGAGGGGACCACCTCTTTGCCCACCTGAGCAGCGAGCGGGACCACTCCCCACTCACCCAGTACAAGGGCTACGTGCACAGCGTGGAATTGGAGAGGGTCAGGCTGGGCTTCTCCTCCAAGTGAGTGATGTCTGGTCCCAGCAGCCTTTCTCAGAGATGCCAAAGGGCACGAGCGGGTTGGAAAGGGCCAGGAGGGCATGGGAGAGGGCCCCATGCTCTGCTCACACCACTCCTTCCCAGGCTGCAGAAGAAGTTTGTGAAGAACCTGAAGTTTGATGTGACCTTCACCTTCAGCCGGCTGCCACTGCAGGTCCAGCATCGGGCTATAATCCTGGCCATGCGCCGCAACTTGTTCAGCCTCCTCTTCCCCTCCACCTCCTGCCACAAGTCCCTCTTCCCAGGCCCCTTCCAGCCCCGGTGAGTGCCCAGTTCTGCGGAGTGGGAGGGTCTGAGGGATGGAGGGGACGGAGGCGAGGGGGCTCCGGCAGCGCAGCCTCTGCTCCCGCAGGTGGTTTAACCGCAAGCTGGAGACCAACGAGGAGCAGCGCAAAGCCGTGACCCACATCGTGACCGGGACGTCCCGCCCAGCCCCATACCTCATCTTTGGCCCCCCTGGCACTGGCAAGACGGTCACTGTGGTGGAGGCCATCAAGCAGGTGAGTGGCGGGTGCCCAAATCCATCCCTGAGCATTGCTGCCCGCTCTCGTCCATGGGGCTCAGTGCTGTCACCTCCTCCTCCCTCCCAGGTGTGGACATGCTTCAAGGACGCCCGTATCTTGGCCTGTGCCCCCTCCAACAGTGCTGCAGACCTGCTGTGCCAGTGCCTCATCAAGGACATTGCCCCTCGGCATGTCTACAGGCTCATTGCCACCTCCAGGAACTACAGGGAAGTGCCCCCCGATATCATGGTAGGTCCCTGTCCCTCCACCCTGAAATCCTGTCAGCACGTCTGGGCTGGGGTCCCCTGGGATAGTGGGACCTCACCCAATGCCTGCACTCCAGCCCTGCTGCAACTGGGATGATGAGCAGAGCAGCTACGTGTACCCAAGTAAGGAGAGCCTGAAGCGCTACCGGATTATCATCACCACACTGGTGACAGCAGGAAGGTCAGAGGAGCTGGGATTGTCCCCAGCATCCGTGACAGGTGGACCCAGGACTGCCCTCTGGGACTCAGCAGGGAGGGGTTGGAGGAGGGCAGGCAGCAGGGGAGGAAATCCTTCCTCTGTGGGAGGATGAGGATGAAAGGTAGGAGAGGAAAGATGGCCAGGTGGGGCAGGATGCTGAGACAGCCTCATTCCGTCTCTCCTCCAGGCTGGTGTCAGCCAACTTTCCCCGTGGGTTTTTCTCCCATGTCTTCATCGACGAGTGTGGCCAAGCGGTAGAGCCGGAGAGCGTGGTCGCCATCGCGGGTGAGTGTGCCCAGCTGCTGCCCCGAGGACCAGCATCTCTGCACGGGTCCCTTCCATTCCCCACTGAGCTCTCGCTGTTCCCAGGGCTCCTGGCTCCCATGGATCAGGACACCAACCCCAATGGGGGGCAGCTGGTGCTGGCAGGAGACCCCAAGCAGCTGGGCCCTGTCCTCACCTCACCGCTGGCCATCCAGCATGGTTTGGGTGAGTAGGGAGAGGGGTGGGAGTGCTGCAGGGACCCCACAGGGGCTGAGTGGCCTTGTGGGGAGCCACAGGATATCACTGGGCACAGGCACCTCGCTGCTGGAGAGGCTGATGCTGCACAACCCCCTGTACAAGAAGTCGAGTGGAGGATATGACCCACAGTTCATCACCAAACTGCTCTGGAACTACAGGTGGGGACAGGGATGGTGCAGGGAGGGATTGAGCCAGGAAGGGATTGGTGAGCATGGCACTCCAGGATCTGCCCCCCAGAGCCTCGTAGTGCCTCAGCTGGTGTGGGAGATGGGAGTGCACCTGCTGGCCTGGGTGCTGAGAGGGTTCTGGGCCCACATGGCACCCACTGTCCTGCCTCTGCCAGGTCCCACGAGGCCATCCTCAGGATCCCCAATGAGCTCTTCTATGACAATGAGCTGAAGGTGTGCAACAACAACGGGCTTGACATCCGGAATCTGTATTGTACCTGGGAGGAGCTTCCCAAAAAAGTGAGGGGCACAGGAGGGACTGACCCAGGGGGATCCCTGAGGAACAGGCAGAACAGAGCTAAATGTTCTCCATCCCCAGGGCTTCCCCATCATCTTCCATGGGGTTTGTGGGGAAGACCAGAGAGAGGCCAGGAGCCCCTCATTCTTCAACACGGCCGAAATTGAGGTCCTGGTGCACTACCTCAAGAAGCTGCTGCAGAGCCAGGGCAAGGGAGGCTGCCCCACTGTGTCCCCCAAGGAGATCGGCATCATTTCTCCCTACAGGAAGCAGGTGAGGGACACACCTCCACAGGCAGTGCATAGGCAGAGACTGCCCCGAGGGACAGGGAGCACTGGGGTGAATGGGCAGCCCCAGGGCTGGCACAAGGATGGCCCTGTGGTGGCTGGATTTTGTCACGTGCCTCCCCTCAGGTAGAGAAGGTCCGGAAAGCCATCACCTCCCTGGATCCCGATCTGCGGAAGCTGCCGGACATCAGCCAGTTGAAGGTACGTCCTGGGCTTGGAGAAAAGAGGAACACACCCTGCCACAGGAGGAGGGAGCCCTGCCAGCCCCAGCCCAGGGGTGTTCCTGGCCCCTCACCTGCTGTCCCTGCCCCAGGTGGGCTCTGTGGAAGAGTTCCAGGGCCAGGAGCGGAACGTGATCCTCATCTCCACCGTGCGCAGCCGCAGCACGTACCTCCAGTTCGACCAGACCTTCAGGCTGGGCTTCCTCAAGAACCCCAAGGTACCGCCTTGCCCCGAGCAGCCCCTTCTTCCTTGACATCCCCTTCTTCCCTCTGATTCTCACAGACAGGTAGAGCTGCTCTGGATGCTCAGTGCCACACCAGAGCTGCCTGCACCCAGGTGGGGCTGCGAGACGATGAGAGGTGTTGCAGCCAGGTAAAACCCTCTTGCTTGTCCTCTTCAGAGGCTTAACGTGGCCCTCACCAGGGCCAAGGCTCTGTTGATCGTGGTGGGCAATCCAAGTGTGCTCAGCAAGGACCAGCACTGGCACAGGTGAGCTGCTCCTGGCCCCTGCCACAGACAGTCCACACCTGCCCTTTCCTGCTGCTGGCCATGCCCAGTGCCACGGGCCAGTGCCACCTCGTGCCCACGATGCCTCTGCACCTGCAGGTTCCTCAGGTACTGCAAGGAAGAGGGCGGCTACACGGGATACCCCTACGAGGATGAGAGCACAACTGAGGACAGACTCGCCAACCAGCTCCAGCTCAATGTTTAGTGCCCAGGTGAGCAGAGCTGGGCACTGCCAGCAGGGCCCTGGCAGCAGCAAGGTGCCAGTCATGCCATGCCAGCACCCTGGGGCAGCAGCGTGGCCAGGGTTACAGCTGGGGCACTGGGAGGATTCTGCCCCAAAGGGAGCAGGGCTTGCAATGGGTTTTTGCTTAGGGCTTGTATGTGTCCGTCTCAAAGTCAGGGGCGAGCTCTGCCATGAGGTTTCTCTGCAGGAAACACACCTGGGAAAGGAGGAGAAGCCCCATGAAGCTGCATCCCCCTCAGCCTGTCCCTGGCCTGCAGCAGCTCCTGCTCTTTCTGCATCCCTGTGGAGATGGAACTGAACCCACCGGAGCAGAAGGTGTTGGAGCCTTTGCTTCTAGCCACGAAGCCACACCAGCATCAAACTGGGACAACTCTCCATTTTAATCATTTCTTGACATGGCTGTGGCAAAACAATTCTCTGTGACTGGTCTCACCATTCAGTGAAAGGCTTAAGCCTGGAGACTCTGGCCACCAAACAGCATCACTGGGTGCACAGGGGAGCTCACTGTTGCTGTGAAGGGTAACTGGGGAAGGCGGGGATCTGGCCTGGGACAGGCTGGCTCAGCTCTCCACTGGGCAGCTGCCTGCTCTGAGAGCTGGCATGGCTGTGCAGGCACTCTATTTCCCTGGAATAAATGTTTAGAGAAAAGCAGTGTATTGTTGAGTCCTAGGTGGGCCTTGCTTACACAGACAGGCTTCAGAGCAGCATCAGGCTCAGTGCAGCCCTGCCATGCTCCAGAGGCAGGATGGCTCCAGCAGTGATGGCAGTGCCCATCACCCAGGGACTGGGAACAGCTGGGAAGCTCCTGCCTGGCCCTTCCAGTGTAAACTGCTTCCTGGCTCTTTTGCAAAAGCACAGGGTACTGGGCCCTGATCCTCCACCAGCAGCTGAAGCAAAGTGGGGCTGGGGGCCAGGCAAGTCCCCACCCTGCAGCACAAGGGCCCCAGCCCCAGGCAGGAGCCTGGAGCAGCGAGGGGCACAAAGGAGACCCAGAAGAACACCACACGAGCAAAGTTACAATTACTAAAATACCGGTTTGCATTTATTCTCCCAATTATGCAGTTGGGTTTCCTGCTGCCAAGTCCGTGACGGAGGCAGACTGGAAGGCGGCAGCACCGGCAGAGCTGGGCACACGTCCTGGGAGGAGCTCCTGGCAGCAGCCAAGCCCAGCTCTGCTCACAGACAGGGCTAAGGCTGCCCAGGCAAGTCTGTAACACTGTGTGTGTGCTGCCTACACGGCCAAGGAGAGCAGAGAAAGCACACCGAGGGCCTGGCACACCCCACACGTCAGCTGTGAGTGGCACCTCTTGCTTCTGTGGCACCTGCCCAGAGCTGGGAAGGAGAGCGAACGCCGCAGCAATGCCCACGGGAAAGGCAAAACCAGGGAGCTCAGTACAAAACAGGGCAACACAAACACCCGGCCCACGGAGAGCAGCAGGTACTGAAGGCACTGGCCCCTCATGGCCCCAGAATGTCACAAGGGACATCCCTGCGAGCGTGGGTGGCAGCTCTGGTGCAAAGGGTTCGGGGCGGGCAGTGGCAGCACAAGGTCCTGCTTGGGCTGTCCCTCCCGGGGCAGGGCAGGCAGGGGCCGGTGCCAGCCGGGGCTGCTCACAGCAGCGGGCACCCTCGGCGCTTCTTGTTCTTCCGCACCTGCAGGCCGGCACGGGTGGCCATCTCAAACACCTCCCTCACCCCCTCCTTCGTCTTGGCCGAGCACTCGAGGTAGCCAAAGGCGTTGATCCTGTTGGCCATGTCCCTCCCCTCCTCTGGCTTCACCGGCTCCTAGGAAGCAGCAAAAACAGGGTTTGGAAATGTTGCCAGAACACAACAGCAACTGCTGTGGGGGCATCCAGCCCTTCCAGCCAGGAGCTGGTAGGGGTAGAGGTGCTGTGCTGGCTGGGGGACCCAGGGCTGTCCCCACCTGCTTCATCTTGGCCAGCTCCCGCCGTGTGTGCTCGTCGTTCCGCAGGTCCTTCTTGTTCCCCACCAGGATGATGGGCACATTGGGGCAGAAGTGCTTCACCTCTGGCGTCCACTTCTCAGGGATGTTCTCTACAATAAACACGCATGGAATGTTATGAGATTTCTTCCTCCTCACAGCCCCAAGCATTTCCTGTTGGAGCAGGGAGAGCTCACCCCACAGCGAGCGTCCTCCTCTCCCACCACCAGTCAGCAAGTTCCCAGCACTTCCCTGAAGTGCACACACAGTCAGGGAAGGCTCTGGCAGCCTCGAGGGGCAGCATGGGGGCTTCCCACACCCCAGGGGATTCAGTAGCAGCACCGAGTCCTGTAGGAGCCCCAGGTCCCCCCCCAATTCCCAGTCCCTACCGAGGCTATCCGGGCTGTCAATGGAAAAGCACATGAGGATTACATCCGTGTCCGGGTACGAGAGCGGCCGCAGCCTGTCATAGTCCTCCTNTCCTGTCCTGCTGTGTCCCACAGGGCCAGCTCAACCTGACAGGGGAGAAGGACGTGGTTCAGTGGCTCTGCAGGAGCCAGGAGTGACAGATTTATCTTCCTCAGGTATAGCTGTGCTCCTCCTCAAACTGGGGCAGGTTCAGGGTGACCCAGAAATGCTGGAGCTGTGGGGCTCCTCTGTGCACACAGAGCACTCCTGGCAACAGCCCTGGGCAGTGGCACTGCCAGCATGGAGCGAGGGGATGGGAATGGCCCTTACCTGCTTCCCATCCACCTCTATGTCAGCAATGTAGTTCTCAAACACGGTGGGCACGTAGACCTCAGGGAACTGGTCTTTGCTGAACACAATCAGCAGACACGTCTTCCCACAGGCACCATCTCCCACAATCACCAGCTTCTTCCTGATGGCCGCCATCGCTGTGGGGACAGGGGGGCAGCTGAGCAGGACACAGCAGCACGGGCAGTTCACGCTCCTGGCCCCCCCAAATTCCTGTGCAAAACAGCCTGGGAGATACCAGACACAAGCACCTGGGCACACACCACTGTGAGCAGCCAGTGACAGACAGGACAGAGGCTCCCCCAACCCTTTGCCAGACACCCCTCAAGCTTCCACACATATCATCTCATGGGCACCACAAGAACTAGCCTGACTGGAACCATTTGTACCCAGCACTGCTGCTGTGGCTGGAAGAACCATCCCAGCTGTGGTCAGTGCTGGTGGCTGCACGCAGGGACCTCATGGGAGGTGACAAACCACTCTTCGTGCCTTCCCCAGACACCTAACCCTCCCTGGCTTTGCTGTGCCACCACCCAGGTAACCAGGATTTTAGACAACCTCAGAGTTCCACACGCATGGTGGGTTCATTTTAAATTATAAATCCTTCAGGGCAGAAGCTGTGCTCTGGGTTTCACCCCAGCACGCTCACCACACCCCAAATAATCTGATCAGCAGCTGGAACATGCCAAGCCAAGCTCTTGGAGGTCTGGGCAAGCAGGACTGAGTGTCTGGCACTCGGCACTGGGCTGGCCCCATCCCAGCCTGTCTGAAAAAGGAGCCTTTGCCACAGAACCAAGAGAGCCCACGCCAGCCATCACTCAGCAAACAGAGCTGAAACCCCATGACAAAGCAGCATTCTGCCCCAAGGGAAAAGGATGCAGTTCTGCAAGGAAAACTGTGCCTGTGCACCCCGCACTTTCAAAAGAGGTTTACAGCTGAGCCTGAGAACCAGCCAGGACAATGCCACAAAATGCCTGGCACAGCATCTGAACGAGGCATGAGAGAATCAGCCATGGTGGGGCTACCTCCCTCCCCAGTCTTGTGACCAAAATCTCTTTTCCATCCCCAGAGTCCCAGCCCAAAGAGCCTGAACCACTCCCTATGTGCCTTCAGCACATCACCAGCTCCCTGTCCCTGCGCAGATCCTGGGAATGACGCTGGCTGACATGTCAGGGTTTAATCCCTGAAAACTCACACTGCTCTGGGGAAAATTACAGGTGACCAAGAAACCTCTCCCGAAGGCAGAAGGTGGAATGCTTTCCACCTCAGCCCTAGCCCTCTGCAAACCCTCTGCCCAGGCAGCAGGATGGGAAGGAGCAATTCATGCTGGGAGCCTGGGGAAGGTTCACAGGAAATAACCCTGTGGGAAGGACACACACCAATGTTGATGCATTGAGCTGGTAGCAGTGGGAGTGGATCATGCTGGGAACACTCCAGGAGCACTGGGATCACCTTGGGAAGGCCAGAAGCCTGTCCTTTAACCATCACAAGCCTGTCCTTTAACCAGGACACTCACACTGAGCCTTAACAAAGGCCAGGAATCTGCCCCTGCCCCAGTGATCCCACCCTCACCCCATGCCAACAGAAAACGGAGGAACAAGGTAAAACAGGAGTCCAGCTGCACCATAATCAGCTGCAAGTGAAGGATTAAGAAATGAGCCTTGAATGGCTGACTCTCATTCCAAAGGCAGGCTGCACACCTACTTGTCTCCTGGACCTGCCTGGCAGGTCACCCTGTCACACAAACTCCAGGGAACCACCCCAGTTTCACAAATCAAACTGCACAAACGTTTGGGCAAAAGAGTTTTCACCCACCCCCAGACCAGACCCTGCTGTAGGCATGGATCTTTGTAGGTTCCAAGCATTTTGACTCACAAGCTGAGGCAGGAGTGCTCCAGAGCTGTTAGCAAAAATAGAAAGCTGGCACTTGTAAGGTGAGAAGAGTGAGAATCAAGAGCAGCATCCGGAAGGATGTGACACTTCTCAGCTGAGATCCTTGGTGTCAGGCACACATCCCACTGGAGCAGCATGTCTACAGGAGGGTGAGCACATTTGTGCATCACTCAAGTCAGAGAAAAAAAGAAAAAGGCGCTCCGAAGGGTCCCTTTTAGGGATCAGGGGCACTTTTTAGGGAGGCAAATGCTGAGCACAGAGGGGGAAACAGCTCCTGTCCCTATTCCTCATGCCCTGCTGCTCCTGCCTGTCCCAGCTGGGCCAGGCAAAGCCACAGTACCACAGAATCATTAAGGCTGGAAAAGATCTCCAAGATGCACAAGTCCAACCCTTGCTGCAAACCAGCCTTCTTTTCTGAGCAAAGGCTCGTCCTCTCTCCAGCAGCATGTCCACAGCACAGAAAAAGGAGAACTCAGGGAGAAAAAAAGCCTGTTTACTTGGACACAAAGCTGCTTTGCCCACAGCAAAACATGATATGCTGCTCTGTGACTCCGTATCTCCAAGAGGAAAGGCAGTTTGGGCCATGCCCATATCTAACCCACCACGCAGATAACAACATCTGCATTGTAAGGAGCAGCAGATGCCCAAGGACACAAACACCCGCTCCCAGATGGACACCAGGACCTGCCCATGCCCAGCCTGCAGACGTTGGATGGGAACCAAAACCAACCAGAGCGGCACTGCAGCTGCCCAAATGCTGCTCTGCCCACGCAGTGCCCTGCCAGGGGGACGGCAGAGCCCCCAAACTGAGCACAGCCACCACACCCAGAGCTCCTTCCCACGGCCTCCAGCGCCCTCCCTGACCCGGGACGGCTTCGGGCTCCAGCAGCTCCCAGCCCAGAGTGGTGACTCAGAGGGCAGAGGCACTGTCCCCACCCAAAATCTCGGCACAATTCATTCCATTACTCAGGAGAGCCGTCCAGAAATAGCCCATTACTAATCCAGAGCTGGTGTGCAAAGGCGAGCAGGGCAAGGAGGCTGGAGGAGCTGTGAGCCTCGGGGACCAGCTGGGTGCCCCCACCCGTGCCCTGGACCCAGCAGCTGGCACAGCACAAATACCAGGTGCCAGCAGCTCTCTGTTCCAGGAGAGATGAGCTTCTTTGCCAGGGGATGCTCTTTTGCTCAGCAGGATGAGGCCAGTCCCTGGGACAAGGATTCTGCTGCAAAGATCTTTGCACGGTTGCCAGATTATGAGCAGATAAAAAGAGTGGAAAACATGAAGACGATTTCATGAAGACAAACAGGGCAATCCCAAGTAGAAATGCAGAAGAATTAAGTGAGGGCAGCCCTGAGAGGAAGGACTTGGGGATGTTGGTGGATGAGAAGCTCTACATGACACAGCAGCATTCACTGGCAGCCCAGAAATACCCCTCTGTGCAGGGCTGATCCCACAGCGTGGGCAGCAGGGGAGGGGGGAATTCTGCCCCACTCAGGCGAGACCCCACCTGCAGAGCTGCCTCCAGCCCTGGGGTCCCCAACACAGGGAGAACACAGAGCTGCTGGAGTAAGGCCATGGAGCTGGAGCCAGCCTGGGAGAGCTGAGGTGTTCAGCTGTTGAAGAGAAGGCTCTGGGGAGACCTCAGAGCCCTTTCCAGAAGAAATTATTCCCCGAGAGGATGGTGAGGCCCTGGCACAAGCTGCCCAGAGCAGCTGTGGCTGCCCCATCTTTGGAAGTGTCCAAGGCCAGGTTGGAAAAGGCTTGGAACAACCTGGGACAGTGGAAGAGGTTCCTGCCCATGGCAGGGGGTGGAACAAGATGAGCTTTAAGGTCCCTTCCAACCCAAACCATTTTGGGATTCTATGGCAATCTGAGGACAGCTTTACTACAACTGCCATCAGGCCAAACGATTAAAAACACACAGTCATCCACAACAGACGTGGAAATTGAGATTTTAAACTCTGCCAAGTGCCAACCACCCCAAATTACAGCCAACGCTGCCCAGCCCAGGCTGGCAATCCAAACTGGCAGCTCTCGGGTGTGAGCAGCACTTGCAGGGCCCCGCTGGACATGCCTCCTGCTCATCCATGGAGATAACAAAAGGGAGCAGCAGCAGCTGTGTGCCAGCATTTCTCACTGCCAAACCCCGCAGGGCTCCCGTGACCATCCCTGCCCCTGCAGGCAGGCTGAGCCCACATAGGGTTTAATCTGTGCCAGCACCAGCCAAATCCTGAGCAGGCGCCTCCTTCAGCTCGCCAAAAAGCTGCAACATGACCCCAAATTGCTCTGTTCTACTTTCTGAGCAACTGTTTTAAAGCCATCACCATAAAACAGTCAGGCTCCAGGGCAGCCTTTGTGTTGCTGGTCTCTCCCAGCTTTGTGCCTCAAAATGTGAAGTTCCTGCTGAGCAGGATATGGGGAAATCCTCTGGCAGCAGGATGTGTCCATCATCCAGTCTCTGCTTTGGGGACTCGGGAATAGCAGAGAAAGATGTTAATGCTTTGAAGGACTCCAACCAGGGACAGAAATCTTTCAATGGACCTCCTTGGCCAGATTCTACTTCCTAGAGGTAACAGAGGGGTTTTGTTCTAAAGCAGAAATTCCCAAGCACTGCTGACAGCCCCACCCCGGTCAGACCGGTCACACCAGGGATCACAGCCCTGGCCAGAGGCACAGCTCTGAAATCTGGGCAGGGCTGGGGGGGAAAGAGCTGTGCTGGGAGCAGCCCAGCACAGGCAGGGACACCCCCCCAGCAGGGATAACCCCAGTGCTGTGGGGCAGTTCCACTACAGAAATGGTTTTAGCGGTTTGGACTCACTGGTACAATGATAAAGTAAGTAAAGTTCCAAATTAAAAACCCACAGGAATGCCCACTGTGGGGAATTTCATTTGCTGAGACACCTAAGCCATGGCCAAGGCAGTACAGGACAAGTGTCTTGGCACTTCTGCAAGCACCAGAGGGACTCTTACTACAGAATCACAGAATCATTAAGATTGAAAAGCAGAAAAGATTTCCAATAAGGGCAGGAAGCAAACAGTGATGCTAAGAGGAAATGCATTGGGCAGGGCAGAGCTTGGGCTACCGAGCAAATCACAGCTCGGGACCATCCAAGTGGTGCTGGCTTTGCCAAAGCACCATCTGTAATTTCACGCTCATCCAGCTGCCAGTCTGGCCCAGCTGTGCAGTTTGTGCAGCACAGACCAGTCCTCAACCCTCGCCCAGGCCAGCAACCAGCCCTGGCACCCAGGGCTGACCCACGCCCACCCACACCACCACTGCCCACTGCTCCAGCCCCCTGGCCCGCCTGCCATCCCACCTGCCCCTGCTGCCAAAACCCAGCACCAAGGAAAACGTCTGTATTTGCCAATGAGAGATGCCCAAAACCTTCCTCAGACCTCTAGACCTGTCATACCCAAACAACAAGTGATGGTCAAAATAGGAGCTCAACCCAGTGCTCAGATTTAGACCTTACCCAATTTTTTTTTGAGATATTCTTTGGGCAAACCAGGCAGGCTGGGCTTAACACACACTTCAGCAGCAAAGGGCACCTGTCCAGACCCAGACCCAGAGCAGAGTGTCCAGTCTGGCTCATTCTCATTGCTAAATCCCACAAAAAAAACACCCACAAGCAAAACAGAGAAATGAACTGGGAACAGAAGAATTTGAAAGCCTAAAAAAAGTTCAAACCACAAGTGTTTGAGCATTGTGGGAAAAGCTGCCTGCCCTTACCTCCTTTTCCAAAGGACATCATGCCATGTTCTTATTTTACCTCCTGCAGCAGTGACAGCCTTCCCAGCCTCACGGTAGCACAAGTGTCTTGCTGAAAGCTCCAAATAACATGCCACAATCTCAGCAGATGCCTGTACTTGTGCAACGCCTGCCTGCCCCAGCGCCGATCAATATTTGCTAATACAATTCCTTACTTTTCATGGCAATGCGCCTCTCCAGTGCAAACAGCAGGTTGGGAGCTGAGCCTGGTTAAACGCTCCTGATAACCTGTAGGAAGACAGTGACTTGGCTTATTTTCCACTTCCACGTTTCCCTGGAGAAGCTGTAGCTGTCAGGAACCTGAATACAAGCGAAAGTCCGCAAAAACCTCATGGGGTCTCTACCTGACCTGAGGAGGAGGAGCTGGACATAAACTGAAACTGTTTGGACACCAAAAGCACTCGGCAAAATAGAAACAAAATACAACTGGTCCCCATGACACAGAGCCAGCCAAACCGCTGCCTCCAGTCTCCAGTTTCCCGACTGGAACACTTTCCCAGGGATGTCAGCCTGGGGCGGGGGGCTCACCCCTGCCCCCAGCCCACCCCGGGCAGAGACAGCCCAGGGATCACAGTCCCCTTCTCCCGGGGCTGTCGAGAGGCCGGGGCTGGGTTTAGGGAGGCCACTGAGAGACTTGGCTGCCAGGCTGCCTGTGCTGGAAAAGGCCACGCAGTCATGCTTTTGGAATGCTCCCCTGCTCCTAAGACATTACACAATTATTTCCCCTCCCCGCAAGCCCCCCTAATATAAATGTTTAAGAATGAGCTCAGCAGTAAGGAAAGGGAACTTTTTTGCCTTTTTCTGAAGAAAACACAGAGCGGCCACTCCATAAGCAAGGCTGGATATGGGGACACTGCTGGAGTGGGGGCTGTGGGAAGGGGTGTGGGATGGGGCAGCAACCCCCAGGCTCTGATCCCAGGTACAGACACTGCCAGGGAGACAACTGAAAATCGGGACCCACAGCCTCAAGGGATGACAGCCTGCAGTAACTGAGGGGCAGCTGACCCACCCTCAGCACACCCAGGGACCCCCACCCAGGCACACCCACCCCACCCTGTCCTGCTGCGCCACCCTACCCCTGCACTGACCCCACACCCCAGTAACCCCAACTTTGAGCCCACACCTCACCAGAAACAGTAACCCCACATCCCAGCAGTAATCCCAGATCTCAATCCTTCCAAACCGTACGAGGAAACCCTGATCCCAGTCCCCCCAATCCCCCCCGGCAATCACAAAGCCCCGTTTCTCCAGATTCCACCAGTAACTCAGACCCCATCACAACCAGTAATCCAGACCTCAGTTCCCTCAGATCCCAGGTCTGGCCGCACTCCCTACCTGTACCCCCCACCCCACCAGCCTCCCCACCCCCAGCCGCCCCCTCCAGCACCGACCCCAGCCCCCCGCGCCCCCAGCAGAGCCCCCCGCCCCGCTCGGCTCCCCCGGACCCTGCACCTCTCTCCGCCGCTGTCCCGTCCCTTCCCGCTCCCCTCCCCGGCTCCGTCCCCGGCGTCGCCGCGCGGCTCCGGGCACCGCCCCGGCCGGGGCCGCCCGCCGGGGGCGGAGCGGGAACGGGGGGCTGTACCGAGCCGTGCGGAGCTGTACCGAGCCGTGATGGGCTGTACCGAGCCGTGATGGGCTGTACCGAACCGTAATGGGCCGTTCCGAGCCCTGCGGGGCTGTACCGTCCCGAGCCGTGCGGGGCTGTACCGAGCCGTGATGGGCCGTACCGAGCCCTGCGGGGCTGTACCGTCCCGAGCCGTGCGGGGCTGTACCGAGCCGTGATGGGCCGTTCCAAGCCCTGCGGGGCTGTACCGTCCCGAGCCGTGCGGGGCCGTACCGAGCCGTGCGGGGCTGTACCGTCCCGAGCCATCCCGAACCGTGCCCCTGCCAGCGCTGCCCCCCGTCCGGGTCCGGGGCACCCGGAGCCCCCCGGTGTTTTCCCCGGAGCCCGAGGGCGCTCTGCCGGTACAGGTTCCCCGTGCCCACCGCGGGCGGGAGGGAGAGAGGACCAGGCGGCTGCTCCCGCTGTGACATCCAGCTGCAGGGCAGAGCTCCTGTCCCTCAGCCAGGGAAAGGCAGCCCCAGGAGCCTGGCCCAGACCCAGGCTCATAAACCGCTGCTATTTTAAGGGCTTGCAGACAATTTTTCTTAATTTATGAAGCCCCAGGCCAGGAGTTGGTTCCAAAGGAAATGTTTCCTTAGTAAAAAAGGGAACCACAGAGGAAGCTTTAAATGCAGCAGCCTCTGCCTCCTTGCCTTATCCAACAGCCGGGCAGTGACCTGGAAAACCAGAGCCGGTTCTCAGCCACCAGCAGGAAAAGGAATGTGCTAGGGGAGCAGGGCTGTGCAAACAAGTGTGAAAAGAGCATCAGGAGTACCAGGGGTACCAGACGGCCGTCAGAGGGACGGGGGACAGCGGGCATGCTTCCAGCAGGCAGCCCACCCTCCAGACAGAGGGAGCTGCTGCTGGAGCGCCTGAACTCCCAGAGAGGGATAGTCACATTCCTTGGAGCCACAGCCTGCCCCACTCCCTCCCCAACGGACAGGAGAACCGTTTGCCTTTTCTCCCTTCCATTCCACATCTAATGTCTCTGTTCCCACCAGCCTGGCCACTGCTGCCACCTCCCAGCCAGACCCAGGGGTCCAGGACCCCCGGGCAGTGCCATGCTGACAGTGGCAGCACACAGTGGTTCCCACTGCCCACGGGCGCTGGATGGACGCTCGGTGAGCTCTGAGCAGTGCCAAGGGCAGATGGACAGCAGCTCACATGGCTCTGTGCAGGCCTGTTTGCCTGCCTACGTAAATTAATCAAAGCTAATTGGCTTTTCAGTAAGTCTTCTTTGCAGGGGCTCTGCAAAGAAAGGCTTTGAAGTAGGACTGCGAGTGGCAAAACCTTTATTTAAACACACAGTGCTACACAAGGACAGGCTCCCGGCCCCAGCACCACTCCCTGCTCCCTTCAGCATGGATCCAACAGGCTCCAATCTCCTGCATAACTTTCACTTTCCATTATGTGCACCCAGTTTATTTACATCTCGCTGGTTACAGGAGACAAACAACATTCACCAGAGGTGACACTTGATGAGAGCTGGCTGCACCCAGTGACAGGACACAAACTCCTGGTGCCACGGAGCCTTTCCCAAACAAGGGACCATGGCCCAGCTCTCCCCATCCCCACAGTGCCAGGATGGGACAATCCCTCATACTTCAGGAGGATGCAACACTCTGCAGAGGTCTGGGAAATGGATGCTCCAGGTCAGAGACGTGTGTGATGCAAAAATCCTGTGCAGAGATGAACTGCTCCAGCTCCCCTCTGCACCAGTTCTGAGAGCATTAAGGAAAACATGGGAGCTGTCTTTCCCTGCCCTGGTCACACCAAGCTGCTTTTACTGTGGGTTCCCAGCCTTGGACTAAGCAGATCCAGTGCAGTTAAGCTGTTAAGCTTACCTGAATAGGGCAGCTCTGTGTGAGGCTGCTAGCTCAGAATGACTCCAAAATATAGACATACATTCGTAGACACCCCCAAACCAAAAAAGGATTTAGACATTTCCAGCTCAGCTCTCCAGTTAATAAATAATTGGCTCCAGAAGCACGGCAGTGACCCAAGGCATGAGAGGATGGGGGTGGAACCGGTGGCAGAGCCAGGGCTGGTGCAATGGCTGATCCCTCCTCAGGGCTCTGGGGGCACGGCAGAGCTTGGTCACTGCTCCAACATCCCAGACTAGAGGCTGAGACAAGGTCCCTGACAGGATGAAGGTGTGAGGGAGGGGCTGAAAATTGGGAGCACAAGGCTGGGATGGCCATTGTGGGGCCACAACTGGACTCGTGCCAGGCTGAGCATTGCCCAGCTGCCCGTGGGACTTTACTCCCAGTCATGTCCCATCCGAGCCTCAGCTCCAACAGCAGCTTGTGTCACTGGCCAAAGCATCACAGGGCAGGGGACAGGGGGTGACTGCAGCAGCTGTGAGTGCCCCAGCAGTCCCCAGGCCGTCAGTCAGCACAGCCATGAGGCAAAGGACACGCTGAGGAGCCGAGGGACCCTCAGGCTTTTCACAGCATTGAGAAAGTAGCAGCATAAAAACATCCCTCAACTCCAGTGTTCATTCTCTGTCCAAGGCCTCTCCATCTCTGCCTGGGCATGGGATGCAAGCAGGTGGAGGGGGATGCTCTGGACAGGAGCACAGACTGAGGCTCTGGGTTTCTTACTCCTTGCAGATGGCTCAAAAAACAAGTGCTTAGAGGGGCGGACCTGAGGCAGCGTCAGTGTCCCGCTGCTCTCCCTCCAGGCAAGGTGAGCCCCGCTGCCCCAGGCTCATTCAGCATCACGTGTAGTTGCCGGGGCCACCCAGGGGGATGACAAAAACAGAGATGTCGTCACCAGAGCCCAGCTTGTCGTTGGCCAGCCGCCAGCCCCGCTCCTTGAGCACTCCCCGTGACCGCACCACCAGCTCCTGCGCCACCATGGTGTACCTGGAGGCACAGCAGAGCACGGCTCAGCAGAGACCCCAGACCCGCTGGTGCAGCATCCTGCCAAGGAGGGAGAAGCTAGAGGTGCAGGAAAGGGTCCCTTGGAGACATCCAGGCTCAGATGTGCACATCCAGGGGAGCAATGGACACTGTGGAGCCCAGAGGGATGCGTGGCCACAACACTGCTCCGAGAGCAAGGTCAAGGGGAGGTGGTGGAGTGCACAACATGCCTGTCCCCCTGCCCACTTGCAGCTCACCTGCATGGGTCATTTGGCTCGTAGCTCGTCAGCACCTCCATCACCACAGCAGCCACCTCCTTGTCATTGGTGACATCCCAGAGCCCGTCGGTGCCCAGCACCAGAACGTCGTCAGGGCAGTGCTCATACTGCGTGAGGTCATAAACCCTGACCTGGCAGGACACAGGGCCAGAGGCAAGGGTGAGAGGCAGAGAGGCAGAGGAGGTTCCTGCTGCACTGAGCATGTCATGGATCTGGTCCTGCTGAGTGGCGCTGGCCATCGCAGGAACAGCCAGGCTTACCTCTGGGAAGCAGGACAGGAAAGGCTTGATATGGATGTTGGAGCTGAACACCTTGAGGTCATGGTCTCCCAGGCCTCTCGTGACCCCAATTGTGGCCATCATCCGAGCCTGGAGAGTGGCGGAATCAAAAGAGAACTTTCAGCAGCTTTATCTCCAGCTCCTTTCCCAGCTGAGAATCGGTGATTGGCTGAAATCCCCAGAACAGGGAAAGCAGGCAGTAAACCACCCCTGCCAAGCTTCTGGCACAGTGCTTTTTACCTTCTTGCCTTCCCCAAAAATAAGTGGAAACTTCAGGTCATCCTCTTCGATCTTTTTGTAAGCCCTGGTTAAAATAAGCCAGAGACCAGGTGTGAGGAGGTGAAGGCTTCCAGCACTGACCACCTGGGTACCCAGTGTACCAGAGCCCCCTGCCCCGTGGGATGGGATGCCAGGGACGAGCAGCCACCACAGCAGGACCCCAGTGCCACTGGTGAGTTGGGGGTTACCAGCCATTCATGTTCTGGTCCCTGTAGAGCATCTTCTTCCCCAGCTCCTTGGGCTGGATCCTGCGGGGGAACTCCAGGTGCGTGAACTCCTTCCCCAGCAGCTCGGGCCTGAGCAATGCCTGCAGGAAGAAGTATCAGCTCAGCCACAGGGCTGGGAGAGTGGGATCTGTGGATCCGGGCCTGCCCAGATGAGGATCCACCATCCATCAGGACTTTGGCGACAACGTTCCGTGCTGGGAGAACTTTGGCTGCTCTGGAGCCACTTGGATAGGTGCAGGTAAAGCAGCTTCAAACCACCCACCTGTGCCAAGCCAGAAGGGAAACGAGCTGAGGACAGCCATGCCAGCACTCAGCAAGAAGGTGAAGCTTTTGCACAGAGAGTTTTGGGAAATAAAGATCTCCAAAAGGGATCAAACAATCAAACCCCAGCAAATTCCAGGAGAAGCTGGAATTTACCCAGGAGGAGTCATAGCTGCAAACCTCCCAGGATCCCAGGCTCAGTGCAGGGCATGGCACTCACCCAAGGAAGTGTGACAGGTCTTTTCTGGAAGTGTCCCAGCTGTGACTGTGACAAGGGACAAGCAGCAGCCCCAGCCCTCGTGGAGCACAGTGTGAAGGGGACCAGGAATGGGGAGTGTTGGAAAATGCCAAAGGGGAAAGAAAAGCAGGAAGAGAAGAGGAGATCCCTTGGGAAGATGGGGAGGCAGGGGCTTGGTTCAGAGGTGTGGAGACCCCCAGCCCACTCTGGGGGAGTCCTGAGGTAGGGCATCTTGTGGCAGAGCAGCGTGTGCCTGTCTCCAGCCTGCATCCTGCCCCTCACAGCCAGCTGAAGAGGATTCTGATCACAGCAGTTTCTTCCTCTCAGTCATTCAAAAATAGATTCAAGAAAAAAAACAAAACAACACCTCAGTGTTTTTCCAAGTACATTGCAAGCCAGGAAATTTCATCCAGCAAGACCTTCTCCAACACAAACTCCTCCTCCCCTGTGCTGCCCTCAGAGAGGTCTTTGTAACCTTAAAGAGTCTCCCTGGGTGGCACCAGGGGATTCATCCAGGAGACGCACAGGCAACTTTAATGGCAAAAGACAGAAACCCATTGGCACACATCAGCTCTGACTCTCCAGGGAGCAGCCAGGAAGAATCTAGGACTGAGCAGGAGCACTGCAGCTCCTCTGGCAGGGAAAGGGAGCACGGGGGATGGAAGGAGGAGAGCTGCTCTCCTCCAGGTCACAGCAGCCCAGGCAGGGGATGCTCCCTGTTCCCTGGACAGCAGCAGGACAAGATGGACCAAACTGGCTCCATGCAAACCAACCCAGCCCTGTGCCAAAAGCTGGGCTCTCCATGTCCCAGCTGTGCCAGGCTCACAGTCACGGACCCTCACACTGAGCCCACAGCAAAGCAGGGCTCTACCAGCCACAAGATGCCCTCATGCCAGCTCCCTGCATCCCAGTGCCTCTTCCCATCCCTGGGAGCAGTCTGGGATGGACAAGTGCCAACAGCAGGTCCCAGCCATGGGGCTGCCCTCAGGTCCAGAACCCCCCCAGGCAGCAGTCCAGCAGGCAGCACAGGGGACTGGGAAGAGGCCAGGAGGTGTTTCAGCAGGAATGAGGTTAGAAGAAAGGTCTTTCTTACTAAAAACTGCAGCCTCTGCCTCTCTGTCTCTGGAGTAAACTCCCTGGACATTGGAATGATTTCCCCATTACGGATGATAATGGCCCTGCAATGAAACATGGAAGGATGAGATTAGAAAGAAGGAGACTTGGCAGAGGAGCTGAGCCTGGCTTTCCAAGGCTGATTCCCAGGAGTGGTGCAACCCCTTCCCCCCTGCTGCCCACCCTTTTCCCAGCCTGAGGTGGGAGCTGCTTCCTGGATTCACTGTCCCCCTGGGCAGGGCATGGCATCCCTCCCTCCTGTGCAGGAGAGGGGCAAGAAGGAAGGGGAGATGGGAGAGAAGCACAGGGGCAGACAGGAATGAAGCAAGACAAAATCAAAGGACACGATACGGTTAGAAAAAGAGCAGCACAAAGGTGGGGCACCATCCTTTAGAGCTGAGCTGCAGGGGCAGAAATTGCCTGCAGCAGGACACAGGAGCACGTGCCCATCCCACCCCAGCACTGTCACTTGTTGCTGGGGCTGCTGCTACACTTTAATGCCTCAAAAAAACATAAAGGTCTGATGATGAGATGTTTCTGGATGTCATGGTAGGGTCAAGGATCTCCAAGACTGGTGGCTGTGAGTCTCCTCCAGTGATGTAAGGCCAGGCTGAGTTCAGCTCTGGCAATGTTTGATACCTGAGAAGGCAACACAGACTGTTACCCCGAGTCACAGTTACAACCCCAGGACCCTGTGCGTGCTGCCATCCTGCATGGCCAGTGCCTGGCTGCTGCTGCTGCCATGGAGAGGGACCTGCATCCACAAGCAGAGGTATGAGAGACCTCCTTCTTCTCTGTTCCAGAGCAGGAGGCACATCCAGCCTCAGAAAATTAACCAGAGCCTGTATTTGCTGGTCTGACATTGCTGAGGACACAGTAATCTGCAGTAAACACCCAGAACAACTGTAGCTTGGAAATGTTCAAGGGTGGGTCGGACAGGGCTTGGAACAATCTGGTCTAGTGGAAGGTGTCTGCAAATGGCAGGGGGTGGAACAATATGAGGTTTAAGGTCCTTTCCTACCCAAACCATTCTCTGATGCAATGATAAATACAGGGCAGTTCAAACCAGCTTCACCTGCAGTCTCACTGTAGTGAAAGGTGAACCTTCTGCGTTGTCTGGGGTTATGGGCAGAGATGCAGTTACAGTAGCCCACTCCTGTAAATACACGTGGAAATCAAAATTCTTAGGCTCCAAGCTCCCACTGCACTTGTCTGCACATGGATTTGTGTCCTTCTCCTGGAACAGGTCACTGTTATGAAGTGCATTCTAAAATGACTTCCTGAACATTTTTGCAAGCTTTGCTGAGTGCGAGTTTCACTCTCCAACCTGCAGCCCAGGCTGGTGCCAGCAGCAGGGGGCAGGGTGTGGTCCAGAGCCATCTGGGTAGCAGAGAGGATGTTGTTAGGAAGGAAGGGAGAACATCCCAGATTTTGGGAAGCAAGTCTACGGCCCTATCTGTGCCCCCAGCAAGCACAGCGATCACAGCAGGGTACATTGTCCCTGGGGCATGGAGCGGGCAGGGGATGACTCTGCCCAGTCCTGCCACCTTCACCCTCTCCTGGACAGGGATGGAGCTGGGTGTTCCTCACCAGCCATCCCTCTGGCACCATCCCACTCTACTGGGGCATCCCCTGTCCTTGAGGGCTCCCTGTGGGGCTGTACCTGCTGTCCCCAGCGTTGGCCACGTAGAACTTGCCCATGAGGTAGATGGCAGCCAGGGCACAGCAGCCCCCGGGGAGGTGCTGGGACGCCCGCTCCCGCTCGATCTGGTCGTCCTGGGGAGACACAGAGGCTGCAGGGTAGGTGGGCAGCCCCAAACAGCACCTGACTGCTCCTGCAGCACCTCAGCTCCAGGTGGGAAGCAGTGACCAGGAGGGCACCGTTCCCCACACAGCCATGGAGTGGCTGTAGGGCTGGGGGGGCCAGGGGTCCTGGGGGCAGCCAGGGATGTGGTTTCACTGGGGCAGTGGGACAGGCAGGAAAGAGCAAGACAGGAGGGGAGCAGGTGAGCCTTCTGGAACAAAGTGCAATGAAGCCTTCTGCACACACACAGGCCTGGAGCACAAAGCCTCTGCATTCTGAAAGCTCAAAATGAGGAGCATCACAGAGCCCTCTCTGGGATCATCATGCTTGGAGCCCCCTCTGCGGTCCCCTCCTTGCTGCAGTGCTGCCTTTACTGGTGGGCTCAGGCTGATGCAGACACAGACAGCACAGAGGTGCTCCCAGGGGTGCCCTGGGTGATCCCACAGGCAGAGGATCCTCACCATGTCCTTAAAGGCGTTCTCAATGGCACCGATCACCAGGCTCTCATGGGACACGGCTTTCTCCAGGTGAAACCGTGGCACGGCATCATTTGGGACCTCCCCGTGGTCCTCTGCAGAGGACACCTGGTTGGGATCTGCAGTGTCGTGGGGGAGGCAGATGGGAGGCGGGGAGGGGTCCTGCAGGATCTCCACGAGGTCCCGGAGCTGCTCACAGATGTGCAGGTGGAGCCTCTCAGATGCCATGACAGCAGCACCACTGCCTGCATGGCCATCGAACAAGGCCCAGTAGTGGAAATAAATACCTTTCCTGCCCTGCGGGGAGAAGAGGGATGGTTAAATGAACCTGCAAGGAAGCAGACTGGGATGGGAGATTCAGAGAAGCTGGGGCCACTAGCTGAGGACAGTGACATGAGTCTCACAGGTCTCATTGCAGGCAGGAGCAACGTGGGCAGCTGACCAAGGGTGTCGGGACACAGCTGATCCCTGGCTGAATCCCACCCCAGACACCTCGTGCCCTAGGGGGAGGGGAGACACCAAGGCACCAGCACAGCAGCCACCTCTGCAGCCCACCAGGGGCCACGGGGCTCCCTGGGCCAGCCAGCCCTGCTGTGGTCACACGAGCATGAAGGATGGTCAGAGCAGGCAGAGAGCAGGGCCACAAACCAAGGGAATCCCCAGTGTGCACACGTTGCCACGTGTCCCATCTCATGCCCTGCTGCTGGGCATCTTCTCTGTCATGTCCCTGCTTGTGAACCACCATGGCTCTCACCCCATCCAGCTCCCCGCCGCCTTCCCTGGATGACAGCCGAGCCCTGGGGCTGGGCCTCTGCTCCACAAACACCACCTCGCAGCATGCCTGGTCCTCATTGTGCTGGCTCTTCCCTGCATTTATCACCCTGCCGGGAGGAAAAAAGGTATAAAGGCCTTTTCTTCCACATCGTGTTCCAGCAAACACCATCCCGCAGCACCTCTTCCCCCCACCCCCAACCCTCCACTCGTGTCCCCAGGGATGCCCTGTACTGGTCCTCCTGTCCTGTCCCAGGTGTCCCAGACCAGCTGTGTAGGTTGATCTGGGTCCAGTGGGGAGCAGTTGACCACACACCTACCAAGGGAGGTGACCAGAAATAAACTGGGTTTGCTGAAGGTCCCTAGTACTGCCCCAGGCAGAATAATTGCCCCAAAATCTGCATCAGCCTCAAATATACACCCCCGGAACACACTGAGAGAATCACAGCTTCACCCACAACTCCCTCTTGGGGGGCACAGGGGGCTCAGGGAATGAGAGGAGAAGGTGATGATGATGAAATCGGCAGAACTTTGGCAAAAAGATGATTCCTGCCTGCACTGACTTTTCCCAGCCTGTCCTGACACAGCAGATTTCAGGTCTAGATTGCAGGACCTGCTCACAGGATGAAGCTGTAAACACAGCATGGTGATTTTTCTTTGGGCACACCTTCCAAATGGTTCACAGAAAGAACTCTTGGGACACCAAAAAGGGGATTTTTTTTTTCACTCTGGATGCCCCTACCCCACTATCTCCAGGGGAAAATCAACACCTCATAAAGCTCTCTAGGATATCGGGAAGATCAGCCCGAGGGAGGGATGCAGGGGTGGACTGACAGCACTGCACAGCAAAACCCTTCAAAGTCCAACCTTCCTGCCCGCTTTCACTTAGGGCTGAAACTCGCAGCTAGTGAAAGAAGACAACCAGGTCCTTGAAGGGGAAGTCTCAAACAGTCTCACTTTCAAAAAAGCCCCGGCTCCCTGCTCCCCCCGAGTCCTGCCCGAGGCGCCGCAGCTCCTTCGCCCTCGGTACCCATCGATGACAGCAGGTGTTGTGCAGAAAGCGCAGAAAACAAAACAGAAGAGCCTAACCCCCTCGGGGATCGGTAAGAGCACAACCCCATGTGATGCTCTCCCATCACGGGCATCCACCGCGCCCGCTCCTCGCTGCTGCTGGAAAAGGGACAGACGCAACTCACCGCCCGCCGCGACCCATTTTCGTCCCCAAGGTCCCCGCTTCAGTGCCGAGCGGTGCCACCCTGTCCTCCCCAGGCTGCAAACCTCTGCCCCGCTCCCGGCCCCGCTCCCGGCCCCGCTCACTCTGCGTATCCCGTGCTCCAGGGCAGGCGGCGCCGGCCGTCCCGGGGGCTCTGCACCGCCCGGCCCGTGTGGTCGTCGGCGCGGCGCAGCTCCTCGGGAGTCAGCTGGAGGAAGGCCGGCCGGCAGAACGCGGCTGCCGGCGGCGATCTCCGACCGGCCCCGGCCCCGCCGCCCCGCGGTTCTGCGGGGGGCTGCGCGCCTGCCCCCGCGCCCAGCCCCGCTGCCAGCTGCGACACCGCGGCGCGCACCCGCAGCAGCATCCCGAGCCCGGCCGAGCGGAGCCAAACCGAGCCGAGCAGCCCGAACCGAGCCGAGCCGAGCCCCCGCCCCGCCCCGCCTCCCGCCCCGCCGCGGTGCGGGGGGGGGGAACCAGGCGCGGCAGCAGCGCCGCAGCGCGTACCCGCATCGCCCGGCGTTATCCCGCGGCCGGCGGAGGACGAGCCCTCCCGGGTGATGAACCCCCGCCGTTATCCCGCTGCTGGGGGGAGGTGGGAGGTAGAGGTCGAGCTCGCCCGAGGAGGGACCCGGCGCCCCGCCAGGCGCCCCGGGGACACGAGCCCGTCCCGGCGCAGAAAATGTTCCGGAAAAGTCTTTTCCCGGCTGGAGGTGGGGCTGCGGAGTGACGGGCTCGCCCTGTCCACGCGTTTTGCCGAGTTTCCCGGCTGGACCGTCCCGAGGCTCCAGCAGAGCCCCCTACTCCGGGACAACATCCCGGTCCAGCTCCAGGCGCTGTGTCACCCCTCTCGGGCTCAGCAGCCCACGCGCGGCCGTTCCCGGCTATTAATAACCGGAGCCTGGAGCGGCGGGGACGCGCCGTGAGAGGGCAGAAAGCCGAGCCTCTCCCTCCCTTTCACCCAGGATGCTGCGCTCCAGCCTGAGCAGGATGCGGATTTAGCTGATCCAGAACAACACATCCTCCCTGGGTGGGCGGGGAAGAGCCGCCAGCGTGAATGCCATCGCCTGCACAGCCTGACCTCAGCACCTCACTGCCTTTGGGCTCCTGCGACAGCAAAACAAACAAACAAACAACAACAACAAAAAGAAGAAAAACACAGTGCTTGCCTACTGTAAGGGAAAATTGAGGCTGTTTCTTAAAATCTGTGTGCCTCAGTGCCTCAATTTCACAGAGGAACTACCGATTCCTGTCAACATGGGGCTTTTGCGTTGTAAGTTTCAAGCAGAAGCAGCGCTGAGAAGCCCTCTGGGCTTCAGCCATCTTCAGCCACAGATCCTCAAACTGCACCAGATTATTAGGACCATGATATAGAAGTGATTCGGTGGTACCTGTATTCCCACCCTCTAATCCCAAAATTTAAGGTCTTGAGTACACTTTAAAGCCCTTTCAGTACTCTTCAGGACTTGATCTAGTGGGCAGCATCCCTGCCCACGGTGGGGGGTTGGAACTAGGTTATCTTACAGGTCCCTTCCTGGGAGGTTGGAAAAGGGTGATCTTTAAGGTCCCTTCCAAACCGACCCTTCCAGCACCCCTCTGGTTCCTCTCCAACATTCACGGGTCCTCCCCTCAGCTCCTGCTGCCTTCCCTGTCCAGCTGCAAGTCACACATGGGGCACTCTGAGATATCGAGTGCAATATCATCGTGTTACTACGGCTGAAAATCGCTGGATCCTCCAGTGAACGTGTCTCCCCGGTGTGGGACTGCCAATCTGCCCGTTCTGCTGAGTCACCGGGGCGCTTTCCCTGGAAAGAAAGAATTGGCAGTTTCCAGACTGACTTCCCTGACCCTGTTGGATATTTGTTATTTCCGTTATGTTGAGCACGGCATGGAAAGAATGGTCTGATGAATAAACACGATCCTGCGGGGAATGCTCCCTGAAACAATGCGGTGCTAAAGACTGTTTTCCAAGAAAGGGGGCTCCATTTCCCGCTATTCATCCTGACGGGCAGATCCACGTGAACTTTTCTTTTTATCTTCGACGCTGATCTTCCTCTTCGAAAGGTTTGCCTGGCACGAGGCCCGGGGATGCAGATGTTGTAGACTGAGTCAGACTGAGAGTTCGGGGGAGGCCAATGCCAGTAAACAGCCACTTTGGGTGTCAGCAGCTCTGCCCTTCACCCTTCCCATCCCTCTGGGAGTCTTGCCTGGGATGCTCGTGCTGTCCCTGTCTCCCCATCTCAGCCAAAGTGTCCCTCCCTGAGCACGGGGGTGTCAGGTACTCACTCACCTTCCATGGGCACAGCTTCAGGTGAAGCACTCCAGCATGCTGCCATGATAAACAGTGATTTAAAAAATAGTAACGCAGGAATTAGCCTTAAATGATGCTATTTTAGTTAATTTCTCATGCAACTGCTTAGCATTGAAAAAGCCTTTCTAAGTTTCATTTTTCATCCGTGTTGCTGAGCCCCAGAGGAGGTAGGATGGAGCCAGGGATATTTCTTTGTGAAAGAATGACATGTTGGTGGCATTTAAGCCAGAACAGAAGTAAATTAAACATCAAGATCATAAAAGTACCAGAGGATGTTTTAAAACAGGCCCTTTGCAGCAGTGCATTAGTTGTCTGTAGAGCCTGACTGTGTAATGAGTAATATATTAATTTATAATTAGCATAATACAGTGAAGCTCAGCAAATAGCTCTGTGCACTCTGGAAAATTCACCAACAGAAGAAGCAATTTTTAATGGTTTCCAAGGTTTGTGTGTCCCCCGTTACTGGGAACTTCAGCATTTATTTTTATTTCTTTGAAGGGATAATTTGATTGCAACCATACGTCTTTATTCCCTGTCTGTTTCTGCTGGAGTGCAGAGAAGCCTTGGGAGCTCTGGATATGTCTGTGACCTCTCTGCAGGTGGGTTTTGCAGAGCAGATCACCTGGATTTGGTGCAGATTCCCAGAGGGTTTTACCCTTTCCTCTCCCTCCTGCAAAGGGGAGGGGGGGAAAGGAGGCACATTAACCTCCTTGGGTCACTTGGCTTTTCCCCCTCTGCTGCTTCAGAATCTTCCGTGCCATTTTCCCATCTCCCAAGGGATCTTCATTTGCAATTCTGCTCTCAAAGTCTTCAGGAGCCTCCTGGTCTCATTTAATATTACCTGACAGTAGAAATACAGAATAAGAAGAAGAAGAAGAAGAAATGTATAACAATAACACTGACTGGAATTTATGGAGCCTTTGGGGAACTTACTTTTCAATTTGGAAGCCCAGCCCCAACATTCCAGATGATGCAGGGAGAACTTCTCCCTGGTTTTGCAGCAGTGCCCAGGCTTCCCAGAGATCGTCTCCCTGGCTGGGAGTCTGCACTGAAATTCCCTGCTGTCAGCAAAACCTTGTGAAAAGGGAACAAAATCCTCGGAGGTGAGTACTGGGTGCTGAAACAACCTGGAGGTACTGGGGGCTCCTCAGATGAAGGGGCTGAATAAACTTGAATCTTAATTCAGCGATCCACTGAAAACAGGGTGCGATAAATCTTCCCCAGGAATAAAATTTCAGGAGTTCTGCTTTTTCTGGCTTTAATAAAATAATTTGTACCCTTCTGCCTATTAGCAGCTGTAGATAAGTTGATTGCACTGAGCACTTGAAGTCTTCTGACATGCCCATCTGCCTTTGCATAACCATTAACCCCTAACCCTTCTTGTACCCCAAGCCCCAATCCATGAGTTTTCTTCCCGAAAAAGAAAAAAAACCTGGTTGCTCACCGGGAAGGTACAGAAGGATTCCAGGCATGTGACAGATTTCTTACATGGGAGCAGGATTTACCACTAAGGATACATCAGGAAATGTCACTGGGGTTTTCTCGGGCAGTTCCTTTCCTTTGCAAACTTGGCTTGTTTTGGATACTGGAAACTTGGGTCCCCTCATCCAGTAAAGTACTGGGCTCCTTGAGGAGTCACAGCCAGGGAAGAGAGCAAGGCTGAAGGCTGCTGCTGCACACTCAGTGAGAAGTCAGGATGATGATGAGAAGAAATTACTGTGTTCACTTGCAGCAGAATTTAAATTAAACCAGTTTTACTGAAGTCTTAATTCCTCCCCTGTATTTAAATGCTGTGATCTGGAAAGCAACAAGTGTGTGTTTCTGTATCATTACATCAATAAAGAGCTGGAGTTTTGTAGGCTTCCTTATCAAATAATCTGGCCTAATTTAATTGGAATTTGCCTGGTGTGGAAAATAGCTTTGATTTAATTTGCTCTTGATCATTCCACTAAAACTTTGTGATCTGAAAGTAGTATGTTTGTATTTACTTATCACAACACTAGAGAGCTGCATTGGCAGGCTCTCGATCAAATTACCTGATGAATATAAACAGCAGATTTAATTTAGTTTCATATTGATTTTTGTCATTATTATTAAAACCCTCTGATCTGAAGAATGAGATGCTTGTATTTCCTTAATATCTTATTACTGGGGTTTGGGTTAATCTTGTAGAGCTTTTCCTTTTTCTTTTGAGTAACCAAGTGTAACTAATTGGAATTTAACATACGGCAATTTTGACTCTACAAAGGGGGGAAAGGAACTCAGTTTCCTAGGACAAAATAGCAAAGTAACCTATTCTTGCCAGCGGCTGGGGCAGTCTCCCCCGGATACCTGTGTGCATTTTGGGGGCTGTGGGTCCCCCAGGAGCTGGTGGGTCACCCCAGGGCACCCCTTGCCATCTGTCAGGTGCCCTGAGGAGGCTGCCAGGGGTCCCAACGTGGGACTTGCCTGGGAAGGGCAGCAGGGGAGGGAGGGGGGCTGCACAAAGGCTTTGGGATCCCATGGAAAGCGAGTGGTTGGGAAATTTGCAACCTGCCCACATACGATTCGTCTGAACAGCTGCTGTTCACCTGTAACTCAGCTTGGTCTTGGAAATGATCCCACACTTCCAGCTGGGCGGCGGGGTGGAAGGTCCAGGAGCGAGCAGAGAGCTGTCTTCAGAAACCAAAGGCTTTCATCCGTGTGCAAAGAGGTCTGAATAAAGCAACAAGAATGAGCGTGTGTAACTTCAGCCTCTCATCTCAGCTGTGCCGAGGTTGCAGGTCTAATTCCTGGCAACAATTGTGAAAATTTAACCTTTGCTTTTGCTGTTCGGTGTTTTAGAGCTTGTTGCTGCCGGTTGAGAGTGTGGCCATGCAAGCTGTGCCCTGCGGGCACCAGGAGAGGTTTTCTAGAGGAGCCTGGAGCTGCCTTGGGGAAAGAACCGGCCCAGGCTGGTGTTGTGATCCCAGATGTTGGAATCCCGTGTCAGGGAGAGTGTCCCGCAGAGCCCGATATTTCAGTTCCAGGAAAGCTGAGTTTCGGTGGTTTGACACCAAAGACAGTCTCACATTTTGAGGAGAAGAGGGCTGCAGGAGTGGGTCCATCTGTCTGTCTGTCTGTCCATCCCCACACCATCCAGCACCACCCTGTGCCTGCAGAGCCATCACACCTTTTTTGGCCGGGGAAATTACTTTCTGGGTAAATCAGCTCTGACCAGACTTATTGTTTGAGGAGGAGAATGCCAGGGTNTTTTTTAGCGGGGGGTCAGGGGTTGTGTGTGCAAATAATTTTCCCGGTAAATTCTCTCTGCCCGTTCCTCCTCCCCGACCGCCTTGACAGGCACCAGGGCTGACCGGGGCGGGGCAGCGCCCTCACGGGCGGGGGCGGCTCGGTGCGCAGGCGGTGCCGGTGCCAGCCCGGGGTCTCGGGGCCGGTCCCGGGACGGCCGCAGCAGCCGGTGCCAGCCCGGGATCGCGGGGCCGGTCCTCTGGCGGCAGCAGCAGGCGGCGCTGCGCCCCTTCAAGCCGGCACCGGCCCCGCCGGGCTCCGCTCGGCTCCGCGCCCGCCGCCCCCGCCCAGCCCCGCGCTGCCGCCGCCGCCGCCGCCCGGCGATGCCCGCGGCCCCCGGCGGCTGCGGCCCGCGGAGGCGGCGCTGACCCGGCGGAGCGGAGCGGCCCCCGGCCATGGGCAGCGTCGGCCCCCGCCCGCACCGAGGCCCCCGGCAGGTACGTGCGGAAAGTTTGGCGGGGGGGAACGAAGCGGCACCCCCGGGGCGATTCCCGTCGCGGTGCCGCTCCGAGGGGACGCTGAGTCCCGACGAGGGCCGGGGAAGCGGGGTCGGGGATCCGGTCGGATCGGCGTGCCGGCGAGCACCGGCGGCACCGGGATGCCGGTCCACGGCTCCGCCGTGGGGTCCGGCCCTCCCGGCTCCGCCCGGCCGCCGTACGTCGCTGCCCGGTCCCCGCGTGTCCCGGTCCCCTGTCGCCCGCCGGGGCTGCTCGGTGCCGGTGCGGGGCTCGGGAGGGCCCCTGCAGTGAGTTTCTGCCCTGCGCTCCAGTGACTCCGAGAGCAGCGGCGCCCACGGCCCCTGCCCGCCCCGCGGCGGGGATTCGGATGCGGTGGGGCCGTGTCCGGTCACCGGCTCCGGGGGTGGGCTCGGCACGGATGCTGTTTTACCAGCATTGCGAAGCTACTCGCCTTTCTGGGAGGCAAAGCACTGCTGGGGAGATGGCAGATTCTGCAGCCGAGGATGCTCCTGTACTCTAGAAGGGACCATGGATCCCAACTGCTGCTGCCTTCAGCACAAACTGCCCCTGTGGCCAAAACCTTGAGCAGAACAGGATCGGATGGGGGCTTTAATCTTCCACTGCTTCCTCCCTCTCTGCTGTAGCTCCTCCTGCCAGGTTGGGTTTGCCTCTGGCCAGCACCAGGCTGGAGTAGGGCAGTGGTACGAAGAGCCAGCTGCCTCGTGGGGTGGCCGGAGGGACACGGGGTGAGCAGGGGTCAGATGGCCCCATCACCACGAGTAGAGGCTCAGCGGCCCAGCGGAGAGTGTGAGCTACACCAGTCCCGTTCTGGAGTCATGAGTTTGTCCATGCCGTGGGTGCCAAGGCAGGGAAGCACGACTCTCCTCCTCCTGCTCATCAGCCACCCCTTTTGCTGCAGGGAGAGGTTTGGGGGGCTGTTCAGTGTGTGGGTGCTCTTTACCTGGGAGAACTCATCTGTGCTGGGACACCCACCCACCCCCCAGGAAAGAGCCTGCACAGGTGAGATATTGTGGAAACAATCCTGGCGCTGGATGAGGCTGAGGTTTGGACTGTTTCTGCCGATTATCCAGCTCACACAGACCTTTGCAAACGGTGCTTCAGACTGGCAGGGCTTGGAGCATAATTTGGCATGACAGAGTCCCTCATTATCACTGTGGGGCACTGGCTGGAGGGTCACAGCTCCACATGTGGCGTCAACGAGGAGGAGGAAAATGTCCATAGCTCCTGTGACAGGCAGAGTGGTCGCTGTCTGGGAGGGCAGCAGGGAGCTGTTCCTGCAGTGTGTCTGTGCTGGAGAACCTCGATGGAGCTCCCATGTGGATGATGGCCCACGCCCACATGTGCCTACAGGGAGGGACATGGACCCAGCCTGAGGAATCATCATCTCTTGACACACTGGTTGCAGCTGAGATTGGTAGTCTGAGAGACTGGGGAACTTGACAGTTCCTTCAGGTCCCAGCTCGGACCCAAAAGGCAAAAGCAGCTAAAAAAAAGTTAGTGAAAAAATCCACAGAATTCCAAACAGCACGTAACAGAATGGAGAATACCAAGATTTTCAGTCAAAATTAAGTGTTTTGACATGCCAGAACACCACTCTTCATTTCACTGACACTCCAGGCTGAAAAATCTCAAGTCAGACCAAACATTTGTAGTTGTAATCTCACAACACTGGAGGTTGATAACTGTCAAAACGGCAATTTCTGTAGAGCTGTGTTTTCTGGTGGGAGTTTGGGCATGAGTGGGAGCTCTGAGAGCGTGGAGCACTGGGATGCACCTTGTCTTGGTGCTCCCCTGAACGACATGTGCTCTCCAGGCCACCAGCTTGGCTTCTGCTCAACTCAGTGGTTTCCCTTCAGAGTATGGCATGGACAGTGTGGATTGCATTATTGACAACACTGTCATTTATTTATACTTCCTTGGCTATAGCAAACAGCTCAGCCTTTCTGAACTAAATATACTTTTCACTGGGAGCGTGTTGCTGTCCTCTGTGGGATGGAGCAGCCAGTGGAGTGCTTGGTTTTTGGTCCAGCTGAGAGGTTTGGGGATGTCTCCTGGAAACCTCACATGGCCTGGAGGGTCCCATGGGCAGGAGCTGGGGATGGGCTCCTCCAGAAGGACTCTGGTGTGTGCTGTGGGGCTCGGGACTGGTGCCTGGGAGCTGGGCTGTGCTCCCTGCATGAAGAGGGAGCCGGAGCTGGAGCAGCAGCCAGGAAACCAGGATCTCCTGGTGGGGACCTGCCTGCTCTGCTGGAAGGTGCATGGGAGATTCGTTGGCACTGGGGACTTGCTGCCACAAAAATTGCACTGGCATTGTGTCTGCTGTCCTCACATCTGGGCTGCTGGATGTGCCCCACCATGGGGCAAGACAGCTGTGTGCTGGGACAGCTCCTGCAGGGTGGCTGGGCAGGGTGACCCGGGGTGATAGGGCACGTGCCCCACTCCCAGCTGGGTGCAGCGCTCTGGGACACGCTGCCTCTGGATTCAGGTGAAGGACTGAGCAGCTCTGCCAGAGCTATTTGCTTTGTCATTGAGCAAATATGTGACATTTCTTGGTGTCTGAGCAAACAGTGCATGCTTTAAGCTGACATCAGTGTTTACACAGTGGGCTGTCACGTCTCCAAAAGGACTCCAACAGCAGCGGCTGTTGTTTGATCCCCCTCTGAGAAGCCTCATGCAGAGCATATTCTGCAGGAGCACCAGATATCACCTAAATATGGTCTGAGAGTCTCAGGAGAGTCTCACAGTCCCGTCACATCGCCTTGAGGAGCAACAGTTTTCTTGCACATTGAGTCGTACTGGATTTCTTCTGGCAATGGAAGGGCCGGAGCAGGAGCAGCCCCTCATCACCCAGAGGGCAGGGATGGAGTCAGGACAGCAAGTGGGATACTGCCACCCACTCTTCAGTCTGCTCCTGGCCAAGCTGGCTTAATCCCACAGCATTAATTAGAAGTATTTCCTTACCTCTAAATTCTTTTTTAGCATAAAATATGTGATTTTGTCAAGATACCTTTGGTTTTTTTCCTGGGCAAATGTCAACACTTTTGATGACATTTTCTGAGTTTTGTTTTCCAGATGGGAGAATCAAAGTGCAAAATATCGCTTTAAATCACCACTTCAGAATGAAGCATTTTTCATTCTGAAATGTCAGCTTAAAACGGGACAATTCATTTTTAAATGCTTCAAAACAAGAAATCCCCTTTTTACCACTTCAAATCACTTTGTTTTGATTAAAAATGTCAGCAAGTTGTGTCCTGGCTCTTCATTAGAGGAATCTGTTTCGCTGCCTCGTGGTCCAGAGCAGATAGAAATTTCAAACATGGTTGAAAATTGAAGGTTTCTCCTCTGAGAGGTGCGGGTTTGTCCAGTGCACTGCTGGAACTCTGCAGTGCCCGTGGAGGAGACTGTGGATGCAAGCCTGGCACAGGGCAGGGGTACCCCTGGCACCTGCTGCCCGTCCTGGCAGCACTCCCCAACCTCGGTGTCAACCTGGCAGCACTCCCCAACCTCACCGCTTGTCTTTGTGGTGTCTTGTTAATAAGCTACGATCCAGAACTAAAACTTTATGGAGGACATGGTTGTTTGGTGAGCCTGGTTAGACCCCAGCAGGTGATGATGGAGGCTGGGAGGTCACCGTGTCACCTGGCAGATGCCCAGAGGTGATGCCGCCGTTGGTGCTGCTGTCTGCACCAGGAGCTGCTCCCATCTGAAGGGCTGTGGCTGTAAAGAGTGAAGAGAACATATTTAAAGAACTCAGCCGTAAAATACAAATCCTTTTGGGATTTACATTTTTCCCTGGAGGCTCTAGGTGATGTAAAACTTGGCATCTCCCCAGCATGTGCTGCATGGAGTGGGACGTGGTGCCAGTGTAGTGCCAAGAGAGGTTATCAGTGTTTCCACAGGTAGCCGATGCACTTTTGAGCGTGTGGCTGCATTAACTTGGCCTCTGTGCTGGAAGGAGGAACAGCCCCAGAAGGAGGTGACACTGTGGAAGAGCAGACTGCAGGTCCTGGCACTGCCGTGGGCTCTCTGTGTCCAGCTGGCCATCAGCTGGATATCCAACTGGCCATCAGCTGGATATCCAACTATCACCTGGGTATCCAACTGGCCATCACCTGGATATCCAACTGGCCACCAGCTGCCCGGTTCCTTGACTTCCTGTGGGGTGCTGGCCCCAGTGCCATCGGCCCATCCTTCTGTTTGTCAGCAAGTGGTTTGCAAATGTCAAGCCTTGGGCATCACTGCGAGGGACCTCAGTAACACAAGAACAGTAACAGCACGTAACCATGCACAGAAAAGGCAGAACCTGATATGACTCTCTGCTGATCTCCTCTGGCTCTTCCCACACACACTGGGTGTGCGTTTAGTGTTTGTCATCTGCTTTAATCACATACTATAAAAGACCTGATTTTGTGCTCTCAGCAGTAAAAATCAGGAGCAGCTCTGCAGGTCCTGCTGTTCAAAGGGGTGAGCAGGGTTATGGGCTGAGCTCCTGGAGAAGTTTTAGGGGTGTGATGGGCACAGGCTCATGCACCTGAGAGTGCGTGTCCTGAAGTGGGGCTGGTGAAATTCCCAGGTGTCCCCAGCCACTCACAGGGACACAGTGACTCGCACTGATGGCAAGTATCACTGCCCATATCCTTCTTTCTCCTTTCAGATGTGCTGATGTCTGCTTCTTGCAAAGACCTGGCCCACCTGAGGTTGGCAGATGCACAGATGTGAGCGTGAATCCCCAGTAAAAGGTAACCATCACTCACCTGTACTGCTGCTGGTGGGATCTCTTTCTGTCCTGCTGCAATGGCCTGTGCTGCTGGTGAAGTCTGAGGTCATCTGAGGGTGGTGGGTGAATTCCATCCTCCCTCAGAGTCATGTTCCCACAGCCCAGAGTTGTGAGGACACCCCAGTGCTCACAACGTTCAGGAGTCATACCACTGCATACAGGAACATTGGTGAGTGGATCTGCACTTCCCAGCCCTCCTCAGTCCCTCTTCCTCCACGTATCTCTTCTAGAATGAGTGAGAGAGACATACAGAGCCTGAGCAAATGGGTTTTCGTGCTCAGCCTCTGCCTTACCACGCTGTGGGGACGACTGACACTGGCCTCCACACACCATCACAGAAGCCATTCAGGTAGGGGGGCAAGATCCTTGGAGTATGGTGGGAGGGCATATGGGGAGGTGGCTGCTGGTGGTACTGGTGTTACTGGTGTTGCTGAAGTTACTGGCAGAGCTGTGCACTTTGCAGCACAGGCAAACATTTGGATCGCGGGGCACCTGCTGTCTCTTTCATGCCTCTGCTTGGGAAGGGCATTTATGGGTTAATTTGAAACCATTCATGCTCTTGATTGACCCCACACCTAGCCCTGTCCTATTTCTGTCATTTTTGCCTGACAGTTAAAGCAGTTCTAATCCTGTAATCCCCACCCGTATTGCTTAAAACCAAAACACATCTTCTGGAGTGACTCCCTCCCCCAGCCAGGCAGCAGCTACCTGCCTTTCCACTCTCCTAACCCTGGTTACCCCATCCTTGGAGGTGTCCAAGGCCAGGGACATGTCTCCCTGTGTCAGCCAGGTCTGATAATAGAATTATAGAGTATCTCGAGTTGGAAGAGATCCACAAGGATCGTTAAGGGCAACTCCTGGCCCTGCACACAAATCATACCACATGCCTGAGATCCCTTGTGCCTGCCCAGCACAAGGAGATGCTGCTCTGTCCCAGCAAAGCACAGCTTCCTGCAGAATGCGGTTGGATTTAAAGAGCCACATGAATCAAGCAGGGTCATTTGGGAACAGAATAGGAGAGTCCTCGGTGAAGAATGATTCCCCAGCAGTTTAATCCCCTGTGTAACATGGCGAGGTCTTCATGATGAGCAAGGCTGGAATGTCTGGATCCAACTCTCACAAATGTGGCCCCAGCACCTTCTAGTGCTGATAATCAAAGGGCTGTCTTTGCCCTTATTTATGTTCATCACTCAGCCTGAAGCAGAAGTAAAAGGCATTTAAGCCAGCTGGGACTTTTTCTTTTGGGAAATGAGGTTCTCTGGGCATTGCCTGGCACTTACATGCATCCAACTTCTCTTCATTTTGTAGCTCTCCAGCAGCAAGCAGTATTTTACACTGAACATGTGGAGCTGTGCCCACGCTCCCTGAGACACTCAAAATGTGTCATTTCAGGTTATGCCATAAAAATCCCATGTTCTGCTGCTCATTTAAAGGTCAACCAGAGTAGGACAGCATTTTTATTTTATTTTTGCATGCAGGATTCAAAAGCCTTTTGCTCTTAGAGTTCTTTTATGGTTCCATGAGATAAGCTGCGTCTTTTTAAAAAGGGCTGCAGTGGGGAAATACCAGTTAAATGGGAGGGAGAAGCATGCCAGAAGCTCTGGAACTTATCCCAGGCTCTGGGGAGGTTTCCTGCTGTCGGTGTTAAACACACCATCCATCTGATAGGCATTTTGTTCCAAGTTTCCTGCTGCTCAGCTGAAGGAGAAGCAGCTGCAGGGAGCTCTGGAGCCCGTTGCTCATGTACCCAGGGCATGCCCGTGTGTGGCTCTGCACTGGTCCTCCAGTGCTCATTAAGCAGGACCTGCAGGGATCTCTGGGGTCATGGGAATGAAGTCTCTCAGCCCTTTTTGGCTGATTTGTATTGTGCTTGCGTGGGCCATTACCCAGCCGAAGCACTGATTTGAGATGCTGACCAGCTCTCAACTCTGATCCCAGAGGTGATCAGCCAACACAGTAGTTTTCTACTTTCCTTAATATTTTAATGGCACTGGGAGGGGAGCAGCAGAGCAGCTTGGATTGCTGAATTGCTGATGAGCACCGTGACATTTCTCTGCCACTGCAGGGTGGAAACGCCATCCTGATCCTTCCTTCTCCAGGCAGAGGGTGGGTGATGGTGAGGGGGAGGCATTGATTGTAGCTGGGGTCAGAGGTGATGGTGCTCTGCTTGAAGCCAAAACCAGCACAATGCACCATCCCCTCTTGTAGCAAAGTGCATCTCATTATCAGCTGCAATTAGCTAATGAGCTCGTTAGTTTCAATAAAGTGCTTGGCTTTGGCAAGAGGGGATGAATTTTGGAGGGTACCATGGGGGTGAGGGCTATCAGGAGCAAGATGCCAGAGGTGCTGAGCAGGAACCAGAACTTTTCCTTACAGGTGGGCTGGGAAGATGCTGTGCCCAGGCCCCTGTATGTCCCCAGCAGCCCTGGGGTGGCTCCAGAGGCCGGGACAGCGCTGCACATACCCGGCTCTCCTGTGCCTGGTCACAGCTCACACCAGCAGGGCCCTGGGCAGGAGGTGGTCAGGGGTGTCTTCCCCAGGCACTGGGCAGCAGATGGCCTGAGGCCTCTGAGGTCTGATGGGGGCTGTTTCTCCTCCTGCAGTGCACGTAGAGCCCGGCACGTGCGAAGTCATCTCCGCTCACCGGTGCTGTAATAGGAACAAGATCGAGGAGCGCTCCCAGACGGTGAAATGCTCCTGTTTCCCGGGACAGGTGGCAGGGACGTCACGGGCGGCTCCCTCCTGTGTGGACGGTGAGTACTCCATGGTGCGACCCCATCCCTTTCAATCCCTGACCTCAGCTTCACGTCTGGTTGTTGTCTTCAGCTGCTCAGGTCGTATTGTTCCCGGCACAAATCACAAGACCCTAACAGAGCAGAGTGGTAGGAGACAATCCCTTTGCTCTGTAAGTGGAGCCTCAAGCAGGTTATTGAACAGCACTGCTCTCCCTGCTCTCTCTTGGGAGAGAGGACACTGGGATTTTTATTCCTGGGGTAGTGAGAGATAATGGTATTCTGGAGACAGGTAGACAGGTGAGGCCAGGCAGGTGACAAGCAGCTCCTTGTCCAGGGCTCCTCGAGGTGAGCTGTGCTGCAGAGAGGGGCTGTATCTCCTGATGTCACCCAGAGGTGGGCAGAGCTGCCCCTCCATACCCTGTGCTGCAGCTTGGCCACTGATCCCCTGCTCTCCCCCAGCCTCCATCGTGCTGCAGAAGTGGTGGTGCCAGATGGAGCCATGTCTCGATGGGGAGGAATGCAAAGTGCTGCCTGACCTGTCGGGATGGAGCTGCAGCAGTGGCAACAAAGTGAAGACCACCAAGGTATGTCCCCAGCAGGTGATGGGGAGAACCCAGCTGTGCCTTCCCCAGCCTGGGGCAAGAGCACCCACAGCTTGTGGGGAAGGAGAGGACTCCAGCTCCTTCAGGGCACACACTGTTTGACAAGGACTCACCAAAGCAGAGCAGAGGGTCAGGGCCGTGCATTGTGACTGGTGCTGGAGGGACTGGCAGGCGTACCACAACCCTGAGTGGATCCCACAGCTTTTCCAATTGATAATTCTTACTAGGAGGCTTGGTGTTGGATAGCCCAACCCCTGAGCAAACATCCTCAGTGTGTCTCTGGAGCATCCCAGGGCTCCCAGGTTGTCCAGGTTGCTCCCCAGCACCATCCACTGCCCCGGGGCAGCGGGTTGCCCTTCCCAACCCAGTGGCACAGCCCTGAATCTCTCCCCGTTCCTAGTCTGAGGCAATCATTTGTGACAGAGCACTACATGATTATTATTTTCATGGCTTGCTGAATCCCCCAAGGAACAAGGTGTAATTAAAATTTTATCAAACTCATTAGTAATTACATATATGCCATGGTTAATCGGTTGCATAATTTTGTAATCATTGTTCATACTGTTGAGTGTAATTATTCCTTATGCTTTCATTTTCCTCGCCCCACATTCCCCACCACAAAATGATTGTATTAAGCAATGTTGGGATTTTTTTCATCGCTGCTGTTATTTTTGTGCTCAGAAAGCACTTTCATGCTGAAGTGTTTTTATGGACATCCAAAAAAGTTTCTCCAGCCCTGAACATCCATCACTGGCCAGTAACTGCAGCACTACATTGAGCTGGTTGTCTTTTTCCCCTTCTAGTGTTTTTTGTTTCGTTTCCCTCAGCTACTAACTTAGCGCAAAGCCTCTGTTCTGGCTTTGCTGTCTTGAATTCTCACTGGGATCATTCCCATGTGGAATGGGAGAAGGAGTCAGGAGCTTCTGCTCTCCTGTCTCATCCAGCAGACCCCTCCATGGCCAACCTCTTTTTGGGTGCCGTGCCCTTCTTTAGGGAGATGGCAGTTTGGAAGCACAGACCCATGTTTTCAAAAAGACTTCTGGTAATTTTAGGTGACTTTAGTGACTTTGGAATGGTACCAAAGGGCTGGGTTTGCATCTCAGTCCCCTGTGCAGACAGACTTCGGTGGGAGCTGCAGCCAGAGCACAGAAATCACAAACCATCCATAAAGTGACATTTGGAATGGCCACTCCATTAAATGAAAGTAAAGAGCAAACCTTATTTGCACCTCTTGAGACTGTTTGGTGATGATTCATGAATGGGGAATCAGCTGGATGCATTGGACAACTTCTCCTCTCCTCCACAGGTCACTCGATAGCCTCCATGCAACTCTGGCCAGCCTTGGCGTGGGCCCTGGTGTCCCCCTGAGCAGCAGGATGTGGCCCAGTGCCTGCAGAGGTGGGATGCTCCAGGGCTCCCAACCTGCACCTATCTCTGGGACTGTGACAGCAACTGGATCAGAGCATCCCCTGAGCCCCAGCATCCCTGGAGGCTGCAGGCAGGGACCCCAGTGCAGCTGCCAGAATCCCACCACTCCACGGTTTCCTCCTTTTCTGTGGACACGTTCACCGACCAGGAAATGGGCTCGTTTTCCAATCCTCCTAAATAAAATACTACCACTATGTAAGAGCTGCTGACAATACAGACGCAGACAGGCAGCAGGCCCCCCAAAATGGGCTTTAGTAAGTGAATAGCTTGAATAGCTGAAATCATTGCTCTGAGCCGCCTTTCGCTGTCTCCCAAGATGCTGAATCCAAGTTGCAGTCAGGAGCTGGGAAGTCAGTGGTTATGGGAAACCCTTCCCCATGTGGCTCCTGGCCTCTGGGGTTCCTAGGAGCTCCAGCCTGATCCCAAGTCACTGGGGGCTGCTCTGCCCTCAGAGCACTGGGCTTTCCCTGGCCCCCAGGGATGGTGAGATGTCTCCATGGCGCATGCTGCTGGTTTCTCCTTCCTTGGTAATTACATTAATCAGGTTACAAATTTAATGTTTCCCACCATGCAAGTCCCAGACACTGAGTTTCTGCTTGTGTTTGCAATTGAATTTCAGAATTGTGTGAGGGGATCTCTCTGTCTGCGGCTCCGGGGTGTCTGGGGCATGCAGATGCCCAAACAGGGCGTCAGACCGAGCCAGGTTTTGTTGCAGTAATCCAAAATAAAGAAAAATGTACCACCTCCTGGCCCTGAGCTCATGACCTTCTCCAGGACACCATTTCCTGTGGAGCAGCATCTCACAGCGGGGAGAATGTGAACCATGTGCCCCCAATGCCAGAGGTGCTTGGGACCCCGGGGCTGTGGACCAACACCTCCAGCCCTGCTCTGGGACTGCTCTGGGACCCTGCAGGGGATGTGCAGGTGCAGGAGGAGCTGGAGATGGTTGTGGGGCCCATGGCAGTGGGGGGGTCACTGGTGTGTTTGCTGCTACCTGCCTCCTGCCCTGGCTCCCACCACGGGACTCATTATGGAGACGTTTTTGTAACGGGGTATGTATTACCCTCTCCAGATGTGATGTAAATACCAGACTGTGAAATAATAAATTCATTTTAATCTCTGCAGAAGACCTTTTCACTCAGCAGCAAAGGGAGGCTCTGGGAGTGCTTCTCATGCTGCTGAATCCAAAGTGAAGGGGCTGGGGACTCTGCCCTGGCCATTCCAATCCCAACCAGCTTGTGCAGTGGTGCCTCTGGAAGAGAGCTGAAAGCCTGTTGTGGCCAGTGAAGGCTCATTAGCTCATAGTGACCCTAAAGGAAAGTGCTTTATTTTCTACAGGAGGCTTTGCTGAGAGCTTTTCTTGTCCCTCCACCTCTGTGTGGCGGCCCCCACTGCTGTCATGCCACCACAGATGCTACCCCAACCCAAGACCAGACTGTGACTGTAAGGTCCCCACCTGGAGTCCTGTCCCCTCTGAGAACCCAGGCTGTGGAATGCAGAGTGGGAATCTGTTATTTTCTGCAGCAAACACCAGGCTGTAGATGGGAGCTTCCCTGCTTGGCTGAGCATTTTCGTAGTTGGCTCATAACGTGAAGGATCCCCTCTGCGGAAGTGTTGAGCTTGACACTTACATTGGTATAAAAACATTTTATTGTCTGCATAATAGGTACCCTTGAAGTTTATTTTTCATTTAGTGCAGTCCACAGTTTGGTGAGGAAATAGCCCCTTGGTGTCTGTGCTGAGTGCTGACCTCGCTGCTATCACACCATCAGAGCACACAAATACTGCAAATTGCTGCTCCTCTCCTGGCAGGTAAATGCATTTCCAAGGAAAACGCTGCAGCCTGCAGGACTGCTGGTGTTACCTCTGACTCCTGAGCAGCCAGGGAAGGACGATCCTGCCACAGCTTCTGGCCCTCTGCCCTTCTTCCACTCATTGTATTTTCAATGATTTCCTTTGGCCAGGCAGACAAACAGTCTTGGCAGGAGCAATAAACCAAGGGTGAGGGTGGTGGTGGTGATGGTGGTGATGATGGTGATGGTGGTGGTGGTGATGGTGGTGATGGTGGTGATGATGGTGGTGGTGGTGATGGGAACATCTCTGGCCTGACTTTGATGCCCTGTCTCTTCACTGCCTCAGTGAGACAATGCCACCTACATGTTCCCCAGTGACCTTGGACATCCCGATCCCTTCTCTCTCCATGTGACCACACTGCGGGTCCCTGAAGGACAGATCAGCCCCTGCAGCTGCATCAGCAGCTTGGAGACCCCAAGCTCTCACTCCAGGGTCCCAGATCCACCCTGCCCAAGTCCCCATCTTGGTGGGGAAGTCTTGTGCCAAGTTCTGTCTTGGCACATCTGTGCAGTAACTGACTGGGAGCTTGCACAGACAAGATTTGAGGTTGCCCGAAGGGTGATTAGTCAGAGGAAACTGTCACAGTTAAAGTACTTTCAGTATCTTCTCCCTGGGTATTATAATTACACCCCATTTAATTAGTCTTCAGGAAAAAAAAAGCCTTTTGTATTAAGATTTAGTGGAGAATTATTAGAGAGTGAATTAAAAGACAAGGATTCCATTTTACCTACAAATACTAAAAGCATAATGCATAAAATACCCCCAAATTACAAGCTGACTAAATTTAGAGCTGTGCTAGGAGGTGAAATGAAAGGTAAAATGAAACCCTTTGAGCAGTACAAGGTGCAGCATTATCAGAGAAATAAGATGGAAACATAATTAACCACCCGGCATTATGTTGAAAGATGGCAAATAGAAATGGGAGACAAAATTAGTGAAATTGCAGAGCAGGCTCATTTATTTCTGCTTTATAAATCAATGCTACCTGTCAGCAGTGATGCCAAGCCATTCCAGAACAGGAACTTTCCAAGGGATGCTGTTCACAGGGACCTCACCTTGTCCAAGCTGGGGCTGCTGTGCTCTCCTGGATGGTGAACTCTGTGCCACTGGAGGAGCAGGTGATGCCTCCAAGGGTCCCACTTTTGGTGCCCTTTCCTTCACCCAGCCATGGTGCCTTCAGGCCACATCTGCTCTGTCCTCTTCCCCAAAAGCTGGTTCCCTTTCCCTGGTGCTTTGCTGCTCTAACTAGTGCCACCCCCGTGACTTTTGCAAGTGTTGCTCCCGTGGCATCTCACAGGGATCTTGCTGTCAGTGGCCGCTTGCACCGGTGAGTTCAAGTCCAGTTTAGGGCTGGAGGAGCATTTTCTTTAACTGCGCTAAATTTCCTCCTCTCAGGCTTAATTGGCTCCTGTTCCCTATAACCTCTGCCCCCTCCACCCTCCTGCCATTGCTCTGCTTGCTCCTCTCTGCCCACTTGCTTTATTGCTCCTTTTCAATGAATTCAAACAAGAAAAGCATTGTCTTTTCCAGGAGTAGAAAGGTTTTTGTTAGAACCACCTCAGCTATGCAAAAACATCTCTGTGCATCTCTGATGCTGTGCTCAGGAATGGAGAAACCTAGAAGTGGCTCATCAGATGAGAAGCAGAATCTGTCTCGTCCAGCCCACAGGATTCACAGAGGTGGCAGGCACATGTGGCTGCTCTGGCACTCATGTGTTTGGACATGAGCATTTGGGTCAGATTTCTTTCTACTTTGTCAATACCTTTCATTAAGAAACTCTACTTTTCTTTCTTTTTTTTTTCTTTTTNTCCCTTTTTTTTTTTTTCCCCTCCCCTCTCTGGCTTTTTTGTAAGTAGATATATCCCTGTTTTGGGGATGTGAAGCAAATGGCTTCAGCATCCAGACATGCTGCCATCCCTCCAGCACTCACAGCTGCCACTGTGGATGTGGGGACATGTGGTCATAGGGACATGGGGCCATGGGCACCTTCCCCACTGTTTGCACGCCATGCCTGATGGAATCACCAAGATAAAAATACAACAGCACAGTCTTTTCTATGGTTAATACACTGTGATGGGGCTGTTTGAAGTGTTAGATGGCTCTTCCAAAAATGCATCCTCATGTTTTATTCAAATGTGCATTTGTGGAGATGTTCTTAAGGGAATGAATAAAATATTGGTTCAGATGCTGCTGTGCAATAAAGACAGCCAGGGCAGAAACCATGCTGCTGGGCCAGGGCAGAGCTGGTCCTGCTGCAGGCAGCCTGACTCCTGACGAGCCCCAGGAGGATCCCTGGGGATCACAGAATCAGAATATCCTGAGCTGGAAGGGAGCCACAAGGATCAGAGCCCAGTTCCTGGCTCTTCACGGGACATCCCCAAGAACTCCACCATTTGCCTGGTGTGGATGAGGAATGCTGGTCCTTTCTGCCACTTGCCTGGGAGATACCAGCTCTCTCCAGAGGCTCTGGCACTGCCCTCCATGCAGAACTCGTGGATCCATCTGGTCCTGGAGCAGACACTGCTGAACAGGATGGTGAGACACTGGCATGTGTTCCCCAGAGAAGCTGTGACTCCCCCATCCCTGGAATTGTTCTAGGCCACGTTGGATGAGCCTGAAGCAATCTGGTCTGGTAGAAGGTGTCCCTGCCATGGCAGGGGTGGAACAAGGTGATCTTTAAGGTTCTTTTCAATCCAAGCCATTCCATGGTTCTATAATTCTGTGGCTGCAATTTTCTTCTGTCCAGGGTCAGTCCATCTGTGCCACACTGATGCAGGTGACATGGGACAGCCTGGGGAGAGCTGCAGAAGTGGCACTGCACCAGAGAGCAGTGCCGTGTCCCATCGTGCTGCAGTCAAAACCCCATCCCTGATTCCCATTCCAAGCTGGCAGGAAAGCCCAGGAGTCCCGAATGCCGTGTGTCTCTCCTGCCCACCTCCACATCTGGACCCCTGCACACTTGGCAAAGTCAGATCACATAATCACAGAATCATGTCTCCCCTCCCCAGGAGAAAGGCACATGGACATGAGAGGCTGCACGGACACGAGTTCATCCTGGGCAGACTCTGCTTGCTACCTGGATCAGGGATTAAATAGAGGCTCATTTTTATAAAGGGATTTCTAGCCTTGTTTTCCTGCTGGGGCAGCTGCCGTGGCCACAGCAGAAAAAGAGCCATTGGCTGGGGCAGAGCAGAGAGGGAGGATGCAATTTAATTTGTGCATTTCCCAGCTTGTTAATCTCCTGACTTAACTGCTGATATTTGATTTCCATGGCACTGCTTCATAACAACAGGATTAGCCTGGACCATAGGTCTGCTCTGATGCTCATCTACTGGGGATTATTGAGAAATTTTGCAGTTAGTTAATGGGTTAAATAGGTAGAAATTAAAATATGTGTATGGTTTCATTGACATTTGAAGAAGCATTCAGTCTGTGACCTAGCACTGGCTCTCCTGATTCATTCAGCATCCCCTGCCTCCTGTGTCATGGGGGTTCTGATCCACTGTTTCATGATCCACAGGGTTCCCAATCCCCTGCTCCCAATCACAGGATAGTTTCAATCCCCTCTTCTCTGTCTCATGGGTATCTCAGCCTCCCGTTCCCAATATCACAGGGCTCCCAATCCCCTCCTGTTGGCCCCAGAGCCCCAGAGTCAGAAGCCCCAGCATCCCTCCATGGTCAGGGTGATGGGTGCTGTGGTGGCAACCAGAGGTGCCTCCAGCTGCCTGTTCTGGGCATGGCCAGGAAGTGCCTTGGGCAGTTTGTAAAATCCCCATGAATTGTGGTTTGAATTTTTCCTGTGCACGTCAGTGGCACCAGAGGTTACTATATTAGCAGGCTGCCCTGGATATGAGCAAGTCAGACATCCCTAATAAATGCCTGCTGACTGAAAACACAGACAGATTAGCACGTGCTCCATTTCCTTCTAACGATGTGCTTCACTCTGGCCTCAGCTTCCCCATGTGTGTCAGGAGTCAGCTGTGCCTGGGTTCCTCCGGAGTGGGACTGGATATCTCCCTTGTGTCACCTCCCCTGCAGTACTCCCAGCCCAGCCTGGTCCTCTGAGCCACCAGGAGTGAGATCCTACAGGCAGAGAGATGCAAAACTGATTTATTGGTAACATGATATATTGCACAGAGCCAGGATTAAGTAATGATCCTATTAAACACTCCTGGATGTGTTCATATTAGTGAGCTCTAAATCAATCAATTATTTAAATACAATAATGCTTAAATACACTGGGAATCCTGTGATTATTATAGGGGCTGAGACCATGCTAATTAACAAGAATAATAAATATTGTGTAAGGACTGTTCTGTAAGGACTTTATTCTATGAGTGCTGAAAACAGTTCCTGTGCAGGAACTGCAAGACTGGCAGGACATGAATATGGATCAGCGAGATTATTACATATGCCAGCATCGAGGGACAAAATTAGTGTTTAAAATCCCCTGAAAAGACAAAATGTAAAATACAAAAACTTCTGCAATCAGTCATAATAATGAAATTTTGATTAGAAAGCCAGGATCGTGCATAAGTTACTGAATCCACCCTCCAGGCCAAACAGTGTGTTGAATCCATGAATCCAGTTGAGAATATTTTGGCTTTGAAGAGAATTTTGGCTTGGCAGTGGACACAGGGGTGCCAAATCCATCCAGAATGCAAGTGGACCACGGGCCTGAGTGCTGGGCTCTGGACACACGAAATTACCTGACCTGACCTGAAGGAGGACAAAGAGAAAGAGGAGGAGGAAGGTGAGACTGTGTCTGCCCGCTGAGGAGTGTCTGAAACATCCTCTGCTGGGTACATGCATGACCATGCTGAGGACAGCAATCTTCCTTCAGGGCTTTCTGCTCTTACATAGCAGGGAAATAAAAACATAAATTATTTAAGCAGGCAGAAGATAATTAGCTCTAGATAATCTGGACTCTGCCCAGGTTATAGCACTGCAACAGCATTAATCTCACTAATTATTTAATATTACTAGGCACAGTTTTCAGTGAGTTCAGCAACGTGCTCAGTGAATCCAACACTGAGCAATAGATGTAAAGTGATGGATTCTGATTTTGTGGCTGGTGGAAGGAAGGTAGGACAGAATCTGCTCCCCTGTAAACACCAACCAACACTTCTGAAGCCACCAGACAACCCAGCCGATTGTTTCCCAGTCTTTCTGCTGTGCAAGTCACAGGAGCCTAGGGAAATGAAAAGGTGAGAACACATTATTGATTAATTACTTAGTCATCTGTAAATGGTTATTGAGCCCAGATGCGACTTTGACAAATTGCTCCTCAATTTTTGTGGCTGATACACAATTTGATTAATAAAGTTTTATGGAAGTCCTGTCAGGGGGTGACACAGAGTCTGATTCCAGTGCCTGGCAAAAGGCAGTGGTGTCATGTTCTCCATACCTGGTGGCATCTGCAAGCGGTCAGCCAAGACATAATTAAACAACGTGATATTTTGTTTGAAAGGATCGGTGGGTTAATAAATTGAGCTGAATGGTAGAATATCAACATTATCTGATCAGGCTGACACTGATCGCTGTGAGCTGATGCCCTTGCCATGCAGGGTGTCTGAGCACTGATGCCAGTGTCAGGAGATCGATGTTGGCTGATGGCAAGGAGACCTCAGAGCTTTGCCCACCCGAGTGTCTGCCCTGCAGAGCCCCAGAACAGAGATAGCCCTGGGAAGAAACCTCTCCCACTTCAGCCCCATCTCTGCCTGTCTCAGGGCTCATACAGCTCCTGGGAAAAGGCAGGGCTGAGCTCTAGCACTCTGAGGTCTGCTTAATGTTGGTTATTATTTGTGTTTGGCTTTTCCACCTTCGCTTTGAAATCAGGAGCCTTGCACAGCAGAGCCCAAGAAGTGCAAGCAGAGCAAACCTCTCGTTTCCACCAGAAAATGTTTTCAAAACCTGTGCAAGAAATGGGAAGATTAATGACCCTAAAATCCCCACTGGCTGCCGGGGGAAAGTAGCCTTTTACTGTGGAAAAACTGCCATGTGACAATAGTGACTCCCGGGCGCTGTCCCCATAAAGACTCGATGTGAAGGGAAAAGCCAGATGACCCAGTGTGATAACGGCTCTTCACAGACATTAATGGCCCGTCGGTGGCACATCCCTGCCTCGGAGCAAGGACTCGGAAATGTGCCACCAGATGCTGGGAATGAAAGAGAACTACTCTGCCTCCTCTGGGACTGGGAGAGGAGCGCTGAGGACTGACTGCCCGGTATTCTCATCCCTGTCTCTGCCATCAGCCCAGCCCCTCCTGCCCTGGGCTGGCTCCTCCCTGACTCCCATCATGGGGAATGGGCAGGGTGGGTGCTGGGGGTCCCATCGCTGATGCTCAGGCAGGTGAGTCTATATCTGCCAGGACACAGCTGATGATTGATGCCACAGTCGCTGCTTCCATACCGATATTCCTAGAAATAGCCATCATTCATACCCCACCCAATGATTCCGCTTGTTTTCTCTCTGCGATAATCAATAACTTGCTTTTTTAAACAAACCGGCTTTTTTTTTCCCCTTGAAAACCATTCTGCCAAGTTCCCCTCAGTGGTCCGTGTACTTTAGGTGTTTAATAAGCATCATGCTCTGTGCTTTTCCTACAGAGTCCATGTGCAGGTGGTTTTTCCGGTTGCTCGTGCTCACCACAGGTTTGCTGACGAGGTGTTGGTGTGGCCACTCACTGCAGTGTGAGCTGTTTCTGCACCTTCATCTCTCCTGTTTGCACCTATTCCGTTTGAGACCTCATCTGGAAAGCTGATGCCTGGAGCAAAGAATCCAAGACTCTTTGAAGGCAGCAAGGCTATTAATTAATATTTTAACTGATTTGCTGGAATAAATTCAGCTTTAATGAAATAAAATGAAACCAGTGGCCTGGTGCAAAATGAGCACAAGGATGAAGCTTATGTCATATTGTAGTGTCCCAGTGGTGAATTTTTAAAGAGAAGCTGCATTTCAGGCAGAGCTCTGGCTGTCAGATGGTTTTCCCTGTATCACTTCCAAAGGCAGGAAGGCTGCCTTGGAGCCAGAAGCTGGAGATGTGCCACCAGATGTTGGGAATTAAAGAGAACAAGTAAATCTGTGTCTTAAAAAAGAAGCCACTGTTATTTGGGATGCGGCCACAGGACTTGACATCAGATTCCCTCTTCTATTAATCTGTATTTGTGCTGCGTTTAATTAGTCTTGATTGCAGTTTACAGATGTAAATGTGTCTCTCATGGTAGCTCCCTCACCTCCTGGGAATATGAAATGAGTGTTTAGTGTAAGAGCATTGGAGCCACGCACAGGAAGGAAAACAAACAGAAGAGCTTCATGTACACCCTCAGAGCTTCTGGTGATCTCCACCTCAGCCTGTGGAAATAAACAGAAGAGGGAGAAGATCCTCAAAAGGAGAAAGGCAAGGAGAAAGGAGCCCCATCTTGATGCTCCTGGAAAGCAGTGCCTGATGCTCTGAGGAAAGGTCCAAGGACCATCCCTGTGTGAAGTCTGCAGGAGTTATGCATCACTGTGCTCCATAGGAAGAATCCCAGCTGTGCAGGAGGAACGTGTCCCGCAAACAGCCCAGCAGTGACCCCGAGGACGCTGTGATCAAGCTGTGAGGTCTCTTCTGTCTGTCAGATGAAGAAAGAATTCCTCACCAGGAGGTTAATGCGCTTGATTCACCCCCTGCAGGAATATGATCTTTCTTATTAGTGTTTGCCATTTTGTAGTTTAATTAAGGTTACCCAGTGGGCCTGTAAATGACGTCTTAATTAATAGCCTGCAGTATCTGCCAGCGCCAGAGTGGAGTCGGTACCTCAAGGAGGAGAGTGAGAATAGAGACCTGAGGCACACCTGGAGTCTTTCCTCTGCAAGAGGATGTTGGTGCTGATTCCAGTGTTCTCCTGGGTGTGACAGGAGCACCATGGCTCTGCCTGTGGGTGCTGCGTGTCCCCAAGGAACACAGTTTGATATTGGCACCCCAGACTTACACTTTGACATTTGCTCCCAAACCATGAGACAGAGCAGAGGCTGCCTCACCAGCCCATAAATCAGGATGTGTGTGATCTAACCACCTGCTTGTGACTCAGCGATGTGCCCAGATCCATCTCTTGTGATTTACGACTCAGCTTGGTGACTTATTTCAAGTCAGTCAAGTTCAGAGGCAACCTATAACTCAGACCCATCGCATATTCATCAGTGACACAGGACTTGGATAACCTGAGGATAACTTCGGAATTAATTGTGTTACTTATGAAGTTGCTGACATGAGTAATCAATTGCCACATGGCAAATAAATCAGCAAGACACCTGAGAAATTCATCTTTTTTTTTTTTCAGTTAGAAACTTCACATGCCTTATAAATCAGACATTGGAATAGTTTGCTTTACATCAAATCCTTGGAAAACGACCTTTTGGGGAGAATATATATGAAATATCTGTCCTGAATTGGTTAAAGGAGTTAAAGAAAATGCAAGGGCAGTGGGTTGAACATTTTATTTTACAATCATTATCTGTGTGCAAGCAATTAACTAGGAACTTGCCACAGTCGTGGCGAGTGGTTCAGGTCAGTGCAGGGCAGGGTGTTGTGTCCAGAGCAGAGGTGTGAGCCATCCCCTCTATCCCCACAATCTCCACCATCCCCTCCTGCTTTACCTGGGCTCTCAACCAGAGCTGGGAAGATGTGCATGGAGTTGACCTTCAGATCAGATCAGGCTGGACTAGGATTGGAGCAACCTGGTCCAGTGGAAAGTGTCTGTGCCCAGGGCAGGGGATGGAACCAGATCAGTTTTAAGGCCCCTTCCAACTCAAAGTGTTCTGGGATTCTGATTCCCAGGTTGCACTCAGATCATCCTTTCTCTGTAGCCCAGCAGTGCTGTCATCCTGTCAGTCCCTGCTCACCAAGAGGAGCAGATCTGCTCTTAATGATAATAATCAATACATTCAATGAAGAATCAGATTTTATTTAATGTGCAATTCACTTAGAGTCTGACACTTCCAGATTTATTAAAGCAATTCTTGTGCATTGACTTGGTACTGATTGATTCCTTGAAATGCATTTTAGTGAGGATTTAAAGTCCCGACAAGATGGACATTTTCTATATCCTGCATTTAAACTGCTACAAATCCAACGTGTTCCTATCAGTAGGTGTCCCTTTAAAATCCAGAATCACCCTGCTTTTGTTCTATATATAAAATGCATGGAAGATATTATTCAGAACATATTTAAAGGATGAGTTTTTTAATGAATCTGTAGGCAATTTACCATAAATTACAGATGGAAATGTAAAATCTAATCAAACTAGTTGTATAAGCAAAGCCATATGTGCAGGAGTCCCACTCCTGGGGAAAAAAAACCCCAAATTAAATGAAAGCATTGGAGATTATTTGAATACATAAAGTAGATTTTTAAAGTATTTCCTTAAGAAACTCAGCCTGCACAAAGTGCTGTCATTAAGAGAATGGGAAAAATTTCCAGTAAATATTTATATTAGCAGCTTTAGATGGAAAACCGAAACTCCAGGCAGAAGATCTAAGGTTTCCTACCAGATGCAGCTCTGAGACTTGCTGGTTTCTTGCTGCTCTCCCCAGTGGAGTGGGAGTTTTTGGGTGACTCTGCCTGGCTTTATGTGGAGGGACCCCCTGGAACCCAGGGACAATGATTTTTCAGAATCATCTTTCAAAGACCTTCGATCACAAGAACTTTTTACCCTAACTGGAGGCCTTCAATTCAATTTTCCTGTGTGAAGGGCTTGGTGGGTGGTCATCACCTCCTTTCTCCAAAGCCCTTTGGAAGCCCAGCTGAGAAACTCTGGGAAGCTGCTGCTGCTGACCAAGGCTGGTTCAAGCCCTGGTGGAATGCTCTGGAAGGGGTGGGATGCAGAAGAGCTGCCCCAATCTTCCTGCTGCTCCAAGAGCTGGCACAAAGCCCATGCCTACACAGTGGTTGGACACAGTCATGGAACAGGCAGGGATGGAAGAGGACATGCAATTTTGTTAGTTTTAGAATCATGGAATGGTTTGGCTTGAAAAGGACCTTAAAGATCTTCATGGGAAATGATGAAAATGGTTTGTAACATACTGGTAAAGAAACCAATATCGGTGCCAATAGTCAAAAAAACATCCCTGGCTTTGCCCTCTCTTATCTCCTCTCTTTCTTGCCTCATCTACAGCTGGGATAGATTGATGAGATGAAAATACTGACAGCAAACTTCAGCTCCTGAGCTTCCCGGGTGCTGGCGTGGGACCGTTGGCTGCTGAGTCCCATTTTCTGCCAGCAGCCAAGGCAGAGTGGCTGTCCCCAGTCACACCAAACAGCTTGGCTTTCTGAGGGGTGGAACACAGCTCTGATGAGAACTTAAAAAGCCCTGGCAGCCTGACTCTGCAGTGATGTTCTGCTCAGTTTCTATGGGAACAGGCTGAGCTGGTTGATTGGAAGCCCACATGCAGGAGAGGCAAGAGGAGTGAGTGGGGCTGAGGATGCAGAGATTAATTGGTGTGACTCAGGCTGGGCTTTTATATAATTTGCAGCCATCCCAAATAGTGCCTGGGTACTGGAGTTGGAGTGCAAAGAGGAGATGTTCACAAATGTCCTTTAGGAAGGCAAAGCTGCTGCCAAACTCCATGTCCATGTCTCCCCCAGTCCCTTTGGTATGTTTGCATGCATTTTTCTGGATGATGCATGAGCTGGGAGAGCAGTGGAATAATTGTAAAGCATGCATAATATGTTCCACTTCAGCCATTTAGAAATAACAAGTAGAGCTACATGCTTGCTGGAAAAAAAAACCCCCACATTTGGAAACCAAAATTAGATGCAAAGCTGAAAGATAAAGTCTGTTGTAAGCACTTGTAAGAAAGAGTTTAAGAAAAGGATTAAAAGGGATTAGCTGTACCTCTGAGACAGAGAAGTTCCGTCAGTAAATCTGATTATCAGCTCTGTGTAGCACTCAGTGATTTATAACGCCAAAAGGCTGATGATGGAAATAAGGCGGATTTGGACGGGCAGGCTCCCATCCCTGCCATGGTGATTCAGGCTGGAGGACACATGTGGTCAGCTCTGAACGGTCCCAAAATTCTCTCCATGGGGTGGGGACTCCCTTGGATCAGGACACGTTGTGCCTCCAGGTTCTGCACAAGAAACGGAACCAGCATCACCATCAAATCATGGGATGGTTTGCAATAGAAGGGCCCTTAAAGCTCACCCAGTTCTACCCCCCTGCCATGGGCAGAGATACTTCCCACTAGACCAGGTTTCTCCAAGCCATGTCCAACCTGGCCTTGGATACTTCCTAGGTCTTGGCTGGCAGCTAAATGAGGTTTCCATCCTCTTCCTAATGAATGACGGTCAATGCAAATCAGGAGATGTTACTCATGTGTCAGTGGCTGTTGCATTATTCATTGATGAGAAAATCACGAGGGGCTAGGAAAAGAAAAGCACAATAAGCAGTTAACTGCTTTCGTTGGTGCTGTCTGTCTCTTGTTAGTCCACTTCTATGTCATCAGTAATTTTTCCAAAGGATGCATTTGGCTCCAGGAGGGAGCACAGTGCACAAGCCACTGTGCACAGGTACTTCCTGATGATATTTTCTAGAGAGTGCAACAAGATTTTTGCTTGTCCCAGTCTTTCTTCGGCTCTTTGGTTTGGTTTTTGGTGGTTTTTTTTGGTGGTGATGGTTGTAGTTTTGGTTTTGATTTTGTTGGGGGGGTGTTTTGTGAATTTTGGGGTTATTTTTGCAATTTTCTGGCTTCTCCCCATGCTGAGCAGTGCAGTCCCGTTCATCAGAGGATGTGCATCACCTCCCTCAGCATTCCCTGGAACTTCTCATCACATTTATGCCTCTAATTTAATTATCTGAGGTTATAAGAGCATCCATCTGCTTTGCTCCTTTTTTTGCTCCTGACATCAGCTCTCTCCAGCCCATGTGTCTGGGTGCTCCCCAACAAGCAGTGGGCAAAGTCTGCAGGAAAAAGAGATGGACCTTAACTCCATCATGTAGAGCACTCCATCCATTAATGCACCAACTCCCTGTTGCTGGCAGCAAGAATCCTGTCTGGAAGGCTGTGCCATCTCCTGCTTTGGTTAATAAGGGGAAGCTACTTATATAAAAATCATTAAAAGAGTGTGCAGAGAGGCAGTGCTGCCGAGGAGGATGGGGCTGCTCAGAACCTCCCTGCAAAGAGGGGAGGGAGCGTCGGGTGGCCGTGGGCCAGGCTGGGCTGATGGGCCCCAACACCTGCTGCTCTGCACATCCCTGTTCACATCATCTGTGTTTTGAAGCCTCCTGCACTCACAGCCTGGCCTCAGTGCAGTGAAGCAGTATTTAGAAGTTACCTTTCATTCAGAACAACTGTAGCCTGGACAAAGCTACTCTTACAAAAACGCTGCAGTTCCTTTCCATTTTCCATCTTTAATGGCATTTACTCAGTCACTGGTGGATTTATGGCATTTGGCTGCAGGTTTTAATTGCTGTTTGCATGCACAGCAGTGCCCCAGCCAAGCACTAAATGTGTATTTCCACTTTACATCCAAATTCAAGCCAGTAGAGAAAAAAAATATCAGTGTGTGTGTGTTTTCATATCAGCTCCATCATAATTTGCCCTAAGAGCTGCTGAGGAGAAGGGATGAAGTATATTTGTTTTTATTTTGAGCTCTTTGTAAAACACCCAGTGAAGCAGAAAGGAAACCCATCCCACAGCAGAGCCCACACAGGACCCAGGATCTCTTTGTGACTTTGAGACTGGAGGGAAATGTAACAAAACTTGTGTTACTCCAGGGGGATGAGGTGAAGACCAGGAGGGGTACAGGGATGTTTGGCTGGTGCCACCGAGCCTTTGGTACATTGTGGTGGCTCTGGGAACCCTGTCACCCCTTCAGAATGTCACTCACCCCGCAGGTAGAGGTGCCACCCCCAAGGTCACACACCATCCAGGTACCTTTCTTCCCTTTTTTCTTTCTTTCTTTTTTTTCGCCACTTCTTTCTTATTCCCTGGTTGATCAATTATTTAATACATTTCATCCCAGTGCAGAGCTCCCTGAAGTGAGTTGTTTTAAATTAAATACATTTCTCTTTGAATCAACTGGAGTCCCTGAGAAATTTTTAGCTCTGCAAATGAGCTCATTAGAATTTTGGAAGTGTACCTGAATCTCTCCTCTGTGTTTTTCCTTTATTTTTATTATTTCAAACCTCATTCCACTTTGTTCCAGGTTCAATCTTTTCCCTACAGCAGTGCCCTATGCGCTGACTGATCAGAATAATTTCAAAAGGAGCGAATTAAAGGCCCCAACATGAAATTTCCATAGAGAATTGATGTGGGTTAACTGTCTGTATCTTATTGTGCTGCCTTGTTTGGAAAGCTTCTAGCAACCATCCATTATAGTTATAAGGCTGAGTGATGACTACAGCAACACTGGGGAAAAAAAAAAGGGGGAAAAAAAAATAAAAGCATTTTCTATGAATAATAGCACCAGGGTATTTAAAACACTTGGCTGCACACTTTTCAGTCAGCAGTGCTGAAAAACGCATTTCCCCCTTAACAGCCTTTAAATCCCTTGTATGATGTGGGTTTTCTCTAGTCCCCTAAATATGTTCGAAGGAGACAACAAAAATACGTACACGACAGATTGTGGCTCCCAGGGGGGAAACCATTTCTTCATCTCCCCAAAGACACAGGAAAAGGTCTTCTTCCAGCTGTGCTACAAGACCAGCTTGACACCAGAGAGCAGCAGCCCACGGGGCGAGTGGACACGGGCGACGGGAGCCTTGGGGTGAGTCTGTGCCATGAGAGGTTCCCCCCAACATCTTGGGGGGCTTCATGGGACAGCCACACGCTGATGGCTTCCTCTCGGGTTGGGTTTCTCACCTGAGAGTCAGGTTGTTAAAAGTCCTTGGCTCTCTAAAAGCCCTGAGCCGTGTCACAAGAGGAAAAGCGGAGTCTCCAAGGCCTTGTTTTCAGGTTTTTCGTGTTGTTTATTATTTGGTGTCTCAGAGATTTCTCTGCACCCGGCCGAGGCCTGGATACAAGGCCACTGCCTGCCTTGGGGCGTTGCTCTGCTCTTATACAGAGAGCTACGTGTCCACTATTTACAATTTTGTGCCAATGTGCAGCACCTGTACTAGAAGGGTCATTTCTACCCTGACACAATCCCCTCAAACTACTTTGTGTCATCACCACGTCACAAGATGGAGGACGAGGAAGAAGGAGAGGAACTTAGGGCAACACCCTAAATCCTCCATCTTGTCCCCCATTTACCTCTATTCTAAGAACCCCTAAACTACAAAATTTTTCACCCCGTGCTGTGCTAAACTACTGTTTTCACACCTTTGAGGTTTGTAATTCCTCTCTCAATGTTGGAAGCCTCTCCCATGGACTAAAATCAAACCCAGTGTCTTCCTGGGCTCTGTGCCAAGGTCTCCAAACCACCTGGACAAGCTCCACACTCCCTGTCCAGGGTTCAAACTTCCTTCCTCAGGTCCCAGGTCATCCAAAGGGATGCCCTGGACTCCGACAGCTTCTTTGCCAAGGGATCTGATAATCACGGCTGCTCTTGCAGGTTGTCTGGGCAGGGTGGGTCCCACGGAGCTGCTGTGGGGTGTGTGACAATGCCAGTGGCACCAGGGTCCTGCTGCTGGGTCACACAGATAATCTCCCTCCTGAGCGCACGGCAGAGCTGGCTGACCTAATTACAGGGATAAATATGACATGCAGAGCAGAGAGAGGGAGGGAGGAGCAGAGGTGAACAAAGGATGTGAGGGGCTGGCAAACACTGTAAGGCCACAGGTTTCATATTATCACAGAACGGTTTGGGTTGGATGGGACCTTCAAGACCATCTTGTTCCAAACCCCTGCCATAAAGCTCATCTTGTATCAACCTTGTTTCAACAGGCTCCTCCTGTGATTTATGGTTTAAAAAGGAAGAAGGAAGCATACTGGAATCACTGCGAGAAGCCAGAAGTGTCTGGAAAATCCCACCCAGCTGACGAGCCGTCCCTGTGCTGCCTGTGAGCTGCCTGGGCAGCTCTGTTTGGGGACAGGGTGTCTCACCCAGCATCTCTGGTTGGAGCACCCCAGGGCAGGGAATAACCATCCCTTTGGAGCCAGGTGTTCCTGTGCTTATTTCCAGATGTGAGACTGGCTGCTGGTCCCAGCAGGCTGGAATCAGAACCTCCTGGTCCCTGCAGTGTGTGAAGGCACACACTTCGTTTATCATTTTAATCATTAAATGTAGAGTTTTTCTTCTAACACAGTCTTATAAACTATTTGTTTTAATTTGCTCCATCCTTGAAGGTGAGTTTAATAACATTCATACGTTTTCATTTATAAATTTGTCACTAATAAGAGAGTTGGCACATGGGAGAAAGTAACTGCATAATTGCTGCTTACACGCTTGTCTTACTGAAAAACTGCTGGCTCAGGCATCGGCCGTGCCGGGCATCATGCATGAAATTGCAAATAGAATTTAATTTGCCCTTATATCCTGTAGGATCAGCTTAAAATGATTAATGCAGGAGAAAACGTGGTCAAGATTTCATTCATTCCAATCTCCAAGGACTGCAGCGCAAAGCCATCATGTACAACATGACAATGTGTAACATGCAGCTCTCTGAACTGCTTTCCTGAGGCAAACAATCAGATTTCTGCTCCCTAATTCCAGTGCTGAGGTAAGCGGGATTCATCCCATGCCATGTTGTTGTGATCTCCTGGACAGATGGAAATGTCATTCGTTTAAATTTAGGACATATCGAGCCTGGTGTCATCATCAGCATGAAAACACTGCAGAAGTGTAGGAAGGTGGAAAGGATAGCCAAGGCAGAACTGAGAGACTGGAGAAATGGCTCAATCTTTAAAAAAAGGCCTCTGAAGAGACAGGTGTTCTTCCCCTGAAACTTCTCTTTCCAGTGCTGATGAGTATGAAAAATCCAGTAAGAAAAATCCCTTCTGCTCTGTAGCCACTGGCTAATTGGCTTAACATGGTGAGAGAAATTACTGGATTGATCTCTTTTTTTGTGGGGGGGTTTGTGAGGGGGTTATGGCTTAGAAATTGTTCTCATCAGAATTCTAATTGAGGAATGAAATATGGGTTGTGATTATGTTATTGAAATGGGTTGTCTGGTAATTATATTAATACCACAGAATTACTGTAGCTCCCATGTAAACTGCAGTTGGGAGTAGTCCCTCCAGCCTCTGAGTTAATCACTGCTTTGTTACAATGAGAAATGGATCTCCCAGTCCCCTGAGTCAGAGACAAACATCCCTTTTCCTTGGTCTGAAATCCATTTTACCTTTTGGTTTCTTGTGGGTAGATCCACACCAGCTGTTAAACCAAAAGCAAAAAGAGCCCTGCCCTTTCCCCTGCGTGTGTCATTTCCTGCGTGGCCTCATGTCCCTCCCGAGCCACAGGGATGCACAGTTCACTCCCTGAAGGTGCCAGTTAGGGAATCCTCCTGCAGCAGGCTGTGCTGCTGTAATTACAGAAGCCGTTTGGCTAATTAGGCATTCAGAGCACGGCGTGGACACCTCAGGCTCAGATCTCCAGCCCACCTTTTCTGCCTGTGCTGTGGTGGGCACAGAGCAGGGCTGAGACTGGCAGAGCAGCACCACTTCTCATACAGACTTCCCCCTATCTCCAGAGTAGACAGTTCACCCTAAACCCATATTTTTAGTGGAAGAACAGGGTGTGTGCATCAGGGGAGCTGAAATGATGGCAATTAGATGGCTGAGGTGAAAGTCAGTGTAAAGTGTAAGATCATCAGGATGTTGGACACCCACTGATGGCTCCAAGGCTCCACACAGCTCTGCTGACCCACCTGAGTGTGAGGCCCTCCACAGGTTACCCAGAGAAACTTGGAATTGTCCTTGGAATTGTCCTTGGAATTGTCCAAGGCCAGGTTAAACAGGGCTTGGAGCAACCTGGGAGAGTGGAAGGTGTCCCTGCCCATAGCAGGGGAGATAGAAGGAGATGAGCCTTAAGGTTGCTTCCAACCCAAACTACTCTGGGATGCTATGATGACTTGGCAAGGTGGATATCCTTGTCCAGCCTGCACCTGCCAGAGGGAGCACATTTAAAAGGCATCTCAGTTTGATAGGTTCCACTTTTGCATAAATTTAGAAAAGTGCTGGAAGTAATAATTGTGCCTAAGCCCCTTTTACAAACCTTGTAATTAATTATTAGCAAAGAGAAACACGTCAGGCTAGAAGAAGCTGACTGGACCTCCTGGCAGGAGCACACAGACTAATACCTTATTGGTTTAGCTGCCAGTTAAAATGAGACAAATCAATGTAAATTCCATTGTATTACAACAATATTGATTCCCTATTAAACCGCAGACAAAGCAGGTTATGGCTTTAGGAAAGCTATTAGGAGTTAAGAATGTTTTTTCTTGAGAATAAATAGGGAACTAGTGTTTAATACTGGAGGGTCAAAGAAGGAGGAAGGGGTGTGGGAGGCTAAGGAGAGTGAAAGGGCACAGCCAAGCCAACAAATGTCGTGCACAGATGTCTTAGGAGAAACCAGTGCAGCCATGGACACCCCCTGGATGGGGGGTGAGGGAACACCAGGATCAGCACAGGGATGCTCCAGTCTCTTCCAGCCCTGAGTGGGATCAACCCTCACATCCATGCCAGCGAGGTGCCAGTCACTCTGCCATTCACCTCAGCTTCAGTCAGTCATCAGGGGAAAGCGCTTGGGTCAGCACAGCAGAAAATCCCTAATAAACTTCATCGTGCAGAAAAGCTCCCAGAGCCTGGAAGCCAGGCAGATGCCACCATAACTTGCCTCCTCCAAAGGGTTAAACTAACAGCGGCTGCAGGGCTGGGATTAAGATAAATAATTTTTAACTGAATCAATACTGATAACACAATCGAAGCTGGGAGCTTATTGACTCCTGGAGTCACTTTTAATGGTCCTTTACACAGTGAACTCCACACCATCTCCCACCCCTGTGAGTGCACAGCACAGACAGAAAATTCCCTGATACCACAGAAAATTGTTTGCACCAGAGGACAATAAAAAAATGAATTAAAAGCAGTAATTTCCACTCTTAATTACCAATAACAAACTAAAAATCAACTCAAACTCCTGTAAAGGAGCATGCAAAGAAAAAACATTTTGATTCCCTCCATCAAATACTTAAGTCTATTTACTGTGCACGCATGCCAACAAAATCACCTTTTGGATGCTGTTTACTGAGTGACACAGTGGCAGGATGAGGGCTGGGATGTTGACATAGTCCCACCAGGATCAGCCCCAGGACGGGGTTATTGTCAGTGTGGAAAGTGGGAGGTGAGCTGACACAGCAGAGCCAAGAGCAAACCCACTCAGAAAGGGAAAACCCATTTTAACCTGGTGGCATTTTCTTCTCAAGTAATTCAGAGTTGTGTTAAGAACATGTCTCTGCAGCCTATGGCTGGCTCAAAACCACAAGAATTATAAAAGGAAGGAGGAGGATTCCTGTGGGATGAAGAGGGCAGAGCTCCCTGTAGAGCTGTAACCCAATCCACTGTGCAAGGAAGTGGATGGAGATTACCCGTAACAGGGATCACAGCCAAAAAATTCTGTGTGTTACACTGAGCTGCAGCCCAGCACTATGCCAGAACAGTCTGCAGCCTCAGATTGAAATAATCCAATTTAGGGAAACCAAAAGTATGAATCACAAAACACCAGCTACAGTTACAGCATCCAGGTAGGAATGAATGGGAGCAGTGTTGGTGATAAAACCAACCTGGCAGGAGCTGGAATAAGATGCTGATAAAGCGGTCATCTTTATCAATCTACAAAAATGTGGTTATAAAAGCTGGGCTTCAAGGCAAATAGGGGCAGTTCTAGGGGGATAATTTGAACCAAGTCTTCTCTGTGTACAGCAATGAGAGAACAGTGCTGCTCTGCTTTTTCCCTCGGTCCCTGCCCAAATCCCTGTTGGCCAGCTCAGGTCCCCGTGCTGGTGATGCTTTTCAAACACCTGATTAAGCCTCTTCCGGGGGTGACAACAGAAATTTACAGACCACAGCTGGACTGAAGAGGTTTTGCACTTCTGGGGGTGTTGCACCCCAAACCAGCACTGCCTACCCAGCCTAGGAAAGACAGGGGGTCAGCTGGGGGGAGCACAAGGCACAGGGCTGGGAGCTGCATCTTCCCCCAGCTGCTCTCCAGCCTTCCCTGCAGCCTTGGCAGAACAATCCAGGCTCGTTTCCAACACCACCAGACGCTCTCATTTGGATTTCTGGGGCAAAACCTCTGCCTGCAGTGCCCTGGGAGCAGCAGGTTTGATTCCTTCAGGATTTGTGGGATGTCACTGTCAGAAACCAGAGGTCAAGGCAGCAGTGATGCCAGAGAAAGATGCCATGGCCTCTTCAGGTTAATTATTTGCCTGAGAATTGCATAATGCAGATGTGTTATTCAGAGCTTAGCAGCGGATTAAAAAAAAAAAATCAAACTAAGGATGAGGAGGCGACACAAAAACTGGAAAGACTATAATGGAGCAGGGAATGAAACAGGAAGACAAAAGATCTAATTACAAATGGCATTATTTGCATTCTCATCAACTTGTTTCAATTTTGTTTTCTTATTGCCTTAATCTTGCAGCTCAATTCAGTGGAACATAGTGGATGAAGGAGGCAATGAGAGCTGTGCGTGGTTTGTTTGGGGCAGGATGTGCTGGTTGGTGCAGGCAGCCTCAGCTTTGTTTTTCCATGAGCTGGATATGTCAGGTTATTCCTCAGGTTATATAGTCTTCAGATATATCTACATGTTTCAATTCAAAAAATTAAGGTGATAAAAATTCAAAATTCCTCTCCGTGCTTGTGTGAAATGGGATCTGAAACAGCTTCAGCTTCGATTGGATACTCAGTGTGACCTGACATTTAATTGAGGATGGGAAAGCACAGGTATCTTAAAGAATAGGATGAAATTCTATTCTTTAATTCTGACATTGTGCTCTTGATGAGAAAGTCGCATTTTCATATCACATCGGGCATTACATCACATTTCAGGTACTAAGGGCAATGCAAGTGATGCTCAGAGAAAAACCCATTTGGACTCCCAGAGGGAGCTTGTGATTCTTTAGGGGTTCACATGAATTTGATATTAAATTATTAAGCAAAAATCTGGCCCAAAGCTCAAGGACTATATTGCATATCAATTTTTTTAAGTGTTAGAAGAAATTCTTTACTCAGAGGATGGTGAGACTCTAGCACAAGCCACCCAGGGAAGCTGTGGCTGCCCCATCCCTGGAAATGTTCAAGGCCAGGCTGGACCCTGGTCTAGTGGAAGGTGTCCCTGCCCATGACAGGGGTGGAATGAGATGATCTTTAATGCCCTTCCCACCCAACCCATCCTGGGATTAAAACTCCCCCCACGCAGCTCTCCGGTATTTCACACTCACAGCCCTTTCCTGGGGACATTTCCCCACTCAGGCATGGACTTGCCATCCTCACTGTTGCTCTCCAGGCTTCCCTGCCCTATCCTTGTGCTCCCAGCAGTGGCACACGACCTTCCATTTCTGCTCTGGTGGAAGTGGGAAGACACAAATTTTAAGTTGCAGATATTTCACCCAAACGACCTATTTGAGTTCAGGCTTTATTATCATCTTACACTGTTTTCCAATTGACTAAAAGCAGGCTCGGGGGGTTTTTTGGGGCATATATAACGCTCATACATGCAGCCAACATAACTCCATGCATTGATTTTTGGGCCAGCTCTGCAAAAGGCAATTCAACTGACAATTAAATTAACAGCTGCATTTATCATTCTTGGCCCAAATGAGATCCAGAGAAGAAATTGCCCTGCTACCCACTCGAAGTTCATAGCTCTTTGAGGAACATTGGACATTAAAGCCTGAGCTGAACTGCATCTTCCTCAGGCTGGGAGTCTGCCTGGGAGTTTCATTCTCTCTGCAGATGATGCTGCAAAATACCTTGGAATAGGTTTAGATTAGATTTTGGGAAGAAACTCTTCCCTGTGGGGGCGGCGGTGCCCTGGCACAGGTTGCCCAGAGCTGTGACTGCCCTGAATCCCTGGAAGTGTTTAAGGCCAGGTTAGACAGGGCTTGGAGCAAGCTGGTCTAGAGGTTTCAGGCACTTTAGAATGAGGCACCTGAGCTGGGCACAGCACTGGTGGTGCCCACGACAGCGGTGCCAGCACTGGTGGTGCCAGCACTGGTGGTGCCAGCTCTGGAGCCTGCCCATCTCCAGGTTCACCTGCTTACCTGGCAGCAAAGAGCCACCATCCAGACTGAGACTCTTCTCATCACATTCCACTGCCAGCATTCAGTGGTTTCCACTGAAGTTCACTGTGCTCCAATGGGAACTTCCCTGGGAGCAGCAGGGCTGACATGGAGACATCTGCTCCGAATTTTAAGCAGCTTCCTATACACGTGGCTTGAAGCAGTAGGAGCATGTAATTGATATTAAATATGCCACACCATCTCACACTGAAGATACTTTGAATGCAAGGATTTGAACTAGCATGCTAGGAATATTTATTTTTGAATCCAGGAATGGTTTGGGGTTAGAAAGAAACTTAAAAGTTCATCCCTTTCCACCCCTCTGCCATGGGCAGAGACACCTTCCACTAGACCAGGGTGCTCTAAGCCCCTTCAAAACTGTCCTGGGACACTTCCAGGGATGGGGCAGCCACAGCATCTCCGGGCAACCTGTTCCAGTGCCTTACAACCTACACAGCCAAGAATTTCTCCCTAATATCCAATATAAACCTTCTCCGTGTCAGTTTAAACCATTCCATCTTGTCCTATCAATGCATGCCCTTGCATAAAAAATTTGCAGCCTTTTAATTCATTTTGTTTGTTTTTTTCTGTTGTATCACAGGGCAAAATACAGCACAAGCTGTGAATATCTTCTCCACTGTGTCAGAACACTTCATTTATACCTTTGCATTCTCAGGATATTGTCTAGTCTATCACAGACAAAGGGGATCCTGATTGCATTACTATTTATCTGGTTATTGATTATAAAATATTAAAAGTGGAGCTGACAGAACCAAAACTTTTTGCAGCATAACTAGAATGAACATAGTGCTCAGCACCCTCTGCAGAAATGTTCAGGCTAACATATTAAACCTGAGCAGTTGCAAATAGAGCTGAATTTACAATTGTCCTGGGTTTAAATTGAGAAGCTTTGAGTCAGTGTAAACAGAGCTGAGGTTCCACTAAATCAGAACAAATTAATGCAGTTTGTTTTCATCTGGAAAGAGAAAAAGAAGGAATTACTTAAAAAAAAAAAAAGAAAGAAAACCCAGCATACCTAACAGCAGTTAGTGTGTATGCGCATCCTCTGCTCTGTGCTGGGTGGGTAGCTGGTGGCAGAGACAGATTCCCACATGCTTGGGGCACTGGGAGTCTTTGAAGGATGATTTTGTGTGTGCATGTCCCTTTGAAATGCAGTGAACCACTCTGCCAAACACCTTCATTTGCACTTCTTAATTATATGCAATTCTTGCTTTCATGGGATAAAGCGTTTTTATTGGAAACTCCAAGTGTGGTATTGAAAGGGGCTTTGCTTGGGTTCACACTTTGGAATAACTTCCCCATAAATCTATACCTTAAATCTATCCCCACCTTTTGTGCCGCTTTTCCTCTCCCGCCAGCACCATCCCAGCTGCCTGTAACAGCAAAAGCTTTGGGTGGTTCAGCACTGTTCGACAGGAGCTTCAGTGATGCAAAACTGGGAAAAATTAGCTGCTATTACAGAATCTCTGGTGAAGTGAGGTGACTTTCCTGCCCAGAGAGGTCCCTCCTGATTCCAGCAGAGCTGAGCTTTGGCATACAGAACAAGGAGGTGGCAGTCGAAGGGCCCTGATGCTGCTCGGCTCTGCCCATCATCCAGCAAGTCCTGAACATCTCTTTACACCTTTCTACAAGGGCAGGGAGTGACAGGAATGGATTTAAACTGAAAGGGAGGAGTTTTAGATTGGACATTAGGGAAAAATTCTTCCTTCTGAAGGTAGTGAGGCCCTGGCACAGGTTGCCCAGAGAAGCTGTGGCTGCCCCATCCCTGGAAATGTTCAAGGCCAGGTTGGAGGGCTCTTGGAGCAACCTGGTCTAGTGGAAGGTGTCTCTGCCCATGGCAGATGCTGAAACGAGATGAGATTTAAGGTCCTTCCAAATCATTCCACGATTGTGCGACCTCCGCTGCATTGCCAGGTGTGGCAGAGCTACTGCAGGTACCTGCACAGGTCTGGTCCTGTACAGACCAAGATGTTGCAAAGCTCTTGAACTTGTCTGTCTCTTCCTAAAAGCAGTCCCAGTGGAAGCAAGGTCACAACGCAAAGTGCTCCAGCAAAGGTGGAAGGCTGGTGGGTGACAGCAGCACTTCTCTGCCTCGCTGCTTTCGTCAAACCAAAATGACTTTTGGTCACACCTCACCAGCCTCTGCTGCTGCACGTCACACTCAGACACGCTTATAGATGTGGTACTGAGAAACTTAACTGGAGTTCACAAATCGCATTTTTACATGGTTTTACAAAGTTCTGCAGAGCTTCATCCAGCTCCTCAGAAGAGCATGTAGAAGTTCAGAGCGACCAGCTTTGGGAAGCAGCACTGAGCTTCCTCCTTTCCATCAGATGCTCTAGACCTTGCCTTTGGCAAACCATATCTCAGGTACAACATTTCTCATTCTGTTTCCATCTCCTTCTGTAATTTGTTACTGAATTCTCACCCCTCCCTCAGCCTCAGCCAGTCGTTTTACATATGGTGCATGGCCCTGCACACAGGTTCTGTAAATGAACATGGTGACACTCCAGAGTAGATGAAAGTGAAAAATTGATGTCGTATTCCCGGCTTCATTTCAGTGTGGCACAATTCATTGGTGCCATCTGTCTTAGTCCTTTTTAAATGGCAGCTCTTCTTGAGTTGATTGACAAGTGAATAGATTTCCTGCCACAAAGTTTTGAGGCCAATCAATCACTTACGTGTATTAATTACGAAGATCTTGAAGCTGCAGTGGGCAATTTTTTTACTTCAATGAGCTACACATACAGAGTTGCTTAAACTTGTTTTTAAACAGCTTATTTTTCACTGTTGGTCAAAACTGTGGGCTGACAGGTTAAAAAAAAAAAANAAAAAAAAAAAAAAAAAAAAAAAAGTATTGGCAGCTCCTGAGAGCAAACTTCATGATTTCAGCAGACAACACTGCTGGGCTGTATCAGAGAGGGCACAGCATGAGTCTGAGAGCACAGAAAGCCACGCCTTCCTCCAGAAAAGGAAAAAAGCCAGTTGTTTAGGCAGTTAAAGGGTTTATAACCCTTTCTGCAAGAGAAGGGACATATAGAATTCTGGAATGGTTTGGGTGGGAAGAGTCCTTAAAGCTCATCTCATTCCAACCCCTGCCACTAGATCAGAGGTTGCTCCAAGGCCCCTCCAACCTGGCCTTGAACACTTCCAGGAATACTGTGGAAGAAATGGAGCCTTATTCAATCCTTGGCCAAATTCTGTCATTTCATACAGAAAATTAGTAACATCCTGGTTGACGGGATGCTGCCCAAACTCCATGGGAAATAGCAATGTAATAATGGTGCCACACGTTACGTGGATTTGTAGTGCTGCTCTGCACAGTTAAACAGATAATGTTTCTCACCCAGAGACACCTGCAGTTTTACAGTCAGAGCAAAGATTCTTTATACACACAATATTTTTCTATACAGAGTTGCTGACACGTGAAATAGAAGATGCAGGAGATAAGGTAGACTGTGTATGTGCATCTATAAATACATAAATTCTACCTCGTGTACCAGTTTAACTTTATAAAGGGTTTGAGCTTCTGAGCACATAAAGGGACAACTTAAGCAAGTGTATGTTCCATGAATGTTGAAATTTTCCTGGATTTCATACAGCAAAATTCTATCAGTATTTCAGGCTACCTCAAATGCAGGTGGCTGAAGGAAAGGAAGGTTTTTGCAAGAACAGGGTTAAAAAGAAACTGGTTCTATGTCCTTTATTATATGAATTGAATCTAACTACAATCTGATGGTGAGAAAATGTCTAGCAACCTCTGTGTTATAACAAGCACCGCAAAAGAAAGGAGCTGGTTATTTTGGGAGGTTCTGCACTGGCTTAGCTAATTGCGACCCCTGCAAATGCTGAATTGTGTGAAATTTTTAAACACGTTTTGGGGAACATTGAGAATGCTCGGTTTTCTCCGGAATGGGGATATTAAAAATTTTGTAAAATCCCCCAGCTGAAGCAGGGAAAGCATTGTAGCACCCACCTCAGAAATGAGCACAGTGTAATTAACACCTGGACTGAGCCTCAGATACCACGGAGGCTTCTAGAAAAACAGTGCAGAGAGAAAATGGAAATGCTTTGATACAGCAGCTCCAGGGTCATGTGCAGCCCCCACAATGTGCAGCACTGGGGTGAAGGGGTGTCCCTGCACCTGCTCTACCAATTTAATGCAGCCAATTGCAACCCCCAATCTCTTTTTTAGGGGAATAGCTTGAAGGAAAACCCGAGCCTGCAGCCCATCTGTGCTTGTAAGTTTCTATTTATTGCAAAATAAATTCCCATTGCTGTTTTCTAAACTGCTTTGACAGAAACAAAGCAGCACATTGGAGTGCTGGCTTCCCTCAGCAGTAGCTGTGTGGAATTGCTGGTTTGACCTCATTTCATCCTCTGAGTATTTAGAGATTGCTTTCATGCCCAGGAACCATAGGAGAAGAATATAGATTCCTTCCAAAGTGCCTTGAACTTGGAAACAGTAAGTGACCTCTGAAGTTGAATTCTATGGCCACAAGAATAAAGAATTTCTCTCCTTAGGTGTGAAAGGAACAGGTTTTAGATCAACACCAGAAAAACAGTGGCTCACCTAAAAATACCCAATAAAGTGGAAATAGAAACGCTGTTTCCAAATTATATCTTTTTGAAGAAATCATTATTTCTGCCATTCCCTCATGCTTTCCACATCTATGTTGCTATCTAACAGAGGCTGTGGAAGTTAAAGGATGTGAGTCTACTCTGGTGTCCCTTTGCAAACACACAGGCACAGGGAAGATTTGCCAGAACTGTTACTAGATTCTACTCCAGGAAAAATGGGCAAATTTCCACTTGGACAATGAGATGCCCAAAGGACATTTTCACAGAATGGGAGGGAAAGAACAGAGAAGCTTCAGGCTGTTGTTCTGCTGGAACAGCTTTTTTTAGAGGCCCACCTAGAGACTGCTTCCCCTTAAAGCAAGCAAGGGGATAGCTCAGCCCTGCCTGTGCTGACAAACTGATTTATGCCTTGCTCTTGCAGGGAAGTGGCAGAAGGTCTGCGTGTCCTCCCCATGCATGGGTTAGATCATGATGTTTGCTCATTCCTGCAGCCCTGTTCCAGCATCCAATCACTCTGGGCATGAAATGCCTCATAAGCAAAGTTTTCCTTTTGCTTTTGTGTCCTTGCAGACTGCAAATTTCCAAATAGGGTTGGACTAAAGGGAAAGTTCCCACTGATACAAACGGATTCAGCCCCAGCACACCCTTCCTGTGCCCTCCCTTCCCCTGAGGAGGAAAGAGATGGTCCTACCCTCACTTCCCATGTCTGCAGCCTCTGGAAGATTTCCTCCAAAGTGGATAGATTGCATTCTCTTGGAGTAATTCTCACAGAGTTTATCGAATTTTAAACAGAAATTATTGAGAAAGAAATCCCCACACACATACACTGGCATGTTCTCCCTCTCTTATCTTCTTCCTTCCCTCTTTGTGATCATGAGCTGAGCTACATCCATGCTCACGTGCATGTCATGGGCAATAGGAGAAGCTGGAGAGAAAAAGAGGTGGGGAGTGATGGGGGTGTTGGTAAAGGTCCCCTCAGAGTACAGAATAATGGAGATATTTCAGGCCCAGCAATGGTGCTAAACTGGGGGACCACTGAGTGGGAACGAGTAGTAGCAGACAGCATTCCCTGCTGAAAACAGCTTGACAATCACAGATTTCATATATATGTATTTAATTTAGGAAGGACTTCACTTTTTCATCTCAGGTAATTGTGTCTTGGCTGGAGGAGCTCCCGTGCCAGCCTGGGCCAGGAATGCTAAGGGTTCACCACCCCACTCTGTGTCATCATCAACCCACTCAGTGGGTTTCAAAGGGCTTTTCCAACACTTTACACCAGGCCATAAATGTGAATCCATTATTTACCCATCTGCAGCATCCAGGGGAATGGAAGAAATTCCTGAGGCTAACAGGGAAAAAAATAAATCTCACCATTTGGAAGGTGATAACATAGAAGTAACAAGTGCATACATCTAGATAAAAATAGATGAATAGTGCAGAGGCCAAATTGTCTTTTTGACAGATGAGATGAAGATGGGGTCATAAAAACATTCTCTCCCATAACTGCATCCCCCTTGATTTATATTAGGAATAGTGCCAGGAGTCATTATGGATTTAAACACAGCATTTTGCTGCCATGTGCTGGGATGTTTCCAGCCAGATTAGGAGACAGCAAATGGAAGTGGCTGGTTATGCCGTCATTTCCCAGAACAGGTGTGAGGAATTTGCCCACTTTGGCCTCAGCATCACAACCCTGTGGGAGTGATGGCCTCAGGAACTGTCACAGGTCAGGGACCACTTTCCTCCTTTGGCTGCAGCAGCACCAGGAAGAGACACTGGGAATCCTGAACAGCTTCATTTTGTTGTGTAGCCATGATCTTACACCCCAGCCTGTAGTCATGGATGGAAACCCCTGCTTTGCCTTGGTTTGCAAACACAAACCTTTGGTGCTTCAAGGGCTCCTTGCTGCAGGGCAGGCTGGGTTAATTAATTTAGGGAGGTGATGTGATATCCATCAGGCACAAGGGGTTCATGCTGAGCTCTCCACAACCCCATTTAGCACCTGCCATCCCTGTGGCACATCCCTACTACATCCCTACTACACCCCTACCACCACCTACATCCCCAATGGAGCAAACCAGACCCTTCCTGTCTCCCCTTGAGCCATAAGCACATTAAGCAGAAATTGCCTGGAAATACTCAAACGAACATGAAATAAAGTTGAATGAAATCCAGGGCCAGCTGCAAAGCTCTGGGTGCTGATCAGCCTCTCAAAATTCAGGGCAGTTGCTGCTGTATGGGACAGGACCTGGAGTATCACACGCAATTAGCACCTAACTGAGATAGGGGACTGCCATTAAAAGTGTTTATTAAGGCCTGATGGTGTTTATGTTCCTCTCCTCCTGGTCAGACCAGCCTCTCCTGCAGCTTCAGAGGCGTTTGGTGCAGCAGCAGCTCCCAGGAGCTGGGTCTTAATGAAGGGCTCCCTAATAAAGGCTTTAATTGTCTGGTAAGAGGAAGGGCAATCCCCTGAGACAGAACATCTCTAAGATTAAAGGCTGCTCCCAGTCTTTCTCCCACTGCTTCTCCTTTTGACTTCAGGTTTAACTCTCCTAACACTTTATTTCTTTATTTCTCTTCCCCTTTGGCAGTCATGCAAAATAAATGGGAAAGAGAGAAAACCCAAAATCAAAGAGAAAGAGAAAAACGATCATCTTTTAAAAGTTGAAAACTTTTATTATTTTTTTTACAGGCAAGAAACCCCAGAATAACCCAGCAGGAAAAAAGTAGTCTTTCGGTGCCTTGGGAGCTTGGAAAGCAGAGTGGCTGAAAGAAGTTGTTCCCTGTGAGGGTTGTAAGGCCCCGGCACAGGATGCCCAGCAACCTGTGGCTGCCCCATCCCTGGAAATGTCCAAGGCCAGGCTGGATGGGCTTGGAGCCGCCTGGCATGGTGGAAGGTGTCCCTGCCCATGGCAAGTGGGGAAGGACATGATTTTAGTGTACCTCACAGCCTAAACCATTCCAAGATTGTAGAACAGCTTCCCAGATCCCATCCAGTGGACAGTGAGCCTGCCTGTGCTGGTGTCCCCTTGTCCCAGTCTCTCTGCTTTGGTGACAGAGTGTGCAAAAGCATTCCCTGTACAGGGAGGGAATGGTGCTTTAGCTCCCTTTCTCTGTCAGGAACTTTAATCAGCTGTCCCCAGACGTACTAATTAATTTGTTCTGAGTGGAAATAAATGTCTCTGGACTTCCTTTGTCATTTTCAATCTCTCTTTAACTCCCATCTGTTTTTTTCATGGTCCGTGAACTAAAAAAGAAAGAGGGGGAAAATGGAAAGGAATCGATTTGAATTTTCCTTGTCAAATGCTGTTACCGTAGTGGGGCCCTGGGGATCCCACAGAAAGGTTGTACATGCCTCTGCTGAAATCCAAACAGCTGTGGGAGATGCTCTTGTACTGTAAATGTTGCATGGAAGTCATTAATAAACTGCAGCTTCACTAGGTATCGCCAGATGTTAACTCAAGAACTCTGAGAACAGCAGCAGGTCACCAGCCAGCTGAGACACAAGTGGTGGCAGCTCCAGGGAGGGGAATGTGCCACCCTGGGCCTCTCTCTCTGCAGCAGAGGGCTCCTGGGGAGACAGGACCCCCATCCCTGACAAGCCCAGAGCTGGAGCTGTGCTCTGACTGCTGCCCTGCCCTGGGGGAGGGTGTGATCGCTGAGGCTGGGAGTGTCCCACCTCAGGGACAGAAAGATGAGGCTCCACACCACAGCAGTTCAAGGGAACAACTCTTTAAATCAAAATCTGACTCCATTTATATACATTTGTACAAAGGTCAAGAGATTGGCTACAGAGGTCGCCACCTCTCCAACCTGGATGGTGACATCACCATGAATCATCTCTTGTCTCAGAGGAGAAGTATGTAAACATTCTGAAAATACACATTGTTTACATGAAGCTGTGTGAGAATCTGCAGCACAAAGAAAGAAGGCAGAAAATTCAGGGTGACAGGAGGGCTTGGCACAAGCATGGGGTCTGGAAAGGTTGGGAATGCTTTCTTCCTTCTCTTTGTCCCCTCTTCCTCCTCCTCCTCCTCCAGTGCACTGCATGATTCTAGGAGCAGCAGCTGCCTCAGATCTCATCCTGATGCATGAAGAATCATGTTGGATAAAAACATCCAAGACCATCAAGACCGAGCTGTGTCCAATCCCCACCTTGTCAAGCAGCTCAGAGCACTGAGTGCCATGTCCAGTCATTCATTCCTTGGACACCTCCATGGATGGGGACTCCACCACCTCCCTGGACAGCCCGTTCCAATGTTTAACTACTCTTTCAATAAAGAAATTATTCCCAATACCCAACTTGACCCTCCCTAGGGACAGCTTGAGGTCACTTCCCCTTGTCCTGTCCCTGCTCCCTGCAAGCAGACAAGACAATTCAGCTGGAAGTGAGCAGGTTGTTATACCTGGCAGTTGATTTTCATAGCTTTTTTTATATGGTGCATTAACAGGGTAACAAACCCTGTTACAGTTTAATAAAGGTGATTTCACACTGAACACCCTTGTTTCAGGGCTGGCTCATGTTGAAAGCTCAGCGCTCACTCAAGGAGCTGGGAAGTAGCCTGAAAGCAGAAAGAGAACCATAAACGAAGCAAAAAGCTCTTGCCTAGGTTTGGGCTTTCTCACAGCTCAATGTTCTAGTTAAATGCACCTAGCTGAACACCTTGATTTTGGGACACAGGGGAGGATGGCTGCGGAGGCAGCTCCCGATGGAACACTGTGACCACCTGCCCACCACGACCTTTTGTGTCGCTTTTATTGACAAAATGAATTTTACCCTCCATGTAATTATAGAAAGAAAATAGTTTTGACCTCAGCTTCGTACTTCTCAGCTTAATGTGTATAATTGCTCTGCCAGCCATTTATTACTGCCAACATTTCCACTCAGGGCAGTGCAGAGCAGCAATGGGAGGGCAGGGGGAACAGGGAGATGGGTGTGTGCAATAATAAAAATCTGTTTGCTATTGCATTTTAATCATAGATACAGACCTGGGGTGCAGAAAATCCCACTGTCCTCAGTCACCAAAGGTTCACAGGGGTGTTGGAGGGGAAAACATTGCTGCATCCCCTGAGTTGCCCGTGTTCTGACTGCTGGAAGCTTCTCTCCTTCCAGAGGTGCTCCAAGGCAGGTATGTCCAAGACTAATGAATTATTGATCAGCAGATTATAGGAGTAGCTTTATTTCTAATGGCTGAATTGCTTATTGATCCACTTCACACGCAGAGAGTGGGAGGACTGAACATCTACCACGTGTTATTGCCACTGCACCCTTGTCTAATTAATGCCCCCCTCGTCTAATTAACACACCTCTGGGATGTTTGCTGGAGAGGAGCCTGTTCCCAGGACCAGGACTGGGAGTCTGTAAATCCATCTGGGTTTAAGTAACATTAACAATGAAAGAAAACCCAGCAGCTTTAGGTAACCATGAAGAGAAGAGAAGAGAGGAAAAGGGGAACTCTCTGTGATGGACAGGCAAAGCCTGGTAATTCCCTGATACCACAGCTTCTGGCATTCACTGCTGTGTTTGATGGACTGCAGGCTGCTGATACAAGGGAATTTAAAAATATAGAGGGTGATTTGCAGCCAAGTTACACTTTTTCTTGCCTCTACCCAGCCTTCTCCATCATTGCAGGATTGCAAATCAGTTTCTAAACAGGACCGTGGATCCCGCTCTGCATTCAAAGCCTTAGGCTGGACTACGTCAGGCATTTCCTGGTCCATTCCTTGCCTTAGGTCTCATCTCTGTGATCTCATCCCCTGCCGTTAATACTGGGTCTTAGACTAACCCTGCAGAGCAGCTTGTGTGCAAGGCTGAGCTCAGCAGTGCTCCTTGGCTAGGCTGAGGAGTGAGCAGAGCCCCCGGTGCTGTGGGCTGTGCCTGTTTGAGTGTGCTGCTCAGGCTGTGCTGGTCACAGCTGCAGCTGAGCCCCAGGAGCTGCAGAAGAAGCTCTGGCATCCCCAGGGACACAGGCTGGACCAGTGGCTCTGGCAGGGCTCAGCGCTGAGCTGCACTCCCACTCTACGGGGTGAATCTCTGGCAATCCTTACGGCACCCTGCTCATTCAGGAAAAAAAACGTAACTCAGGCACTCCTGCAGAGTAAACCACAGGCCCTGTGTTTCATAATGCAGGAGCTAAGAAAAATAATTATAAATATTTAAAGCCCGTGGAGCTGCAATACCTTTGGAATGGCAGCAGCGTTGCACCCCTTTGTTCTGCCATCACTTCCTTCCACTTCACCATCTCACTCTCCAAAAGGCTTTTAACTGGAATAGTGGCAGGAAGCGTGGCTGCCGCCGGCCCTGCGGATCTGGAATGCATTTTCATTTTGCATTAAGAAACCAAATTACATCTGAAATTCTTTGAGACCTGAAAGTTTCAGCAAGGATAATGGGTCTCCTTTCTGCAGGGATGAAAGCTGGATGTTGGCACATCCTAGTGTGGCCCTTGTCTCCAGAGCTGGGAGCAAACAGGAGCCTCTACCTCCCTCCCCACTGGTTCCCTGCAGTGAAAAGCTTCGGATTTGCTGAGACATCTGGTATTTCTGCATCTACTCATGCCTTTTGTCACCAGCAGCTGAGGGGCTGATAGAATGCCCTATTTAGCCCCAGGGGCTGATAGAATGTAGAGCTGGGGACAGGCAGAGTGGAGCAAACCCAGGTGATGCTCAGTGCAGGCTCATCAGTAGGGTTTTAGGAAGATGTTCAATAATATTTATGGTTCAACCAGATCTGAGACCAACAGTGCCAGCAGTGAAGGCAGCAAGAAGATCAATATAGTGGCTAATGGATACAGAAGGGCAGTTTAATTGGGTGCTGTGTTTGATAAATCATTTGGGAAGTTAAACACACAGTGAAGGTATTTCAGGCTCAGGAGGTGAGGAGCTGGATGGCACAAATGGAGCCCAGATGATTAATGGTTTTGAACACCAATGTTTGCCAAACTGACAAGTGACCAAGAGCAAAAAAGCTGGAATATTTGTAATTGAGTTTTATATTTGTCTCCTGTTTTTGAATTGTTTGAGAGTAGGTCTTTATTTGAGACAGGGAGTCAATGCCAGGCTGTGGTCACAGGCACTGTCCCTGCAGCACATCCTGCGCTGCCATGGAGCTGCCTCTCCTGAGAGGTGTGACAAAGCTTAACAGGAAAGTAGTGTAACAGGCTGAGAGAGTGGGGGCTGTTCAGCCTGGAGAACAAAGGGATCCAGGGAGAATTTGGAGCCCTTTCCCACACCTAAAGAGGAGACTATAAATAAGAGAGAGTGACACTTTTTACACAGGCAGATAGGACAAGGGGGAACAAATTTAAACTAGATGAAGACAGATTTACATTAAATATATGGAAGAAATTCTTCCCTGTGAGAGTGGTGAGACCCTGGCATCAGTCTGCCCAGAGAAGCTGTGGCTGCCCCATCTCTGGAAGTGTCCAAGGCCAGGTTAGATAAGGCTTGGAGCAACCTGTTCTAGGGGAAGGTGTCCCTGCCCATGGGCTTACTGGGCTTCTGCCACCTAGAATTCCGCGATAATCAGAATT